>OY978016.1:5573022-6173022 GCA_963854515.1 Pandemis heparana | reverse complement strand
TTTGTTTATTGCATAGAACTTTAACCGCCTGCCATTTGAAAACAATTCAAACTATGAATGTGGTTTCTATGAGAAAAAATACCAAACAATACAGAATCACTCATCGGCAATGTTCAAGATATTGAAAGCCCACATATTCAAGAGGTTTAAAAAAAAACTCAATTCATTGCAATAGTAGCTGTTGTGTTTTGGTGGTGACATGTCAACATCAAAATCCAAGTGATTTTGTAGGTTATGTCGATATCAGAACAACTGCTCTCAGTGAAAGGATCAGTTCATTTAATTTTTAATCTACTTTAAATAAGTCTAAAGCTTAATCTGGTATTCATTTCAAAGCGTCACCGTGCATCAGTAGCTAACATTTAAATTTAATCCGGCTGAGTGCGGCGTGATTGACGATATTTACGACCGGGCCGGTCGTATTTACACCCGGGTGCATTTACGCATCTCCGAAAACTCCTAAATTGAGGACTTAATGGGTAAGCAACCGTTCTCTGACAATATAGGTAGGTACTACTTGCAAAATTTTGGCGGGAAGTAAGAATCTTTTTTAATATAGAAATATTGCACTCATTGTATAGTTCTCAATCGAACTAATCAATTCTTATCAAATATACAAAAAAAAAATCTTAAAATGACCTTTAAAGATACGTTTATGCTTTTTATAAAAATGTATTAATTAATCTCTTTAATAATGGTTGGAAACGAGTATTGCTATTTAAATAATAATGATTTAAAATATTTATATTCGTTTCAGTTAAAGCAGAGTTGACTTTCATTTTAATTGGAGCACTTAATTTTAAATCAATTGAACCATTGTATGTAGGTAGGATGTAGGTAAAAATCGTGAACTATTTGATTATTTACCCATAATATAAAGTTCAAACTTTTTTATTACCTACTTATATCATTTCTTTATCTAAATAAAATCTCGTGCTTATAATTTTGCGGTAAAGTGAGAAGGGTAGTAAGTTGACCGGCAAAATGTTGGTCTACAATTTACTAAATGAATATGCTATTTCACAAAGCGTACAACAAAAACCTTCATAAACAATATTCCGCATTAAAATTACAGAGCTAGCACAAAACATTTCACACTACAATTAGGTGTCGGGGCTTCCCTCCTGGAACCTCTATTTTATTTATCGGAACCCTTTGTGCCATTGGATTCCTCTAATGGCGGTGTTTTGGTCTGCGACTGGACGAGTGCGATTTTAATTATTTTGCCCAATTTACGAGTGGCCATTAAAGCAGTGGTCCCTCGTGACCCATTAGGCTGGGCCCCGTCTTGCTGATAACTTTACAGCGTAGTATTTTATATAGGGTGTGAATTAATGTGTGGTGCGACAAATACTAGAAAGGGTGAAGTTTAACATCTACCGACCCGTGTAAATTGCGCTGACCAGGCTAAAAGTTTACACTTATTTTGTTCGTTAAAAGAAATCCCTTCCGTGCTGCTCTGGGAGCAAAGAAAAAACATAGGATATAGTCTATATAGATCTCTTCTTTTAGCACACTAGTTAGAGACCCGTAGAGAAGATTTTAGTGTTACTGTGACAAAATTAATTGATCGAACAATTTGGCTGATAAATTTTATACCAATAAACCTGGTCAAATATTATGCTTTTATTACAAAACCGCAAAATCATAAAAGCATTTGGGCATTTCTATAAAACAAACGAGATACACGCCACATCGATACTGCGTATCGGTTTAATATATCATGTATCAGATATCAGATCTCGTTAACTGCACTCAATTCTAGCACAATTTGTCATGATTAGCAATACATAAGCAATATCCGAGGCAACTGGAGGTCTATGGGGGAGGCCTAAGTCCAACAGTGGACGTCATATGGCTGATATGGTGATAATGACTAAGACGCAATGTAACTCAGAGTGGATACATGCCAGTGCAGTTAATTATCACAATTGATTAGGTGTGGACCTTCATTAATTACGTCCATGTTGATTGTTTTACATTTTTGAACGCGCTTGCTAAAACGAGAGTTAATCTAGACTGAGGTGATGATTTGATTCGAATTCATTGATTTTTTTTAAATTCGTTTATTTGCTTAGTTATCCTATAAACTTAGCGAGGAGAAGGACCATTATAGCTAGTACGCAATATCTTATTTCCTTTTACTCCCACTTCTGAATAGCGGAATTAGATAAGAGTTCTTTTTGATACCAAATTTTTACAGCCTTCGTGGTCTGTGTTCTTTCCTTAGCTATTATAATCACTTGTATACTTACTTGTGTACTTAATAGTGACATAGGTTTAAGCTATTACTTCTTGGATTGGTAGGTAGTATTGCAGATGGAATGTCAGGATGCTTTTTACAGCCAAACGATAAACAATAGTTTTTTTTAATCCTTGGGACCGTAGAGTTTGTAGCACGAGTTATAATCCAGCTCAGCATCGACCCTCGCAGCCTCCAGCCTATCTGAGAAAGAATCAAAATCGAATGAGAGATAATCCTTGGAAAGAGTCGCAGGTAAATAGCTATTACGCGCTCCGTTGGCGCACTCCACAGATAAAATTTGACAAGGGCTACAGTACACAGAGTAAGCATGCATAACTTTGTTTTCTTAAATGCAATTCAAAAATCGATAATACGAGTAGATGTCGCTTTTTATTGCTACTTTTGAATTCAAATTAGTGGAAATAAATGCTGCAAAGACGCTTTTCAAAAATGTTAAATAGTAATTGTTCTGTCGTTAATAAAACCAGCCTCGTATAGTAGTAGTAATAATAGGTAGTGGTAGTTGTAGTACCTAGTGCGTGTCATTTTGTAAACAAGCATTTTTGTTATCAGAAACAAGTAAAACCCAACAAACAATGAAGCGTTAAGACAAGCGGTAGAGGACCTGTATTTAGGTTCTGCTTAGATATATAAGAGTTTCTAAGAGCGTTATAAGAGCGTTATAGCATGCTATAACTCCCTTATACCTTCGATTTTGGCACAAAATTTTGCAGGTAAAGCCTCTATAAACCCTCTATAGTGGTTCTATTTAACGTTTACTAGAAGTGTACAAGGGTGCTATAAGATCGTCAGATTTCGCTTGAAACTTTATTGCATCCTTATAATAGAGTTTCTTGAAACCTTTAGTAATATAAGACATCTATAACGGTGTTAGATAGAACTAAGAGTGGTATCTTGAAACCTTATAACTCGTTTGTAGCGTTTTCGGTGATAAACAGATATTTAAAGCTTTAAAGTCTTCAAATTATACAGTTAATTGAGTTACTTGTATATCGAATGTGCTTCAGTTTATCAGCGAGCGGCCATTGCAACATTTTCATCACGAGTAAAGTATAGTTTTGATTAACAGGTTTCTTAAAGTGTGTGGTTAATTATTAGTGCGATTGCAAGTTTAATGTGAACATGTATCATGTTTTCATCTCAATTTTGACGCGCCTTCAAAAAACAATGATTTTATACAAAAAAAAAAGGAAATCAATTAAAAGTGGTAATAACCTAAATCAGTTTTTAGACATTAATTTTCAAAATATTCGTTAGTTTAAGCGATTGTGTAAGTAATGTATGTCATATAATTAGGAAAATTTAGGTAGTTTGTCATTTAAAAGTGATTTTGTGTAAATATTTTTTAGGTTATGTTGACAAAAAGTAATCAAACATGGCGTTTTTTTCTTAACGGCACAGTCTTCTCTTATGTTTATTATGACACTCAATGAAGTACAACGCCGTTTGTCAAGAGTATTGTGCAGTCTTTGGTTGGCATAAGAGAGGAACTACGCAGTTAGTGGAGACATTTACCTGCAGCAGAGAGTAAAATACCGGGTTTAGCTTTACCTATAGGTTTAAATTAGGGATCTTTGCGAAGTAATGAAATCCCTAATCTTCTTAAATTGTTAGCTTCAAGATATTTTTTTTTATGAATTAAGGTGGCAAACGAGCACACGTATCACCTGATAGTGAGTAAATTTTTGTTTTAGTCATGTGTAGGTAGAATAAAAGCTTAATCCTGATAATGTTTCTGATGTGAACTGGGTTGATTTTACTGGACCTGATTTCACTTAATAAAGTAAGTACGGTGAAAGATACTGAATCGCTTACCACTGTGGAATTTTACCATACCCTGCCGGAGAAATTATTGCTAAATTGTATTAGAAGTTGGTTACGTGATTCAGTTTCTTCGGCCGTACGTAGATAAATCATTATGGCTAGATTTTGTGGTTGATATTCCTAGTTTTTTTTTATAGTCCCGTGGGACTGTATTATAGGTATATTTGGGAATGCAATGGGAATTTTTGTGGGTGTAAGAGCCTTGTTCTAGGTTCGTCGGGATCGCTACCAGCATCTTACTCAATAATCTTGCCGCCAAGCAGCAATGCTTGCGCTGATGTGTTCCGGGTGAGGAGAGTAAGACAGCCCGATTTTGGAATACCTAATTTTTTAGATCCAAGATGGCGGATGATATTTTGACACTATTGACACTTTGACACTAAAATATTGATGGGTGTCGTTTTCGAGTAATTTGGTGCTTCTGAGCCTGATTTTGACATACTTTTTTGGATCCAAGATGGCGGATGACATTTTGACACTATTGACACTAAAAATGTTTATGGGGGTCGTTTTCGAGTAATTTGGTGTTTCTGAGCCCGATTTTGGCATAGTAACTTTTTAGATCCAAGATGGCGGATGATATTTTGACACTATTGACACTTTGACACTAAAATATTGATGGGTGTCATTTTCGAGTAATTTGGTGCTTCTGAGCCTGATTATGACATACTTTTTTGGATCCAAGATGGCGGATGACATTTTGACACTATTGACACTAAAAATGTTTATGGGGGTTGTTTTCGAGTAATTTAGTGGCTCTGAGCCCGATTTTGACATACCTACTTTTTTGGATCCAAGTTGGCGGATGACATTTTGACACTATTGACACTAAAATATCTATTGGTATCGTTTTTGAGTAATTTGGTGCTCCTGAACCTGATTTTGGCATAATTTTTTGGACTCAAGATGGCGGATGACATTTTGACACTATTGACACTAAAAATGTTTATGGGGGTCGTTTTCGAGTAACATTTTACACTTTTTTGTGTCAGTAGTGTCAAAATGTCATCCGCCACCTTGGATCCAAAAAGTTTTGCTAAAACCGGACTGAGAACGACCAAATTACTCGAAAAAGACACCCATAACCATTTTTAGTGTCATAGTGTCAAAAGTCATCCGCCGTCTTGGATCCAAAAAATTATGCCAAAATCGGGCTCAGAGCCACCAAATTACCCAAAAACGACACGCATAAGCATTTTTAATGTCATAGTGTCAAAATGTCATCCGCCATCTTGGATCCAAAAAATGATGCCAAAATCGGTCTTAGTCAGAGCCACCAAGTTACTCGAAAACGACACCTACAAACATTTTTAGTGTCATAATGTCTAAATGTCATCCGCCATCTTTGTGCTCGAAATTCCGGGTTTTTTTATGAAATTCCCCTTGGATTCGAGCCAATAGTTCGTTCGTGTATATTGAAATATTGATAAAACGGGACAAATACGGGACAAGAAACAGTACGGGACGTGACACTTAAATACGGTGACAGTCCCGTCTCATTCGTCTTTAAGAAAATTCACAATATAAAATCCACACAACAATGCACATACACTAAATATTTTCACGAGCTGATTTCGATAAACGTTTTCATAATTTGAGGTTAGATTATACTCAAAAGCTTAAAACGTTACAACTAATTTATCTTACACTTAAACTTTTATATCAGGATCGTACAAAACTGCTGTAACTATTTAACCTATAATTGCCTTTAGTAAGCTTTTATAAGCTGTATATAAGAGTTATTCAACGCATGTAGAGTTTGGTGTTACTAGACTCTCAATTAACTCTTTTGTAGAACCAATAACTTCACTAAAGTTGATATACAGCCTTATGGTATATAAGCTACTCCAATATACCAGATTTACAGCAATAAGAATTACAGGGAGTTTATGAAGATCTTTAAAGAGCTTTTGACGTTGCAGGCCGAAACAAGCTTTAACGTTTAAGTATATAAGCAGCCACTGCCACTACACTAACTGTAAAGAAAATACTGCTTCGTCATTAACAGTTCTAATACAACCTGAGGAGCTAAAAGTATTTCGTAACTATTTTGTATCACCTTTAGTGGCAATGGAATCCATTGTATATCATTAGTAGCACTCTAAGATTTAAAACAAGCTGCAACCAACGCTTAATTGTTTGTTGGGAATTCATCGCCCATCGAGGGAATGGGCGAAATCTTAGAAATCATGCTATAGGCGATGCAGCAAGTAACCCATCACTATTTTAATTCCCCTTTCCACCTGTACACCCACAATCGTGCTAAAGCGTGCCCTTTAGGTCTTGTTATCTTTGGCACTGTCCGCCCCATAGTGGATATAGGCGTGATTTATGTATGTGTATGTATAAAAAAAATTCTAAACGACACTGAAAATTAGAACACATAGAAAAATCCGAAAAGTAAAGCTATGGCCGGGAATCGAACCCGGGTCCTCGTCATTTCGTGACGCGTGCTATACCCCTACACCACCCATAGCAGGTCATAGCAGGTGGTGTAGGGGTATAGCACGCGTCACGGAATGACGAGGACCCGGGTTCGATTCCCGGCCATAGCTTTACATTTCGGATTTTTCTATGTGTTCTAATTTTCAGTGTCGTTAATAAATTAAATTTCTAGCGGTAAAACCGTAAAAGTAAACATAAAAAAATCAAGAAATAAATTTCTTGATTCATTTGATATTTCATGTGTATGTATTGTAGCGAAACCCGCTACATTAATTATATTTCTTCCTTTTTTTTTTGCAAACCTTTTTACTTTAATAGTACAAACTGGCACGAACGCGTAATAGGCTAAAAAAATATTTTTAATTTGAGAATTTGGGTTTCGCCTGACATGAGACGGCGAAACAACAGAGGGAGATTCCTGGCTGGTCTTTGGTGATAGACGGACCTGTGAAATTTGCTTTATATTTTTTTCCTCCAAAATTCTATGCATGTGGTTTAATTTATAAGTTTTTAACGGCTGTATTGAAGACCGAACGAAGGGAGTTGAGTCGGATGCCGTGCTGTTTGTGACACACACTACCAATTCTCCGTGTTGCTGACGCTGCGGAAGTCTCCGTGTGGCCTGGAGCTGCTTCGCGCCCAGGTCCTCCACATCCCCAGGAGCCCGTAATTGAGTGAGAAACGTCAGTTCCACATAATCTCCAAGAGCCGCGGCTGTAAGCACAGATTGCTGTGTATCCCAAGAGTGGGTGTTCATTTTATTTTTTTACGGACATTTATTTTGATTTATAGTTTTTCTCTTCTTCTCGTTTCCTTTTATATGCGCGCTGTGAACTTTTTCTACTTTCATGTATGTTAATATTGTGTTTTATTTTTAGTTTTATTTGCAGATTGTAAACCAGTAGGATTTACCCTCATGCCATTTCTTTTCGTGTCTTACTTTCTCCCTCATCGTCCAGTTTGTACTATTTTAATATATGTCTTAAATTCGTTTGTTTTCGTTTCCTTTCTTAGTTTACTTAAATAAGTGTAGGCGAGAACCCTCAGTGCAATAAAAACTCAGGTGGATGGTGTTTTCGCTACATAGTGGCGCCCGAACTAAGGTATGTTAGCTATTTCTTGTATTTCTGTGCATTTTAAATGATTTTATAAATTTTCTTTATTTTTCTTTTCTTGGGGGAGAGTGCTCGGGGAGCAAATTTTTATTTATTTTATTTTGCAGTCTTCATATCACCCAGCTCTATTCCAGCACTATCACAGAATGATTATTGTATCAGCGTATGTGTTGGAATTCGAACATGGTTGGCTGAGAAAAGAACTATTTCGTCACGGATTCCTGTTCTTTTAATAAATTTTATTTCTCTGCGAATATTTCATATAAAATAAGCACTGTACTACTATTGCCTAATAACTGTGTTTTATTTCTCACCTGATTTCAAATTTATCCTGTGTTGTTTTATTTGTAATTAAGTAGTATAGTTTTTTTTTTGCTAATAGGGGACTGTAGGGAAGTTGAAAGGTAAGTGAGTGAAGCTGCTTTCTTTAATGTTGTTTTTTTTTTCTCTCCGTGTAGTATTTGTGTGTTTTAGGGATTTTCTTGTTTGCGATATCTTGTTCGTTGTCGTTCCTTTACATCTAGGTTTATTATTTAGCGATGGCTGACGAGGAAGTCGCTTCGATTCACGAAACCCCTAGGCCCTTGTCGCCGGTACTTAATTTTCCTCGAGTTATTCGTCAAGAGATGTCGGATACCACTTTTAGAGATCAGACTGAAACTATGCGAAGTCATGTGGATATTCCAGATGTTCCCATGTCACCTTGTCATCATATCTCCTCTGGTTTTAAAGAGGAATCTCTCACGAAGTGGAATCTTACATTCTCAGGAAAGTCTTGTGTCCGAGAGTTCTTCTTTAGGATCGAAGAAGAACAGCTTGCCCGTAATGTTGACTCAAAATACATCGTCCGACGCTTTCATGAGTTGTTGTCTGATACAGCGTTGAAATATTTTCGCTCTATCCGATATCCTTCACTGAGTTACTGTGACCTTAAATTGGCTTTTTATAAGACTTTTGACGTAGTCGACTTCGACTTTAAAACTGAACGTCAGTTGCGAGGCTTGAAACAACAGGCAACTCAATCTGTTCGAGACTTCGTGATTGATATACGAGACCTCAATTCTAAACTGAAAGTTCCTATTAGTGAGTTGACGTTGTTTAATATCGTCAAATATAACTTGCACCCGCGATTCTATCCGTGCTTAGCAACAAACTTGGTTTCTAATTTAGACATGCTATTGGAGGTCGCGTCTAACTTTGAAACGTTTCAATCGCCTCTTGATTCATCCCCATCGGTAGCTGCTACTTTTCAGGTTGATGCTCCAACTGAGATGCCGTGCCCTAAGTGCAATTCTTTTGGTCACTCTTACCGACTGTGCCCAAAGGGTCTGGCCGGAAGGTAATAGTAAAATCGCCCCTGGCTGTATTTGAAATATTGTTATGCACGATTGTTTGTTTTATTATAAGATATAATTTTACTGAATATTAAGACTTAAATGCTTACGGTTAGCGAAAAAATAAAAAAAATAAAAATTCAGTTTTAATTTTTTTTTAGCCAAACTACGTTACCGATTAACTTGCCCTTTGGATATTTTGTACATATATTTAAGATACATTTATGGAAAAAAAATAAAAGTTCTAGCGTTTTTTAAAGTACACAATTTTGGCCGTTTTAGTTTTTCTTTTTTTTTTTTTTTTTACTTGCAAGTTAGCGACACCTACCATATTTTGATATAATATGCGCAATTTTATATTCTATTACATATATTTTTTTCAAAATTATTCATTTGGATCAACAAAGTGAAAAAAAAAATTTTGTTTAAAAGGGTGGAAAAAAGTTCTTCCATATTGTTCAATCGTTCAAACATTCGTTCAGTGTTAGTAACAATTATCTTATTAGCTATGTTAGTAACATGAAATAAAAACAGAAAATACGGATAAATCAGAAAAAAAAAGATTTAAATTGATTATTAAAAAAAATATATTTTGTAGTTGCAATTTATTACTTATTTTGAAAAATCAAAAATAATTCATAACAATAATAATAATAATTTATTTTGGATTCACTACAATTTCAGTAGACCAGGTAAGTATTTTTTTTTCAAAAATTCAAATTATTTTTTTGTAAGAATACAGTATATGTATACAGAGCGTATAAGACACCCCCTAACAATAATCCACTGGGGTATATAACCATAGCTATAGAAGCTAAAAAAAAAAATTGGAGTTAAAAATTTTTTTTTATATATTTTTTATAGCAATGATTACAGTATTTACAGTTAATACTACCATTCCTATAGAAAAAAAAATTACTACAATTTTTTTTTTTTTTTTTTTTTTTATTATAAACTGCCAGCGATTGACCTCTATCTTACCTGAATTTTTTTTTAAATATTTTTTTTAGCTTCTATAGCTATGGTTATATACCCCAGTGGATTATTGTTAGGGGGTGTCTTATACACCCTGTATATACTGTATTCTTACAAAAAAATAATTTGAATTTTTGAAAAAAAAAATACTTACCTGGTCTACTGAAATTGTAGTGAATCCGAAATAAAAAGGGCTATATTATTATTATTATTGTTATGAATTATTTTTGATTTTTCAAAATAAGTAAAAACTTGCAACTACAAAACAAAATCTGATTGCTTGCATGACTCTCCTTAGCGTCCAAGGTCCGAGGTCGGCTCAATAGGAGCACCCTTTGGCAGCTAAGTAAAACTACCCTTTTGCTGAGCTGCCCGTCTGGCAGCTCGCCCTCTCTCCGGTAAGCTGTAAAAGCCGTCTGAGGCTAACAGCAAAGTCCATTCGAAAAAAAAAAATTTTTTTTTTTTAATAATCAATTTAAATCAATTTTTTTTCTGATTTATCCGTATTTTCTGTTTTTATTTCATGTTACTAACATAGCTAATAAGATAATTATTACTAACACTATGAACGAATGTTTGAACGATTGAACAATTAATATGGAAGAACTTTTTTCCACCCTTTTAAACAAAAAAAAATTTTTCACTTTGTTGATCCAAATGAATAATTTTGAAAAAAATATATGTAATAGAATATAAAATTGCGCATATTATATCAAAATATGGTAGGTGTCGCTAACTTGCAAGTAAAAAAAAAAAAAAAAAGAAAAACTAAAACGGCCAAAATTGTGTACTTTAAAAAACGCTAGAACTTTTATTTTTTTTCCATAAATGTATCTTAAATATATGTACAAAATATCCAAAGGGCAAGTTAATCGGTAACGTAGTTTGGCTAAAAAAAAAAAAAAACTGAATTTTTATTTTTTTTATTTTTTCGCTAACTGTAAGCATTTAAGTCTTAATATTCAGTAAAATTATATCTTATAATAAAACAAACAATCGTGCATAACAATATTTCAAATACAGCCAGGGGCGATTTTACTATTACCTTCCGGCCAGACCCTTTCCCTGGCACTATTTGCTTTAAATGTCGTAAACCGGGAGTTGTGACACCCAAGTGTCCAATTTGTAATCCTGTGCCTCCTCCTCAAAAAAACTTGTAGATACCAGCGGTCCGCCTAGTCCTGTGGTATCGCCGGTTGTCATATCGGACTCTGCCGATAATCGGCTGTATATAGAAATTGCCATTGTAGGTAATCGTGTTAAGGCTTTATTAGACTCTGGTGCGCAAATGTCATTGGTGAGTTCTTTCTTTCTTTCGAAGCTGGGTTTTCCTTTTTGTACCAAGTTTCGACCTTCCGTTGTGTCAGCGGATAATTCACCAATCAATATTTTAGGCACTGTGGAGTTGTCTGTTTTCTTTAATGGCTCTTTGGTTCCACATAGTTTTTTAGTCGTGAACAAGAGTTCTTCTGATATGATTTTAGGTATTGATTTCTGGAACAAATTTGGATTGACTTCGGTCCTTAGCCGTGCTTTTAATGGCGATATTAAAGGCAGTATTTTTGTTCCCAAATCTTGCATTCCCGGTAGTTCATTGAAAGTTGGTGAGGCACTTTTTGTACAATCTCGTCCTTTCCTTTCGGCACAAGAAGAACTTCGTTTACAAGAAGTTATTAAGGAATTTGAGGAGATTTCCTCTGATAGAATCGGTCTTGGAAAAACTTCGTGGCTATCACACAAAATTGAAACCATTGGCCCTCCGATTCGCCAAAGGTACTATCCGCTCTCTCCTGTGAAGTTAAAGGTTTTGAATGAAGAGATAGATAAAATGCTAGAAGC
This sequence comes from Pandemis heparana, assembly GCA_963854515.1. Taxonomy (NCBI): domain Eukaryota; kingdom Metazoa; phylum Arthropoda; class Insecta; order Lepidoptera; family Tortricidae; genus Pandemis; species Pandemis heparana. The sequence goes on along the minus strand of OY978016.1, from coordinate 6,161,224 downwards.
TGGGGTCATTCGTCCATCACGATCTCCGTGGGCTAGTCCTGTGGTGATGATTACTAAGAAGGATGGTTCTATTCGCTTCTGCGTTGATAGTCGGAAATTAAATAATGTAACGGTTAGAGATTCATATCCTTTACCTCGTATTCAAGATATTCTTGACAATCTTCGTGGTGCTAGATATTTATCAACTATTGATTTTCGTAGTGCTTTCTGGCAGATTCCGTTGCGTGATAATGAGTCATGCGAGAAAACGGCTTTTATTGTGCCGCAGCGAGGCTTATTTGAGTTTGTACGTATGCCTTTCGGATTGACTAACGCTGCTTCGGAAATGCAGAGACTGACTGATATGATCGTAAACTATGAGTTTACTAATCTGACTGATGACTGTGTTTTCGGGTACGTTGATGACCTGGTGTTAGTGTCTCGCGATTTTGAGAGTCATCTTTGTCTTATTCGCAAAGTTCTTGGCCGCCTTAAGGAGGCTGGAATGTCTGTTAACCTGGAAAAATGCGAGTTTTGCAAACCAGAACTCAAATACTTGGGCTACATAATAAATGAAAAAGGCCTACAGACAGATCCAAAGAAACTTGAAGCTATTAAAGATTACCCCGTTCCTACTTCAGCCAAGTCGTTACGTGCTTTTATCGGAGTTTGTTCTTACTATAGACGTTTTGTCGAAGGGTTTTCTTCTATTATTGCTCCTTTGACAGCGCTTATTGGCAAGAAGAAAGGGCGTGATCCAATAGATTGGAATTCCGATGCACAGGATGCTTTTCTTAAGCTTAAAAATGCTTTATTAAATTCGACAGTAATGTCTTGCCCTGACTTTTCTCACCCTTTTATCTTGCAATGTGATGCCTCTTCTGTTGGTTTAGGTTCTGTTCTGTCACAAAAGATAGATGGCGTTGAACGTCCTATCGCTTTTTATTCTCGTTTGTTTTCGAAACCGGAGCAAAACTACAGTACGACGGAACGCGAGTTACTTGCAGTTCTTGAATCCATTAAACACTTCCGTGGGTATTTGGATGGTATGAAGTTTACTATCATAACCGATCATATGGCACTAAAGTGGCTTTTGACATTGGATAATCCATCAGGTCGTTTGGCTCGTTGGGCTACCATCATTTCACAATATGATTTTGTGATAGAACATCGTAAAGGTGCTCTTAATGTCGTCCCTGACGCATTATCTAGAATCCAAGTCAACTTAATTTCCTACGACCAAGGAGCTGACTCTACCAATGATCGTTGGTATAAAAGAGTTTTTTTAGGCGCACGCAATAATCCTCAGATGTTTCCTGCCTATTCTATTCAACAGGGTGCTCTTTTTCGTCGTATGCCTCTTGACAATCCATTGGATGGTGATCCTTGGCGTATTGTCCTTCCTATTGAAAAGACTCATGATGCTATTTTGGAGGCTCATAATAATTTGCAATCTATTCATTCTGGCGTGATGAAAACTTACTTGCAGTTAAGAAAATCCTATTATTGGCCGAATATGTATCAAGATGTGAGCAGTATTGTTCGTGAGTGTTCTGTATGTAAAGCACATAAGATTTCAAATACTCAACCTCGGGGTCAAATGCTTTATCCTAGAGAAGTTACTGCTCCTCTTCAGACAATTTCCATAGATATCATCGGTCCCTTACCTATTGCTTATTACGGTTTTAAATACATCCTGTCTATGGTAGACATTTTTACTAAGTACGTCTGGTTAGTCCCTCTCAGGAAAGTTTGCGCTAAGGCCATTTGTGACGCGTTGGAAGGAGAGATTTTTCTAGTATTCGGCGTTCCTTCGACAATTCTCTGCGATAATGCAACAGTTTTCCATAGTAACGTTTTTAACGGGTTCTTACGCTCTTATAATATAAGCGAACCGTTATATTCGCCCTATTATTCTGCTCACTGTAACGTTGTCGAACGTTTTAACCAAAGCGTAAATACCTGTCTGGCGATTTTGGTGCAAAATGATCAGCGCTCTTGGGCACGAATGCTACCCAAAGTTAAGTTGTATCTCAATTCGTGTATAAATTTGGCAACTTCATTTTCGCCGAATTTTTTGATGTTCGGCAGAGACGTGGTAATCGATACTACGCGACGTACCCGCGATCAGTCTTTAGGCAACAATTTAGCGGACAGACGGGTTGAACTTGCGTCGCGTCTTTCGTCATTAAACGAAGTCTATGCAAAAGTCGCTGATAATTTGTCATCCGCTTTTTTGGTCAATTCCAGAACTTATAACAGGAACAGAGTTACGGTAGTTTTACGGGTTGGAGACGTGGTCTGGAGAAGGAATTTCTCTCGCTCCAACAGCAGTGATCATTTTTCAGGCAAATTAGCACCTCGTTTTATTCGTTGTATTGTACATAAGGTCATTTCGAGACAAGTTTATGAGTTACATGATTGTGACTCTAACCATTCCGGCACTTAACATATAAAAGATATTCTGAAGTAGTTAGATAACGAATTCTAGTTGCACTACTTGTTGCTTTCTGTGTTTTGGGTATGTTTTCTATGATTGAAATCGCCTCCAAAATATTGTTCGGCTCGTTTTTGTATCTGTTAGAATTTGCACTTCGGGTTGATTATACGCCGAAATGCAATAAAAACTTTATTAGCCTGCAAATTAAACGAAGTCCACGTCATAATTTACGCGCGAAAATTGAAGTTTGATATGCCAAGTTTTTGACGTCTATTATTGTCGTGGTTGGTCTGCTTGTCATTTGTTCGAACGTGTGAATTAATTTTTTCGAATTACGTTCGAACACTTGTACGAAATTTACCACTGAGTTTTGTTTGAGCCGAATAGTACCCAATATAATCGTGTGATTTTCTTTTCAAATTCATTTTAACTGTGTTCTTGTTAGGTACTGAACGTGTATATATTTTAGTTTTAGGATTCAAGTTTTAAGGTACTGAGGTTTCTCGGATACATAACTTCTTTTTTTTTTGTTTGCTTACGGGATGATGTAGCGAAACCCGCTACATTAATTATATTTCTTCCTTTTTTTTTTGCAAACCTTTTTACTTTAATAGTACAAACTGGCACGAACGCGTAATAGGCTAAAAAAATATTTTTAATTTGAGAATTTGGGTTTCGCCTGACATGAGACGGCGAAACAACAGAGGGAGATTCCTGGCTGGTCTTTGGTGATAGACGGACCTGTGAAATTTGCTTTATATTTTTTTCCTCCAAAATTCTATGCATGTGGTTTAATTTATAAGTTTTTAACGGCTGTATTGAAGACCGAACGAAGGGAGTTGAGTCGGATGCCGTGCTGTTTGTGACACACACTACCAATTCTCCGTGTTGCTGACGCTGCGGAAGTCTCCGTGTGGCCTGGAGCTGCTTCGCGCCCAGGTCCTCCACATCCCCAGGAGCCCGTAATTGAGTGAGAAACGTCAGTTCCACATAATCTCCAAGAGCCGCGGCTGTAAGCACAGATTGCTGTGTATCCCAAGAGTGGGTGTTCATTTTATTTTTTTACGGACATTTATTTTGATTTATAGTTTTTCTCTTCTTCTCGTTTCCTTTTATATGCGCGCTGTGAACTTTTTCTACTTTCATGTATGTTAATATTGTGTTTTATTTTTAGTTTTATTTGCAGATTGTAAACCAGTAGGATTTACCCTCATGCCATTTCTTTTCGTGTCTTACTTTCTCCCTCATCGTCCAGTTTGTACTATTTTAATATATGTCTTAAATTCGTTTGTTTTCGTTTCCTTTCTTAGTTTACTTAAATAAGTGTAGGCGAGAACCCTCAGTGCAATAAAAACTCAGGTGGATGGTGTTTTCGCTACAGTATGTAAAACTCAATTTGAAAAACTTGTAAGAAAATTATATGTATGTATGTATAACTCTTTATTGTACATAAAACACATGAAAAAGATGAATACAGGACAACACAAACGCACAAAAAGACAAACTGCAAAACAAATTGGACAAATGATTTGAATGATTCGGATTGGGCAAATTGTCAAAGGTTCATTTAAAAATCCGCATGGAAAAGTATTGTTTTTACTCTGTTCACTGTGCCAGGGTATCGTTACATCTGTGATTGATAGACCCATCGAAAACTCTTCAAAGTATGACGGCTCTATTTCATGCAATACTAAATAAAGCCGTGCATGACAACTCCGTAGATAACATGCAAGATTGCCATCGTGATGGATGGCTTTTAACCTTCATGGCGCAAAATTGGGTACCCTTTGTTAGTTCTTATTTTAAACATGGCTGACGTTAAAAAGGTATTTGACGGCGATAAGTATTGAATTTGTATCGAAAGACTTAATTTTACTTTTTGCGTGTTTACAAAACAACAATAAGTATTTAATTTGTTTGAAGATAAAGGGGTGGATTTTTGACGTTGTAATTTGTGTGCAATACGTCACAAATTACAACGTCAAAAATCCACCCAAAGTTACAAATCATAGCATATTCAGTTACATGACTTTTACTCGTAAAAGTGCGAAACTACACTGACGATAAAAATAACAGGTCATTAAACATTTAAAGAAAAGTGACCTCTTATTTTTGCTCGTCATTTAAGTTACTGACTAAATATACATACATACATACATACACACATAGATAAATCACGTCTTTATCCCTTACGGGGTAGACAGAGCTTAAGGTAACAAGACCTAAAGGCCACGTTTAGCATGATTGTGGGCGTATAGGTGGAAAGGGGAATGCTAGCCACATCGCCTATAACAAGATTCCTAAGATTTTCGCCCATTCCCTCGATGGGCTTTTACCGTCTGCGCGGGAAGAGAAGAAACTGGTACATTCTATGTTTTTTCATTACACCCAGACTAGTATGGAAGTTTGACTTAATAAGATTAAATATACTTAAGTTATAGATAGGTCAAAGTGCAAAAAAAAGTGAAATAGTCAATGTCACATAAATTCCAGGTGTTAAGAGCAGTTTTGGCGCTTTAGTTAATATCTAAGAATTATATAACGAGGTGTAACAGGCCGCTCCAAGCAAATCGGACTTCTGAAGCGGAAACACTGAAAAGTGACGTAATTTCAATTAAATCTCCGAACAGAATTGCTAAAAAGAGCCGAACGACCTCGGATTACTTTCATCGTCTCGTTGATATAAAAAAATATTCAGTAGAAACCCTACAGAATGATTTCGTGCGAAATAATTTAACTTAAGGCCGCCTCTTCTTCGAAAAATTAAAATCCCTTTCCCCGATAAGTTTTTCCTCTCCAAAACGCGGCGACTCGAGCTCTATTCATGTCAGGATATTATTTATTCAGGAGATACTTTATCCAGCACGCAATTAAGGCGGTCTACTGGAAACTTTACTCACAATTGGTAAATAATTATAATTATCACTAAAGGGACCCATTGGTGATTTCACAAAAAGGCAAAAGCGTCCAACTTTCCGGAACGCCCTTTCGGTTATTAAAATTTTCCCTTTTGGGAATTGTGATCATTAATTGGAGTTTCATTTTAGAACTTAATGTGGTGTTGTTACGGTTTTATTTACGTCGGTCACATCGTGGATAGCGATCAAAGGGAAGTTTGATTTCGCAGTGATAATTGTGGCGAATCCTTAATTATTTTGAGGGTAAACTTTCGTGGAAGTTAATTTGAGGCTTGTTCGATTACTTTTAATGGGCACTCTTTTTAGGTGACTTCCAATTTATTTGGTTGACTGGAATATTCATTAAATCCACCGGAGCGTGAGGATGATATCTTTTAACGATCGCAAATACGGGGGAACAACATTTATGTATTTTTGTGGCTTTTAAGCTAAAAGCAATATGCATATTACTGCATATCATTCGTCTCGCTATCTTGGGATTATCATCAATGTAGGATCTGAATAGTCTGAATACTCTATTCATTCTTTATTGAAAATGAAACGAAATTTTGCATCGAAGTGTATCAGATATCTGAAAGCAAACTAAATATCAATGAGAATATTAAAAATGTTGCGTCGATAATGTTTCGTAGTTGAGCTTTTCGGCTGGTGTTTCGACATAAAATATTGTTATGACCAACGTTTAAATTTAATTCACAGTAGAACGGCTTCTACGAGTATATCTAATACCCTTAAACGAGCAATTCTAGTATATCGTGTGTACGTGTATATATACTACTAGCAGCCCGTTCCGGCTTCGCACGGGGTAGACAATTATTTATTTTTGGAAATTTGGATATAAAACACTTTTTTTCACAAATATTTCGCAAACAACGGCCACGGCGCTATGGCGGTTTTGTTTACTGTTTGAATTTTTTAATTCGTAATATATTTTGAATGGAAAGTCCAATTTAAATAATTTAAAAACTATTTTATAGGTAGTTAAATGGTCTTGACCATAAAATAATTTATTTGGATAAGGATTAATATAAACACATAAATAGCATGGTTTGAATTTGGTTAGCATTATCATTAATGTTTAAAATAAAAAAAGTTGTTGTAGTGACATAACTACAATAGTTGGACATATGCTACCGCGGAGTTTTTTGTAGACATTATGATGTTCTTCAATATTGTTGTACATTATTTTGTTCTATCGCTAATAGTTTCGGCAGCGCTTTCGACGAAAGACATTTTAAGACTCATTTTTCTACACCTTCGGTTACATTGTTCAAATTTTACCAAGGATCCCTAATTTTTTTCAAAATGAAATGTAGCCTATGTCAAATTGGAAGAATGTAGCATTCTATTGGTGAAAGAATTTTTTAAATCGGCCCAGTACTTTTTGAGCCTATTCATGACAAACATACAAACATACAAAAATAGGTACAAATCTTTCCTCTTTATAATATTAGTGTAGATGTAGATAGATGTAGATATATATTACATAATCTGAAACTCGCGGAAACGGCTCCATCGATTTTCATGAAATTTTGTAAGTATGCCAAAAAAAAACGGCCATCAAAGTACTATTATTTTATGAAAAGAAATCAACGTAGTACTCAGTTCTAATTTGTAATATTTCATACACGGAGGATTTGAGAAAGGTATTTACGTAGGTAGTACAGAAAGGAGTTTATCAGCCGATTCTGTTTAACAATAAGTACATGTACGTCATGATATTTGCCTTACTTAAAGGCGCGAGTGTCAGGTATATAAAAAAAAACGAAATGGTGGATTATATAATCCAAAAACAGCGCATTAGCGCTTTAATGTGCGGATTGAACTGATTTTCTGTCTGTCATAACAAAACTAATTCACCCTGCTATGAAATAATAATTTAATTATGAAAGGAAATAGGTAAATCTTTGCAGTACTAAGGCGACGGCTGTAACAAAGTCCTAAAACAACTAGAAAAATCACTTCTCTATTCCGCTACTTTTCATTGAACGTTAATATCTAACGAGGCAAGCGCTGGTCGCAACGCTAGTTAAATTATAAAACTTGCTATGAGTACAAAATAAAGGCAAACAAAGCGTCCCCTGTACATAGATACATATAGGGTAACACAATTTATAGCTACACTGCACGCTGAGCCCTTTTAGTATTCCCCTCGCAAATCCCCCGAGTACCTAGACATACCTAGGTGTACTAAATCTAGGCATAGCTTTAGGAAGGGTGGGGAAGTAATTACTGGGGGAAAGACATCAAGTGTGTCAGAGGGAGTGTAAGGACAAAAATGCGAGGGCAGAATGCACGAGGTAAGTGTGCCGGCACGCACCAGTTCACTGTGTCACTGATGATCTTTTCACACAAGAAGATGTATAGTCACTACACTAGGGTGCCAATAGTAAAATCCAATGACTCGAAAAAAAACTAGAGTTATATTTCAAACGTCTTGTGCGTTTTCAAAAAGTGTGTGCCGTTTATTTTTTATTGCAAAATGAAGATTTTTTTTTTATTGGTGTAATTTTCATCACTCTCACTTTTGTGGCATTTTTTCTTACAATTTGTATAGTTCTTCATAAAACTGACAGAAACAAAAAAATGTGAAATTGGGACACTTTTTTTCTTTCCAAAAATCTTTCCATTCTGATTCAGGAAAGTTTCAAAGTTTCTTCGTTTTAGAAAAATATGTACGTACATATTTTTTAAAACGTTCATTCAACCTTAATTATACCTAATGAGCTCAGCAGTGTAAAACAATATCGCATCTAGTCATAAGCACACGTTGCTTTTGTTTTAACGTAGCCAGCGCTACAAAACGTAGCGTTGTCTACGATGGCGCGTAGCCGGCGCTAACTAGCCATGCGCATACACATACATAAATGGGTACCTACTCAGACAGGACCAAATTTAATGCATTTTAAGCCAATGGGAGTCTGTTTTGATACGAAATAGCCAATACGATCAAACGCCAGCTCAATTCTTTACAGTCTACAAATACTTCATAAATTTGTCTCTCCGCTTAAGTAGCTATAGGTATAGCACAGAACGACTCCCAAAAACAAAGCAGTAAGCAATCAATAACTTACTTCCGTACCCTACTTCTCATACATATATAAGATTACACGTTCACAATCAAATTTCGCAGGTTTAATCCACGTATTTATGTGTGTGTCGAAGGTATTCATCAGTGTGATTGTATCGCTGTTGCCAGGCGGGGGGTCCGGTGACGCATTGCCTTGCAAATATAAAGCATTGGATGTGACGTAATCGACGGTTTTCTGCGATAGTACTTTTGAAATAATCACTTGTTAATTCTGTCACTGGACAGTTAAGTAAATTAAAGCGTTTGGGTCTTGGTACTCTCAGCTCTGTCTACCCCGTAAGGGATAAAGACGTGATTTATGTTTTTTTTTTATGCGAATAGGAAGGCAAACGAGCAAGTGGGTTACCTGATGGTAAGCGATCACCACTGCCCATAGGCACCATAGATAGATGCGTTGCCAACCTAGAGGGCTAAATGCCTCTTGTGCCCGTAATTTCCCCGGCTGTCTTACACTCCACACCGGAACACAGCAGTGCAAGCACTGCTGCTTAGCGGCAGGATTAGCGAGTGAGATGGTGGTATCTATCCGGACGGACCTTGCACAAGGCCCTACCACCCCCAAACCGTATGTATGTAAAGATCGATTTCTATTATAGTTTAAAGTTTAATTGGACAAGTAATCATATTGCTAAATCCGTCATTTAGATAAGTGACAGGCGACGACATTTAGGCTATTGGAGGCCGTATATTGAAAATACCATTTAATTTGTGTTATAATTTTTTGCTCCTGTTACAGGGGCCACCCCGTAGGTAGGTATAATATGTAGATTGGATGACACAAGTACGATCTACAAACAAAGACTAAAAAAAAAATTTTGGACAAAAAGCTAATTTAGTCAGATCTATGTAGACTACAAATTTTGTAATTTTAGAACTTTATATATGAAACTTTTCATAACTATTATGAAGTCGAAAAAAAGTTTTTTTTCTTCATACTAAGGTTAACCTAAATGTAGAGTAAGCATTTCATACGAATGAGGTGGTAAAAGCGATGGAATAGTGCGAAAGAGAGGTATTACACAAAAGATCCAGAAATGGGTCGAAGTCCCCTAGTCTCTAAGATAAGATAAGATAAGCATTTCATACTGTATCAAAAAGTACACGGATATTTTAGACTTAGCTATAAATCATAAATGAAAAACTTAATTTTACCTAAGTACATTAATTTTCTTGTTCGCATCCAAGCGATTTCTAGCTTCACAAAAGTCCTATAGGAATCCTATGGGTATGATATCTGCAGATCAGACCGGCTAGGGGACCTGAGTACATCCCGTTGCTAGGTTACAAGGGACCTAACCCCCAAGGTCAGATGTTTTTATACGTGTTTATACCTATTTGAAATTGCGAGGGGAGCGTAATGTACTCAGAAATCGATTTATGATTCTGTAACATTCGGGCAAATTCATTATGGGCAAATTGATGTTGGGTACGATTTGTTTAGATGTTTGGGTGAGTGAAAAGTTTATTGAGTCAAATGAAGTTTCTTTTTTGATAAAAAAATACTAAAGTGTAAAATAATAATAAAAAAGAGGTGATATTTTATACATAGAGAGTGAAATAAAGCAACGTCGATGCAGGTAAAAACGTAAAAAAAAAAAATAATTACCTGTTTTCAAAAGAGTGCGGAGAGCTGTAGATCTGTTATTACTTTCGAATGCGTTTCAGTGCAATAGTCGTGTTATAACAATTTTATTACTTTGGTTTTAATTAACCAGTGACAAATATCACACGTCACGTTTGTATCATTAGTGTAATTGACATGTCGCTGTGCCGAGAGTCGAGAGGTTGCTGTTGTGATCATGATATTCGTTTGTTTATTTTTGTGTGTTGTGCAACATTAACAGTTGGTACCACAAAACAAAGCACTATTTTTTTTCTGCCGCTTTTTGTGGAGGCGAGAATTTTTATACAGCCACGATCCATTAAAGTAAAATTGTTACACAAAATGAGAAACGCCTACACAACCAAATGTTTGTCGCATCGCTTGTGTTTTCTGCAGATGATAAAACACGCGTTTACATTTACTGTTTGATTTGATATAAAGACGGATTTGCTCACAGATCGCATAACGGGACAAAATGAGCTTAATTTTATTGCTTTGTCCGTCTTCACAAATTACAAGAAAGTATTTTTGTTTTAGTTTTAATTGGTCTGTTATGGTATCCCATTGCTGGACAATGGCCGCTCCAATCCAAGTATTAATATAATTATTAGTAAATCAATTTTATATTTTGAAGTGATAACTTCTTATGGGAGGGTAAACCGCTTCGTAACGTAACGCGTTACGGCCGCAGTTTGAACGGACGATTAAAACAGAAAGATGACTTAAAAATCTATCTCCTCTTTTTTGAAGTCAGTCAAAGACAATCGATATACCACCCTATTAAATCCATCGGTGAACTCCGTTAGAACATAACAATCCCGCTTCGAAATCGAAATCCATACCCCATACAGCTACAGTTCCACATAAAAGCAATCCTACATGCACCGTCGGTATTTACGTGCCCGAGTGCGTTATTAATGACGATTTCGCGCTCCACCGAACCCGATTGCACTACCGTTTGTTTTCCAGCCGCGGGAACCCTGATTTCATTACTTGATTTATTTTTTTCCATCTCCCTCGCCGGCCAGTTAATTAATAATTTAAGGACGGGGTCTCGAACAGGTGAGATAACGGGTAACCAAGCTGACAGTTTAATTAAGTTTTTAAATATGTGTGATTTGATTTTGCACATTGTGAAATAGGAAATTCGTTGAATTCTTCGGGTTCGCTCTTTAATTAATTCAATTCACTGCTTACGTAGTAATAATCATTTGTAAAAAGATTGTGTGTACATTACTTTTTTTTTCTGTATTGCAAGATTCTGTATTTAAAGCGAGCTCGTGTACATTATCTTTATTAATTATTATTAATAAAATTGCAATGAAGCATTTTATTATCTTCAATCATTTCCTGTTTTTGTGTCACAATCGATTCGGTTATTTATGGACTAAATTATTTAAAGCGCTCACCCTTAAATCACTCGTGACCGATTTTTCCAAATTACTCCCAACTCTGACAGTCCGGTGGCAATTGCGCCTGTTATTTACGACTTCAATAAACTGAACCTTAAAATTGTTAATGAAAAGGTATTAAAACAGGCGGCCCCCCATAAATAACACGGTGACAGAGAAGCAGAAAGAAAAATGCTCTAGAATTTGAACAAATTGCACCCGCAGCAGTCGCAGACGTGGACACTGTGGACAGGCCGTTTTTAAATAGAATTATTCGTTCAACTCGATATGCTTAATTAGAGGTTATATGATTAAAAATTACATAAAAATTACAAGAGCTGCTGGAGGTTGCGGCGCATGATCATCCCAAGTAGAAAAATATGGTGAAAACGCTGTCTCTGATCAAGGATTACAGGATGAAATAATGATGATGACTTACGAAGAACATGGGATAAATATGAAGATCAGGCTTATCAATGAACAGTATTGAAGTGAAACCCAAAAAGTTTAGTAATAAAATTGCTTACCATTTTCACTACTTCTTGCTGCATTCTCGCTGCTACAAAAAAGAAATTGCCCCGTATTGAAATTTTATTTAATTTGTTCTATTAGAAATCAAACCAAATTTTATAAACTAAGGGAAGCCCTGAGGTTTGCTTTTCTTCTCTTCTGATAAATACTTTAATAACAGTTGGATGATTGCTTTCTTAACTTAATAATTTTTAAACGAAATAAAAAACACTTTCACAAAGTAACGCCAGATTGCACAATTATTTGGAAAGCAATCAAAGCCAAAAACAATATTGCTCTAGTATTCTATACGAACAGAACTCTACAGGCGTCGATAATTGTGGAGAATCGAAGCATCTGCGACCCGTGCCCTGCAGGCTGCAATACTAGGTGAATACCAAGATTGGATCCATTGATAAAATGAATTGGTTTAGCTAATTTTATTATGACTAAGGGAATAACAGCGCGAAAGTTCTTAGTAAGAATATAAAAGAAACTGCAAAAGTGCTTATCGTTATTATTGCAAAAAAATTGTTATCTTCGTAATTGAAGCTTATCTTAAGGTACTGTAATCTTCCAATTTTTACAAAAAAAAAATTGTTTTTTACTTCGGATATTTTTTTATAAAATTCAATTTTTGTTTTATTTTTAAAATGTATTGTGTGTACGGAATCATGATAATGCTTATATGGTTTTATTTGATCGATTTGATTTTCATTTATCTCCAGACAGACATCTTTTTGGGCAGGCAAATTGCGAATCTTTTACCACCCTCTTTCATAATAAAAACATAGCAGCACAAAAATACGACGTCATGCAGGCTAGTAATTAACAAATTACATAATTATTTGGTTTAACTACATACCTACCTACCTTGGGATACTCAAAATTCAGTCAGCCCTTTTCAATAAGCATTGTGCCCACATGTTAAGGTGATCTACCATTTTTTATGTAGTTCCTACGTAAGAAGAGGCCGACTATCACTTTGACTTGTGAGTGAAGTTTGTGATGTTTTAAGTCGCAGGTACAAGATACTGAACCCAAGGGTGGTAAAAAAATTCATTGTTGGACTATACAAACACTGTCCCGTCGAAATTAAATTTATGTCTCGGTCAGCTCCTTAAACTACGAACGTTAATCGAAATCTTATTTCATGGAGGCAATGTCCCGTGAATAGAGGAAAGCCTTTCGTTCATCACAAAGCAAGGCCCCGGGCACGACTGCCTCCGTTTTATATTTTAACAATATGAGAAAAATAGTGTATGTTGCAGTACGGGTTGAGGAAGTTTGTTGATATTGTTGGGAGTCTTGGGTCTTGTTGTGAATTGTGAAGTAGGCTGTTATTATACTTTGTGATTTGATTGTGTACTTTTTATTTTGCTTAGTCTGATGAAATGTAGACGATATACTACTTCTAGTAATTGGTAAAATAGTGATAATGAAACAAATTTTAAGCTATCCTTTTTACAACACTGTTAAGCTTTTTTTAAATCCTGAACGCTACAATCTGGCCATCTTAAAATATACAGGATTAACCATTTTGCTAAACAAATTTCGCGACCACCAGGCGTGACTGTGGTATTATATGTAACACATGCATACCTATAGTAGTATTAAGCAAAAAAAAAAACAATGTAGTCGCCTTCTTGGTGTATTCTTTCTTTTAAGCCCTTCCTCTATAACCAAAAGACATGAAAATCACAAACTTAATAGCGCTTGTTAATGTAACGTGATATTGTTTAAAATAATCTTTTCATTTTACTGCGACTTAAACTTGACCATTTGATTGAATCTGAAACCAAAAAAGAAGTATGCATCAAAATTTAAAAGTGATGCACAAATCATGCGCTGCTTTATATCGTAAAAGTAAGTCATTAACTTTGTAAGAACTAGATTTTATTCGAAATATTATAAACGGGATTCATACCGCGATTACCTTTATTGAGCTTTAATAAAGGTAATCGCGGTTCATATCCCGTTTATAATATTTCGAATGAACTTAACTGTGAATCATTGAAAACTATTATATTTTATTCCGTGGGTGATCACTTGTTTAACGCATCTAGTATAGTTTTTCTCTTCGCCAGTAAAATTATTCCTTGTCCATTGAGCGTCCGGTCTTGCGCATCCCTCGCAAGGCATTCCCGTCACGTACCCTGCACTTTTTTTAGAAGGAAACTGAATGTGCTCTGACTAAAATTACAGTGTTTTCGTCGGCTATTTTGATTTTCCTATTCTGTAGTGGTACGGGCTAGTAATCTTCCCTGTTTAGCGAAAATACAGCTAGCAAATCATTGGCGTTTAAAACCTGTGTTTGTTAAAAGTTTTTGAAATTATTTTTTTAATTATATACGGTGGTAAATGAACACATTCATTTTTAGTGCGTGAAGATTCAGATACAGATACAGTCCAGGCGGCTAAAACAGAATGCCTTAGCATGTGCCAGTAATAAGTAACTTCGCCGTGTATAATTTATGTAGGTAATTTGTTATAGCGTAAACATCGTTGATGTAAGATAACGGTAGTGATCCGAAGGGACCTTGCAAAAAGGTTCTACCACCCGCAAAAGTGTCTTAAAGAGAGCTAAGATTTGAAATTGTTGAATTAATTTGTATTTATATTCACAAAATATTAAGATGGACGTTGAGATAGTGTTTATGTTAGCTAGACTCGTTTATTGGTGCTAGTTTCACAATTCGATTATAAAACCACTTCGCCCGGGGGCATGCACAAACAAATCGTAAAGCAGAGGTCATAAACACCGTACACCTTCGTTGATACGAAAGGAAATTGCTTATTTTACGTCGATGTGACGGGTACTTGAATCTCTCTTATTATCCGTTTTCTTTGAAAATAAACGGTTTTATTTGAATTTCATTTTAGTTTAAACTGCCTTTATTATTCACACTTAAAACAGACGTTAAGAAGCAACTAAAGCGCGTCCGTAAAAATAAAATATTCCATGTTCGTAGACGTGAAAGATTTGCAACTCTTCTGATTTTTATTAATAGCTTTGTTTATTTATACTGTACCGTGTTCCAAAGGTAATATTTACCTTGTTACATTTTTTTGTCCGGTACTACGCTATTGTTCGTTCTCATAAATCATTTATTCTGTCCTCGAGCGAGATTATGATAACAATAGATGACAATCTATCAACAGGAGTCCATTTAGGAAGACAAAAGCCAATGCGAGCGATCCTCGTCAAGTGGACCGTTTTATATTATATTTATCTTTAATTACTACACGGAGGAAGGAGAAAAAGAAATCCACAGAATAATGACGTGATCCGTCTCCACGGGGGAAAGAATACAGAAAACAAATAACGGTCTTCTTTTGTTGGCTTATTATTCGCGGGAGCATTCATTACTCCTGCCTCCTGTGTACATTTTGAGCGTTTACTTTGTGCTGTTTTTGAATTGATACAGTATTTTATCCAGAGTACAACCATGTTTATTTTTTGTCATGTCAGATTGAAACAGTGGTCTGAAACCGATAGGTACCGAAATTGAAACCGAATTCGAGACCAACTCTAGTTCATGTTCTTTAAACTTGCGTTCAAGTTAGCTATAATCTAACTAATATTATAAATGCGAAAGTATGGATGGATGGATGGATGGATGGATGGATGGATGTATGTTTGTTTGTTACTCAATCACGCCAGAACGGCCCAACGGATCTGGATGAAATTCGGCACATAGATAGAGAAAAGTCTGGAATAGCACATAGGCTACTTTTTATACCGGAAAATTGCGTAGTTCCCGCGGGATAACGATAAACGAATTCTTTGCAGACGAAGTCGCTGGCAACAGCTAGTAATCTATATTTTGTGATAATGATAGATTGTGTTTATAGGTATTCATAAGTGAATTTACGATAAATCGTGGTTAAGTTGATCGAAAAGGTAACTAACTTTCTATTATGATTATTATCTGTTATACACGCCACACAGAAACCTACAAACCTAGCTTCTACAGGTTTTTGCCGATACCAAAACTCCAATTTGGTCGGACACATGTTACTACCTACTGTTAATTTTTATTTACGTTTTTGTATCTCTTGTAAGATCTCTCGGGATACTTCTATCATACAAACAAACAAACAAACTTAAGGCATACTTTGCTTAATTTGCAAACAAGTATCCAAAATATCCATTAAAAAACTGTATTAAACGTCATTAAAATCATCCTTACGCCATAAAAGTGTTATAACATAGCGTTGACAAGACAGAAAGGGTTCCATTTTACGATCCACCGAAATATCTAGTGGGAAATTTAATTAGAAACGTGCTTGATGTGGTATTTTAATAACGTTCTCGAGTGGCGATTTACGGCCGCCGCCCATTGAACACGATAGTGTCGTTAAAGCACGAATGCGAATTAAAGTTTTAATTTGGCAATTCTGAATATTGTTACCGAGAGTCGTGAAGACACTCTTGATATTATTATTGTCTGAGCCTTAACCAACGTGAACGTGGCTTGCCAGAGAAAATACCACATAAAGTCTATTTATTTTAGCTAGATACTAAATTGACAATTATATTGCAAATGTCAAAATTGTGAAATAATGATACCAGCTTTTATTGTTTAGTGGTGTACTCGAAACCATCGACAATGTTTGTGGTCTGAATACAAGAGGTTTGGTCATGTTATATTTTAAGAAAAAATAAGATTGTATCATAATCTAGCAAACTTAAAGGTTTATTAGTTTATTATACTAGCTTATACATACAAAAATCTATACTAAATTTAATTTATCGTTAACTTTCGATAGTGGTGGCACATCACTATTTTTGAATTGCAAAAAACAGGCAACACAGGTAAAGTCATTTTAGTATCTAGCTAAAATAAATAAACTATAGCTGCTATTATACATTTTTATTCGTAACTAGCTTCTGCCAGCGACTTCGTCTGCGTATTACCTATACATATAAATCTTCCTCTCGAATCACTCTATCTATTAAAAAAATAGCAACAAAATCCTTTGCGTAGTTGTAAAGATCTAAGCATACATAGGGAAATACAGGCAGACAGCGACTTTGTTTTATACTATGTAGTGATGTGCACACAACATTAGAGTGCTAGACCAATATTATAATTTCATTAAGTTCAATATTTATATTAAGAGCAAGTGTTCTGATTACTTTAACCAACTCCTGAACCGATAATTATCTTAACTAGTTAAAAAATTAAAGTTTTTTTAACTATACATACTTAAATCCATTATCAACCAACCTTCGAGTGAATGTCAAATTTCAGGTCAATTTGAGCACAAAAAGAACAAAATTGACTTGAGAGACGTTACCCAAAAAAAAACAAGACAGAACTTAGTTATGGCCAAACGTAAGTCAAATCAAACATGTTTTGACAAAAGGTCAGGTCTAGAGTACCCAAAACCAACCAGCACGACGAGTATGCCCATAAAGAGTAAATTAAAAAGTGGCAATACAGTAGTGTCGTCCCGTTTTCTTATACTTATAGATTTGAAAGGGACGTCACTACAGTATTGCCACTTTTAAATTTCTTCTCTTTTTGGACAAGCTGTTTGAAGAGATTTTATGAAGCGAAAGAGGTATGTCAGGATTGTAGCAAGTGGAAACAAAGTAGTCTCTACCTAATCCTATGGGAAATAGGCCTGGTATGTACTAATGTATGTAAGGGTTTTGCTGATGGTGAACAAAGAGGTAGAGATCTTGAAAACTGTCAAGAAACGCAAGCTGCAGTACTTTGGTCACATAATGCGTAGTGATAAATACGACCTGCTTCAACTCATCATGCAAGGGAAAATCCAGGGAAAGCGACCACCCAGAAGAAGGCGTACTTCGTGGCTTAAGAATCTCCGGACATGGTTCAATCTTAGCACAAGCTCACTGTTCCGAGCTGCTGTGTCAAAAGTAAAGCTAGCGCTGATGATAGCCGACCTCCGATAGGAGATGGCACCTCAAGAAGAAGATGTACTATGTAGAATTTATTGTGTTCTTTTTATGTCTGTAGAGTGTAACATAGCCGTAGCGCGGTACATAGAGTATCACGTAATTTGATTTCAGCACAATGTAGTATCAGCGACAAAGCCGGCGCAGCGGCGTTTATCGCACGACGGCGCTTCCGTCTCACGCACGACACATTCGCGATACGATTCGCTATCCGAACATGAAAATATAGTGGAAGGTTTTAGAATCGTGTATTAGAGCGTTTTTGTTTTGTTATAAGCAGGTAGACCTTATAACAAAAAATATTTTTTATATTTTCAATATTTTAATTGCAAGGGTATCGTAATGTAACCAAAATGCTTAGACAGTTACTACGTTTAAAAATGGTAAATATAAACCTTCAAAGTCAATTTTATCTTACCTACTTCTCGTAGACTCAGTAACTTAGATACGACAATAATGCAAAAAAAACATGTTTTTTCAAAAACTTACTTATGAAAAATTTTATTACTACTAATACTGCTAGATTATCTACTTAGTAGATTCTAATTATCAATTTCCAACTAATCCTACTTTTATGATATAGATTTTCATAAACAGCATTCGTAAACCGGGGTGACTGATTTACGGGGTCACTTTAAAAAGTAGTTATAATGGCGAAATCATACATTTTTATTTGCGTTTACTGCTTAGTTAGTTAGTTAATAGGACAAAGTGTAGAACTGGGAAATATAAAAAACGCAGCAGATACTCATGTTTTAAGACAACCTATGTTTCCATAGTCGTGACAGCCCCCGTGTCACGCACGATATTACTCCTAAACTACTTTAACAGATTCAGCGAGTTACGGTGATTGCACGATACGAGCACACGTACCAACCGACAACCCCCTTTGCAACCCCATAACACAGTTTTGCGACCCCATGAAAATAAAACCCCATGCTTAGCAACGCAAGGCCCTTTATCCAAATACCACGGCGTTCCCGATACGAGCATGCGAAAATAACAACTCCATATTCCATATAACATGTCAAATATGAATGGAGCTGAAATATGATTTCCATTCTATCAAATATTATTTACTTTGCGAGCGTATTTCATAAAAATGTTTTTTATTTGAAGTTTAGTTGAGATTTTTTTCTGTAAACCTAATTTCGATTTTGTAAATAGGCATTGGAATTATGCTGAATTCGTATTGGGATTTAGCTTTTTATAAATAGCAAAGTTTTATTCGAGATAGGACACCTTTAACTTGTAAATAATTTTTAGTTCTAGTAAAATTGCGTGCCTATTGAAATAGCTGTAGCCTGTAAAGGAGCTGGGTAGTTACCGCTTCAAAATAAACTTTTTTATTTATTTATTTATAATCCTTTTTATTCCGAATTCGCTACAATTTCAGTAAGTACATGTTGTTGCTGTTGTTATTGTCGTTTATTTATTAAATTGTCGCGTAATTTGGCGTGCTTCATGGCATAGGCCTCCTCCGTGTATTGGAGGGTTTGGGCTATAATTCCCACGCGCGCCCAGTGCGGATTGGGAACTTAACACACACCATTGCATTTCTTCGCAGATGTGTGCAGGTTTCCTCACGATGTTTTCCTTCAGCGAAAAGCTCATGGCAAATTACAAATGTAATTTTCGCGCATAAATTCCGAAAAAATCAGAGGTGCGAGCCCGGGATTTGAACCCACGACGCTCTGCTTAAGAGGCCACAGGTCAAACCACTACGCTACCACGGCTTTTTAAAATAAACACTGGATAATATATAAAATAAATAAGTTTTTTCTTAACGCAATTCCAAGACATCTCGACTAATTCGATAAACATCGAGAGAAGCATACAAAGTCCAGATACATCTCGTATTAAGTAGTGGAGAAGAATCAAGATTAGTCTTTGACGACGCAACGAGTAAAAAATACATAAATGAAAGTTTTTTTTACGTGAAAGAAGCTGATAAACGAGCAAGTGGTGCATCTAATAGTACCTAATTGAGAACTCCCATGGAAACCCGTAATAATAGGGCTAAGATGGATTAATTCATGTGCTATTAATTTCACCATCTTTTGCGGGTGGTAGGGCCTTGTGCAAGGTCCGTCCGGATCGCTACCACCATCTTACTCGCTAATCCTGCCGCTAATCGAAATTAAGGAAAACATTTAAGCAGGGATTACCACTGAAAATAAGTTTGTATAATCTAATTCCATTAGAAATTTCATCGTTAGAAATGAATACATTTAAAAGAAAACTAAAACATTTTTTTGAAATGCAACCACTGTATTCAGTTAATGAGTTTGTGGACTAGTTTAAAGGAAAATCCAAACCGGAAGTTATTAGATTATTTGAACAGATTAAGATTTTACCTATATTGATGTATCTAGATTTAATGACTTGCTGAATGTGACTGATGTTACTTGGCGAAATAATTGAATTGAATTGAATAAGCAGCAGTGCTTGCACTGCTGTGTTCCGGTGTGGAGAGTAAGACAGCCGGGGAAATTACGGGCACAAGAGGCATTTCATCTAAGTCCTCTAGGTTGGCAACGCATCTGCAATCCCTCCGGGGTTGTGGGTGTCTATGGGCAGTGGTCATGGCTTACCATCAGGTGACCCACTTGCTCGTTTGCCTTCCTATTCACATTAAAAAAAAACTTTTACTTTCCATGCCAGGTCACAGCGGAGCTAATCATTTCAAGTTCGAAATTTGGTGACTATTGTTGAGCATCTATTTGTTTGCAGCATAAAATATCTGCTAAGCAGAGTCGATAAACTTTCAGATTTATAATACAAGTTTACCCAAGTATTTCGTATAATCTATATGGATTGGCTCGCAAACCCTCTCAGGAATTCTCTAATATAAATCATACGAACGAAATTCAGTGAAAACGTCAAAACCGCAACGTGAATTTAGTTAATCAAAATGCGATTTCCAAAGTTATATTACGTACCTGTAACGGCCAGTACTTTTGCATTTCATAAATTAAATTGTATCAAAATGAAAACAAACTACATTGACGAACAAAAAAAAAAGTCATTTCCTATACAAAGTCGTAAAAAGTATAAAAAAATAATAATAATATAATATCGTGGGACAATTGACACCAATTGACCTAGTCCCAAACTAGGCAAAGCCTATGGTACCTATGGGTACTGGACAACGGACTGCCTAAAATATAAAGGGATCAAAATGACGAGAAGAGTAATTCATACGAGATTGATCCCTAGGCGCTTTTGAGGTACCTGCGTATTTACATGGTAACTTCTTACTGATTTAGCTTTACATAAAATTACTTTGACGACCGGATAGCCTAGTGGTTAGTGACCCTGACTATGAAGCTAGAGGTCCCGGGTTCGAATCCCGGTAGGGGCAGACATTTGTATGATGAATACGAATGTTTGTGCCCGAGTCATGGATGTTGTATGTATTTACCTACATTATATAAGTATGTTTATCCGTTGCCTGGTACCCATAGTACAAGCCTTGTGCTTAGTTTGGGACTGGGTCAATTGGTGTAATTTGTCCCATGATATTTATTTATTTATTTATTTATTTATTTTCCTTGGTGTATTGATTAAACTGTACAGCTGGACGAGGTTATTACTAAGTAATTAATACTTTTTAATATTATTTGGGTATGTACGGCGGAAACGCGCAGGGAAATAAACAAGAACCCTTTGTATCAAAGGAACTAGCGTCCCACGGTGCATTAGCTTACTCCGTTTATCCTGCGAAAGTTATTTCAAGACGACGTATACCTATAACATACTTATAATGTCTAATAACCTACCCACTACGATATGGGACCGGCGCGGGCTCAACGAATTCACTGTTCATTGCGCCTCCAAGACACTCACTGCGCAGTGGTTATTTGCCAAAACACGCAATGTAATAGAAAATCGTTTGTCGTACACAGTCTTGGTTGGGTCGCACACTAATACCTAACCTCGTATTTCACGGAACTTGCACAGCTATAGTTCCTATTCCATTCGGATTAAAAGCGATTTTGAAACATGGCAACCATTTGTTTACTTCCTTTAAGATTTGGGTAGAGCTGCATATTGCTAGCAACACTAGCGTACCTCCTAAAATATAATTATGTAACTTTGCCTTCTTGCGGTTAAGCCAAGAGCCGTGCATGTCGAAACAAGTTCACAAAAAGAAATAAAATTTTCGGCATACAAATTAAAAAAAAAAGTGAGAACGTAGAAAATTGGCATATACTCGTATGTTCTTTAATTATCTATTAAACTTTTAACAAAAGTTTTAGTTGTTTTGAATTTCTTTTTCTTTGAAAAATTATGTTTTCTCCACCAGCGATACACCGTTGTCGAAATGATACTTTGCTTTACAAGACAAGACAATATGAAAATTAACGAGGGGCAAAATTAATATCTATTCAATGTAATATTCCATTTAAAAAGCAATTTTAGCGATACAAGCTCTTAGTATATATTTTAAGCTGAAATTACTATAATAATAGTAGGAGGAGTATGTTTTGGTGGTTTCATCATGATACTATAAGTTTCATAGTATTATGTATATCTATTAGTGTCTGATCTTGGCTTGTTTAATAGAAAGCCGCTAATAATACTAATTCGAGTGTCCCTATAACACTCATACCCTTTTGAAATAATACACAACCTCATAAATTAAATGCACATTGGTAAATTTATGTTAGCTAACGCTAAAAATAAGACATTCATTCATTTACAAACCTTATTTAATACTGCAGTAGTTTCGATATTATTTCTAAGAACAATCGTCTAGTCACTTAAATTAATATGTAAGGAGTGGTTCTCACGAGTATCTTGGGGTAAGAAGTAAGCGACAGCGATATTATAAGAGCCGACAACTACCAAAATAATATCAATTATCGTTAGACAAAGCAGCATGAAAATAAAGACCTCTTTACGGCGGCTGACCGGATTGATTTATGTTAAAAAAGAATATTTATTGATACTAGATTCAATAGAAGAAACAAATATACACCAATAGAGCTAACAAACTAGTAACGTAGATTACAAGTTTTTAATTTAGAAAATACAGTTAGATATAGTCGAGGGCATACATATCATACAGCCATCATGTCAAATATAGTATCAACGACCTTATTATTTGTGGAATAAAAGGTGTTTAGATATTTTTGACATCTCGGCAACGTAGATATATTTATGCCCTTGACGGTGGATTAAAAATGGAATGATTTATTCCTATAAATCAGCGTTGTATTTGAATAGTTGACAGGACTCCACATTTAATATTAGGGTAGGTCGCAAATCTTCCGCCACCCGCTTCCTCTCTAAACTTGCAACCATTATGAATGTGGGCAGTATTAATACGGGGTACTAATGGTAGAGGACTCCGCAACCCGCAGACTTTATGTCCTCAGACCGCTCTAGAATTATTAATCAACCCAATGGTGATTGCATTCTTGTCTCCGTCGCAAGATATTCGGTTCCAATGCAGATACGTCATTGCTAGTCGGGAGATGTATTGGTAACATGCTCAAGGAGTTAGGCGATGGAATTATAGATATGCATTTATGTAATAGTTTATGTGCCATGCACGTCTTATTGTTATTTCATTTTGAGGATGAATTCAGTGTCTGCTTCTGTCTTGGCATTAATTTGAATTATATCTAAAACGATGTAAGGCAGCTAGGTATAACGACAACGACAAGGCCAACGTATATAATAACTCTTAAACGTGAAAAACTAATGCGCATATAGTACGACTTGACATGCATAATGGGTGTACAAACAAATTGTCCTAGTCCCAAACTATTTAAATAAAGCTTGTACTAATAGGACTAAGCAAATTCAATGAATAAATGTACTCATACACGCCCTAGACTCGAGAGCAAACATTTTGTATTCCTCAATATTCGAAACAAAAGTCAATAAAATAATCTATTTACGGTCCACGAAGACGTTACAACATCCGTATGAAACGATGAACAAACGCGTCTACAAAGAAGAATTAAATTATCTGACAGTATTTTGTTTCACAAATCACAAAGCTCTTTACAAAACGGGGCGCAACAAAGAAACTTAAACAATGACACAGTAATTTACATTAATATGAGATTTTCTGGTGTATTATGTACATGGTGTTGTTCATTCAGAATCGCGTTAGCACAATGAAGATTTGTTTCCGAGCCGTCGAACAATTTATCTCAACGGCAACTTGGCTTAAGTTATGCCGCGTGTCTTGTTAAAATTAAGGATTTAAATTTGAATTCGGTATCCCGAAGCGAATAGGTGAAACGAAATAAATATGAATATGAATGGGGCATCTGACAAGCGGTGGAACGAGTTGGAATTATTAACTTTTGGAGTGCACTCGCTGTACCGTCAGGAGCGTAAGCCGAACGAGTGGTTCTAACGAGGGTGTCATTATGTTGACTCCCAATTTCTTTGGGTAGCATTCGGAGGTAGACTGTAGCAAGTAATGACGTAATGATGTTACGGTTTATCTCATTTTGAACATGGATTTAAATGTAAATAATCACTGTGATTGTAAGCACCAAAGACATCTGAATGACGGGCTGTCACCTGTGACTAATAGTCAGCAGTCAATGGCCACTCGTGATTAAAGTCGGGTGAGACCGGTACGAAATTATTAGGAACGTATACCCCACCTAAACGAGTATATACTCGTAGAAGCAGCTGGATGTTGTTTGCATCCAAATTCTTGCGGTCTGGGCAGTCGAAATTCTCTAAAATTTGGGCATTTTCTTCCATTATACTAATTACAAATATTGTACTGGTTTCCTGTCCCAATCAATGTTTAGTCCCAGTTTCGTATTATTGCAAGCCTTTTGTTACTCACTACAAGTAGTTGCGTAGCAATTTGAACCACTTCTAAAATGGTTGGGTTGACTTGAAATATGGATTGATTCATTAGGAAGGAGTTACGAATACAGTCAACAATTTTTTTTATTTCACTTAAATGTAACTTACCTCATTTTGCCTACGCTACAAGAGCCAGACATCTCGAAATAGCAGATAGGCAAGCGCAGACGATTTAGTCTCAGCATAATTTGGCAGGCCCCCGTTGACCGAGGGCCCGCTCCGCATCTCAAGTGCTTCGTACTACATTGAAGGGGACCACGCAGCGGCTTCTTTTTGATTGCAGGAAAAATGTTACTATTAGTTATTTCTGGACTATTATGCGCTGGACTGTTTGCGGTGGGTTTTTATTGGGTTATAATCATCTTATTCTTACTTTTCTATGCCAGGGCCTTAAAAACTGAAATTATGCATAGATGTTCCCTTTATGAAGTAGGTACTCGTAGACAAAGAATAAGAACAGATTTTCGAAACGTTTATTTACTGACTTTATCGTTTTGGTTCTTCTTTGATTTTTTACGATGTTTAGATAGGTAGTTTAAAAAAAGTTACACTTAAAAGAAAGGTTGCCACCTTGCCACTCTTGATGAGGCATTCCATCAATTAAGTACCTAATCAATCATCATGATCACATTCATTGTTATAATGTCCAACCTATATTACGTCCCAATGCTGTGCACAAGCTTTTTCTCAGAATTAGAGGCTTTATCTGGGCTTTAGTTCCTACTGCGGATTTAAACCTTCACACATATATAAATTATTAAGTACCACAATTTTATATTATTCCAAACTTAACTAAAACAACGGGCGTAGCATATCAACGGGTACCAGGGCGTCATAAAACCGAAGATATTAGCTCGCAGCAGCTGCTCAACTTTCAGTACGTGGAGCCAAGTTAATTAGAAGCCCGCGTCCGTCTGTGGCTCCGATAATTTCACCGGACCGGCGACCCGTGACCGGCGACCTCACTGAATTGATATAAATTGTTTTAGTATATTCACTTAATGTTGTTATTGAATGAACAAGTATTTGGCCACACAGGACAAAGTTGAACTACGAATTTATTAATTATGTGTTATAAAAACTTTGCAATCTATATACGAGTACTTAAATTAGAAGCTACTCATTAAAACCTGTAACCTTAGTATTATGTTTACAGGTCATTGCATCTCCCAGCTTATACAACGTCTTACACCGCCCACTGAAAACAGTTTGTCCAAAATCAAGAGTAGAATTAGGTGTTAGGAAACCTTCGCGATATTTTTCCATCATCGAAATGCTCATTATAATACGAATGAGTTTTCGCACATAAATTCTGAAAAACTCAAAGGTCAAGCCCGGATTCGAACCCATCACGTTCTGCTTGAGAAGCCATGTCAAACCGCCCAGGCTTTAATGGTTAACTTTACTGATGAGCAAACCACAGGTAAAAAAAATGTAATAAAAATTCAAACTCATATTTAATTTTTATTCGGCGGATACTTAAAAACTTCATAGTTAGGTAGAAGCATTAATGGCAAAACTCACAGCTGCTCCTAACACCAGACTAAGCGGGGATTCCAACTTACCTCAGTTATTAACTGGTACGTCAGTTTCTAATTACTCCATCCAGTTTATCACCTGCGACTGACGGCACTCCTGCTTCTGAAGAACCAGCGTACCCTGAAACCCGAGGTTAACCGCGTAGTTACAAAACTACGTGTCTATCGTCGATGGACGTCTCAAGACGCGGAGTATAGCGACATGACAGCTCCATTATAGTAATGTGTCGAGATGCTGAGGGTATAATCAATGGTGTGAAATGGCAAGTATGGTTTTAGAAGTGCGAGTTTATTTTTTTTAAGTATACATATAAAAGTCATAGGCAAGTAAGAAGTAAGCTACTTAAATCAAATACATTTTTACCACAAATTGAGTAGGTAACTACTGAATCTATTGGTTTAAATTATGATAGGTAGGTACAATGGAATTAAAAAAAAAGTTTTTGATTAGGTATAGCTTATCCTTTGCAGCAAAGATCAGTGCCAATGCCAATTATACTGCTAAAAACATCACAGACAAGTGTGAATATGAAAATCAGAGTTATTGTTTTTATGTAGAAACCATCATAAATAAATTATAAAAAAAAACATTATTAGTCGATTGTCGAGGAAGTCGCAAATAAAGCTTCCCAAAAATAAATACAATGTTAATTAAATGTTAAGAAAACGCATTGCCACCTTTGAAGCCCCTAAGCAATAATAAAATTAATAAGAAAGAACAGCTAAGAATATAAGAGTACGCCAATCGAATAATGCGCTCGAACGAGTCAAACGACCCGTGGTACAATTTTATCCAATTTCACGCTCCGTAGTCACTAAATTTGAGCCTTTTATTAATTGTTAATTTGTATTAAGAAAATCTTAATGAGATTTCGTTGATTAATCTTTGTTTAAGACAAGATAAGGAGCAATCCAAGCGACGGTTTCAGAAACACTCTAAAATAACAATAAAACGAGGGCTGGGAATTATTTGTTATTTTTGTAGGAATGCAGATTTATTAATTGTGTGTTGTTTGTGTTGCAGTGATTGGAGCTTCGTGCGCTGATGGAAGGCAATTTCTGTATAAAAATGAATATTTTATCATTCTAAAACGTGAAACGTGTAACAATAAATCGTTTGGTTGTCATTTAATAAACTTACTTATAATAATTATTCTCTGAAACAGCTGCGTTATTAAAAATATTTCAGTCATAAAAAGTCAAACTATCCTCGATATCAATGGCTACTTTTATTTTGGGAAAAAGCCAAATTCCACCAAGACCCAGGCAATTTATTAAAGAAGAAGACGCTATATAGTACCTAATAATGACTTTTCATGCAAAGTACTACACTAATACATTAAGATTTATATTTCACGTTTAACATCAATGAAAATGTGTTCACCGCCTAAACGTGTACAAAATCCGAAGCTTTCGCGTTTTACGAGTAATCAGAAAATGGATATTCATGATCCAAATCCCTGTACTGAAAACGTTGCTGTACCTTGTACAATGTGTATCCATGTAGTATTTTATCAACTGATTTCACTTCTTTTCGCTTCAGTAGGTCCATTCAATAAATGCGCCCATACACCGGCATTTTAAACTTCGCAACGGAACATTCAAACTTTGCAGACAAATTCGATCTGGGCGAATCCAGCCTGCGCTGTATAGCAAAACAGCGTTATTAGCCTGGTATTCGACTGTAGGAAAATTTGAATAAGTTGTACGGGAGACAAAAATTATCTTTATGAACATAAAGAGGTTAAACTGTTCGTATGCAGGGGACCTCTAGAACTATCAATTAACCCCTTGTTGCCTGTTACCAAGTTTTTTTTTTTTTCATTTCA
The DNA here is from genome assembly GCA_963854515.1 of Pandemis heparana. Classification (NCBI taxonomy): domain Eukaryota; kingdom Metazoa; phylum Arthropoda; class Insecta; order Lepidoptera; family Tortricidae; genus Pandemis; species Pandemis heparana. The sequence continues at coordinate 6,133,144 of OY978016.1, read as the reverse complement.
TTTCTACATAACTGATTCTACCAATACTTTCACCAATTAACAGAAATATACATTTTCTTTACTTAACAAAAGTTACTTTTGTCACTGGAAATTGCAATTACCGCGAAGAAGTATAATGGCAGACAAATAGAAGAACAGAGATACTTTTATATTTTGTAGTAGGTGCTATTAGGTATGAATATGGATGTGAGTGTATATTCAGTGTTTCCTCATCCATGAAAATTATGAACATTGTATTGTAACTACGAAAATAGACGAAATTTTCTGTTAGACTATACTCTCGTGTGACTTTTGTAATGCAAGACGAAACCTAGGCTTACTTGATAATGAACAAAAATCAAGTTCTGTGCCCTCAGAAACTTCATTATTAATTTAAAATGTCTGCGAAAACATTTGCCGAAATGCATTCATCAATTTGTTAATTTATAAACACAGATAACGAGAGCTTGCTCAATTTAATTAACAGTCTCTGTAAATTCAACATTAAATTAAAATTCGGCAGTCCCATTTCATGTCTTTGAATACAATATTTCTGTGTAGAATAACCATCTAGGTTTCATTTTTGGGAAACAAAGTAAAAAATGACGAACAATTTCCTTTTTTTTTATCAAGGGTAGCCACTGTCCACGCTATTAGTTTCCAGTTACCAGGATACCAGGAGTGTCAAGAAGAACTTATTGATTCACTCTCGCCGTCGTTCGGGGTCAGATGCGCGCGGCTGCAGTAGGCCACTGGAGCAACGTTGCACCATAGTCCATTCCGTGCTGGCTTTAACAGCTCACGTCCTATACTTGCACCAAAATCCTAAAACATAGGCCATTGATAAATTCTAACAAATGTGCGGAACTTATCCTAGAAAATAAGTCAAAATTGTGCCATGTATCAACGATCCATGCATTGTAAATCTCGTGTAGTTTCCAAGTGTAATGTGCCATTTAAGCATAGTGCCCTTGAGAGTGAATTTTGGTGTCGTAATAAACAATAACAGTTAGTGTCCAATCAAGAGGAATACATTTAAGTTCAGTTGAAGTAACAGATACGATGGAAGCAGTGTGGATAGCGGAAGTGCAAGTGTTTGTTTTAGATTGTGAAGCCAACTGTGAAGAAGATAATTCCGGTTTGAGTGAACTCTGACAAAGAGTTTTTATTTATTTTTAGATTTCATATACTAAACTAGTTGACGGCACCTAGTAAGCTGATAATCCTTAGATGACTGCTACAATACATACATACAAAACCACTACCAAATTGCATTTTCCGCTCGAAAATTACAAAGAAACTATCCTTTACTCCGTCTGTAATACCGGGCCTGATAAAAGAACTCCATACGGCTTCGAAAAAAGTTCAATTGAAACTGCCAAAGGAACGCCTTAGTCAGATTTCAGGGGTTTAAATCTTCACACCGTACGTTATTACTTTGGTGGGATCCCGTGTGCGGGAGTCCCTCAGGGCTTACCGTGTAATAATGTTTGTGTTTCATTTAGCTCTGAGGATGAAGATCTTAGTGTGTTTGGGTTTCGGAGTTTAATCTCTGATTTTTGAAGCCAGTTTAACGTGTAGCTGGAGGTGTGAAATAATAATATGGATAATTTTTTATCATCTCTATGAAATTGGGCAGTACCGTAAAATGGGGTGAGAGGGACTAAATTGAAGTTCAAACTTCTATAGGAAAAATATTTTCATATGTGGCAAGTTGATAAAGACGAAAAATGTTTCAGTGGAATGAATTTTAGTTTAAATGGCCCGCAATCCACACAACACTACTAGTGAACTAAGATACTTACAACACTATTAGTTAACTAAGATCGCATGGAAGACTTTATTTCATTTGTATTTCACCTTGTGTAAAAAATCATTAATAGTCAATGGTGTTTCGTTATTCATGATTGAGAAAATAGTGCTAGTAAGTACCTACCGTTGATATCATAAATCATAGGGTAATCCTAATTCACTTCCTCTAGTTGTATTAATCAGCATAAATAGTAAATTTGTCAACTTTTCCATTTCCGTGTGGTGGCATAGAATATTTCCTTGTCAAGTAACACCAAACCCAAAGATATTTCTCGTGATACTCGTAAAGATAGTTGTCTGAAAAAGATTCTTAAGCAATAAGACTCCTTCTGGATACCTAGTTACGTTTTTAGATGTAAGTATGAGTATAAATCAATACTTACAAATTTTTTCATATTTCCTACTATGTAATCTAACTAATATTATACTTGCGAAAGTATGGATGGATGGATGGATGGATGGATGGATGTTTGTTTGTTTGTTACTCCATCACGCCATAACGGCCCATCGGATCTGGATGAAATTCGGCACATAGATAGAGAAAAGTCTGGAATAGTACATAGGCTACTTTTTATCCCGGAAAATTGCGTAGTTCCCGCGGGATAGCGGTAAATGAATTCTTTGCAGACGAAGTTGCTGGCAACAGCTAGTATTATTATCTAATCTTCTAACTAATATTATAAATGCGAAAGTATGGATGGATGGATGGATGGATGGATGGATGTTTGTTTGTTTGTTACTCCATCACGCCATAACGGCCCATCGGATCTGGATGAAATTCGGCACATAGATAGAGAAAAGTCTGGAATAGTACATAGGCTACTTTTTATCCCGGAAAATTGCGTAGTTCCCGCGGGATAGCGGTAAATGAATTCTTTGCAGACGAAGTTGCTGGCAACAGCTAGTATTATTATAAACTTATCACACTGGCTGCTGGACGAATTAAGTACAAAGGTTATAAGTTAGACAATATTTAAATACCATGTAATAAAAAAATAGTAAAATAATATCTTATGTGCATAAAACTAAGAATATTTTCACCCAAAGCAAAGTTTTGTAGACCGTAAACACTGGATACTCTCTGAATATAAATATCACATTTTTCCCTTAGTAGCTTGCTTCATTAAAAAAATGTTGATTAAGATATTTTACGAGCAGAACACAGCTGGAATTTGCGAGATATAAATTGAAAAGTACCTAGCCATGAGTCAGCTTATATTCGTGAAAGCACTTTACCTAACGGCCGTAGTAATATTAACATTATCCTAACGCGATGTGACTGATGCGTTTATGTAGCAAAATGCACTAAAATGTTTTAGGAATTGGATGAAATAAGAAAAATTAAGCATAAACTCTTTTTTCATATTAATGCTTAAGAGTTACCTTTTATTTCATAAGGTACACAACCTTTTATAATTTAATTCGTCAACTAATTTCGTTTTCAATGCTTTATACTCACAGAAGAATTATCCAACATAGTCGGTATACGGGTAGTAACATGTTAGTGACTTTGCCACCTTTACTGCTCAAATTTTTCCATTATCCCTTACATAATTTACTATTTGGAACATAAAAACTATTGAGTTTTATTCACTATACCACGCAATAACTGAATATTTCCTATCGATATCCATAATAAAGGATGGTAAATGTATACTTACTACAAGCACTAATCTAGACATTATGATCAATCAAAAAGGCATGATAAAAGCATAGGAAAATTAATCAAAACGTGATTATTAATAACGATCACCGGGCAACTGCGTCAAAACTCATACGCAATATCGACGATGTTTTTAACGGATCAAACGTAATGAATCAAATGGTATAGGTAAATAAAAAAGTGTATTTATTTTGTCCATGAAAAAGATCACAAAGGTCGGATTTATATCTAACACGTGTCACCGTGGCCTGTGCTCCAATAGCGATTTTAGGTTGTAAGCCTGAATTTATGATCGCCGTTTCACTGATAAAAATTGTATTGCCCTGAGCTTATTTATCGCATTATTGCGGCTGCTTTTTATTACCGTTTATTTGGAATTTTGAACGTAAAGTAACATTAGACATATTTTTTACGGTACGTAGACGGTACGTGAAGGTGAAAAACTTAAGTAGGTAAATGCACCTGTTGTATGTAGTAGTGCACAGAACTGATATGGGACTTAAGTCATTTTTCTAATTTGGAACGTATATTTGTCTATTCGCACCCATTACTCACACACACAACCTACCACTAGTAACCTGTGTAATGAGCTCCCGATATTTTGAAACAGTTGCATGCATCAATCTCAGAACCCAGTTATGCTCATTAAAGTGATCGCAGTCCTACATCCTATAGAAAATTTGTCTAATGTAATTCTAACCGTGAATCATTTACAACGACGATCTTAATTATATTCATGTAAATCAATGACTGAAACCTACCAAACAGTCTAGCGTGGCAGCACGGCGGAATCTATCATCTATTAACTTCAAAAAAAATGTGAAACATTATCCCAGTATATAAAGGGATAGGTTAAAATATCGAACAGTAGGTAAATAAATACTACATACAGAGCAGTACTCTAGTTGAACTTCAAACGTTTTCGGCTGATGTGGTGATGACGATGACTGTCTCGATCAGCTGCAACCGCCTCTAGGCGATGATAAAGTGTGTTTTAAGAAACATTACATTGACATTACATTAGATTGTCTGGTAGAGATTGCTATTAAGCGATAAGACCGCCTATTGTATACTTTTTTCTTTGTTTCTGTATTGTTTTGTACTGATTTGTGGTGTTCAATAAAGAGTATTTGTATTGTATTGTATTGTATTGTATTACAAGTTGCTCTATCACACACATACACTTATCGAATACGCACTCACACTCACGTAGAAGTACGTAGAAGAGTGTGTCTACTCTTGCTTAATACCTATGTCCTGTCAATCGTTCAAAGGCTAACTGGAAGAGATGCCTCTTAGGGATAAGTTCGCCTTTGTGCATTTGTGTTTTCCTGTATTCATCTTATTCATGTGTTTTATGTACAATAAAGAGTTTTACATACATATATACATACATACCTAAAGTACCCAATAAGCTCATTATTTGTCCACCCATTAGCACTAGAAATAAAGCGTTCGCGAGTTTAAATACTTTAAATATAACCTCAAATTTCACATAGTTAAGCAGCTTATTCGGATAATTTGCTAAGGATTTTAGTGTATAAAATTAATTAGAAAGTTAAAGCTGTATCTCATTGTAACAGGGTTCGGGTATTTGGACGGTTTCAGGGATTCATAGTGACCTCTCGCAGTCTGTGGTGAGGTGCGATTGAATTTTTTCGAGTGGAAGCGACAGGGTTTATACCGACTTTGGATGATTCTATGCAAGAAGTGACCGTTAAATAGATGGTATTAAAAAGTTTCACCAATAAAGCAGTAGTTGACCAAACAGAACTACTCACTCGGAACATACAAAGGTGTAAGTAATTGTCTACCGTATTACACAATTTTTAACACCAATGTTAAATGTTCAACGTATGCTGCGATAATTTTACAATAATTTTACTGTGCAGTTTAAAATAAGCATTAATAACTTTTAGACGTTCGATAGCGCAAACAAAGCCTGGCTGAGGCAGAAAATTAAATGACGACACGACCTGGATCCGGAATAAGCACAGGCTCGTCCACCACAAGGTCGTCCTTATACCATTTAATAGCTTTGGATAGGAAGATGCGGATGTCAAGAAGAAAGGCCTTTGCCCAGTAGGTATACTTAGTGGAAAAATAAGACAAGTGTGCTCCCGGTATTTCGGTGCAGTTTCAGTCTCCTCGTGATCATGATGTGTCGAAAGGTCGGGAGCTCATCGTAGATCATGAAAATTAATATTCTGTAGAAAATGATACGTTTTTTTTTTTTTTAAGTTGGCCATTTCCAGATCCAAAGCATCCCATATTGACCCCAGCACTTGGGGTTTTAACACAATAAATAAACTGAGACACGCCACTGCTGTCTGCAGGGCTGGCAATTGAAATTTTATCCCGGCTTTATTCCCATCGGCTCCAATAAACTAAAGTAAAATAGCAAAATATCCACTACTAGTGCATTTTCGGTTGGAGGAGGGATTGGAAATCATAGCAGGGGTTTACGAGGATAATATTGTACCCACAAAGTTGGAGTATAAGGTGTGCTAAATATGACTGTAATAGGAACTTGTGACTTTTTGTTAATTGCCTGTAAAAGTCATCGTGGCATCACCCTCAATTTTCCTTTAGACAATTTAATCAACTCTTAATGCTCTGATTCATTTTTGAAGCACTTCAGATGTTAAGATAACTAATTAAAGTTTAAAAATATGCTAACACCCTGTTCAATGTTAATCAACATTAACATTGGCAATCTCTTTTCTCGTTGCCTTCAACAGTAAAGATCCTCGCGAAACTGAATTTACGGCGCAATTCCTCAGGGGACCACCCGGTTGCGTAGAACCTTTGGCGCATAATTTTAAAATATTGGTTAGCGTGGCTCGTGCCGTGATACACTTCAATATCCATTATAGATGGCTCAATACGATGCCGGAGAAGGGCCGCGCTGAATACAAACTGCGCCGTTGTCCCATTCAACCACCGTGTAATACTTCATTTGATAGCTTTTGCGAGCATGTGTTATCACTTCATAATGTACGCTGTGAAAAATGTTACGTTACAGGGTTTTGTTAGGGGTTTTGCTCGACGATTTTTGTGATGTAACACCGGGTGTAAGTCTTGCAATATCGTGGAAGCGCTTTTAGTGGTAAGTACATGATTTGTTAAGTGTAGATACATATTGATAGGATAGGTACAATCACTTTAATGTGAGGTCACAAACGGGTCGTTTGTTTCATCTTTTCTTAATACTGCTAATGCTTGTAATGTTGAAACCTTTTGCTGGCAAACTTACGGTAACTTAATACTCGTGTATCATATCACTCATTTTTAATAATTTTACATTTTTAATAAATTTACATTTTTAATAATTTTACATTTTTAATAATTTTACATTTTAAATAATTTTACATTTTTAATAGTTTTTCATCTCTAATAATATTCATGTGAAATTAACAATGTGAAATAGAATATATTTACCAGTAATTTTTATTAAGTATAATTTTTTTATATTTTAGCATTTTTGTAATAAAATAATTCTCTTATTTATAATGTATTGCATGGAATTCCTTAAAGCAATAAATGACTGATTACTGATTACTGATTACGTGTGATTTCCTGTAAATTTGACATTAAACCTTGCCAGAGGCAGAAACTCACATGTACCTACTACAATAGGTTTTTAACTTTAAAGTAATGTACTCGTATTACTTTTCGAAAGCCAAATATAGGAATAGCTGGGAGGCTCAGGAGGAGCAGATCCAGCTTGCCAGGAACAGTCGGAATCTTTCAGCCGTCTTCGTAGAAGCCGTTGCCCAGGTTGGACCTCGAGGAGGTAGATTCTGACCAATTACCACCCCATATTTAAGGTAAAGAAATTAGATCATTCAATCTCTGATCATGGATTACTTTTGATTCAGAAATCTCGTTATTTAAAAAAAAAGTGGTCGTATAAATAGATCATGAGATGCATCAGCCCGTAGGATAAATCTTCACGCATAAGACAGAGGTATAGTCATCTTGTCAGATAATCTGCAATGATTTATAGATCGCGCAGCGCTGAGCTCTCCCGTCGGCTTGGTTGTGATGAATGACTTGCATATGTAGTTCGTAGGCGGTTTAACCGCTATTGTCAACGAAAATTTGGAAAAGGGGTAGTTCAGTAAACTTGACTTTACATTACAAAACGTCGATCTTTCGCGCGGATTATGTTTTTGTCAAAAGTTTCAATTTTAATGCCGAATCTAACTAATATTATAAATGCGAAAGTATGGATGGATGGATGGATAGATGGATGGATGGATGAATGTTGTGTTTGTTTGTTACTCAATCACGCCAGAACGGCCTAACGGATCTGGATGAAATTCGGCACATAGATAGGGAAAGGTCTGGAATAGCACATAGGCTACTTTTTATCCCGGAAAATTGCGTAGTTCCCGCGGGATAGCGATAAACGAATTCTTTGCAGACGAAGTCGCTGGCAACAGCTAGTTATGTTATAAACCAATAATAAACCAATGAATTTTCAGGATATTTATCCTATCTAAATAATATAAATAACAATGAATGTTGCTTAGCGCAAAACTCGAGGACAGTTGGACCATAATGTTCTTTAAATTCCACGGGGTGTTTTTATGGTGAAAAAAAAACATAAAAAATTATAAATTAAATAATGGAACGGGGACAAAGCCACGGGGAACAGCTAGTTGTAAATAAAAACACGGTTATTCATCTACTTAAATAACAAACTGAATTCGAAAAAGGCTTTGATTATTCACGCTGTTAACTTACAACTTACTTGGTAATAATGTTTGTGTGCAATAGTTTGGTATATTTATTGGTAGAAGAAATAAAAATATCTTAAACTTTATGAGTTCGTCAATCATAATAAAAGTCGGTGTATCATAATTTAATTTGTGCTGTATTTTTTACTATTCTGATATGCGCACTAAAATGGTAACGATAGCGAATAAAAATATTCTGCAACTCCGTTCATCGCGAACACCGATTTGATTACAATCTAACCTTTTATCTAAATTACTTTATCGAAATATAAATTTATGCATACATCGATGTAAAATAATGTTCTGAATAAACGAATTGATTCGATTCTGATTCTCCGTTCAGTAATCACATCACATTTACACCCATAAAAAACTAATAAAAATAGGATTCAAAAGTGTAAGATGATTGAAATATATATTTTGAATAGGTATGGAATGATTTATTGAATAACATTCATTATTGAATTTAAATTGAGTATTGGTTTTCATTAATTGAACTCCAGACATATAAAAATAAGAATTAACCTTAGGGATTAACCTCAACCTACTCGAAATGCAATGATGCATAATATTATAAATTACTAAGTATTAATTGTGGCTATAAACTATAAGTAGGTACTTACTTTGTTTCTCTGCTTTAAGCTTCACTGTTTTATTAATCTAATAAAAAATAACTTGGAAGAAAAATACATATAATCGGCCTCAGCATGTTGTTACAGACGGGAAGTAGCGAAAATCGGATAAATTTCCATACGAGCCTCCCCGTTCTCTATTATAAAGGTATTGTGAGCTTGATGTATGTTTTTCTTACATTACTCAGGTGATTTTCTTGGAAATTTGACGCGCGAATGCAAGCGACAGAGCCGAGGGGAGTGAACTATTCCAACACTTATTATGCCAAGTTCAAGCGAAACGAAGATTGATGTTACTTTTTTCATACAATTGGCTTTGCAACTAGCTCGTATTAAGGTAAAAAGGTTATGCATTATTACCGTAAATCAACTTTTTAAATGGAAAAAGGTAAAAGTGATCCAGCTGTTGAACAATTGAATGGGTTTCAGTCGGAAAGACGGCAGAATCCCTCATGACTGTGTGACTTCAGACGCTGACCATAATAATAGTTATTTTTAGCTAGGTACCCTGGGCATTAGATTTGAATTCGAATTATAACACGTTGTTAACTAAATTTTCACTAAAATTGTTCAAGTGGACGTTCGAGATAACATTTTTCGGTGGACAATTATACAAACTAAGCTGGAACAGAAATTGAAACTTGGTTTTAATGGAATTATTTTTGTATGCAAAATTTGCTCAATAGCAAAGTCGTTCACATGATTTATAAGGAGAGAAGATAAGGAAGGATGTTGCGATACGTTTTATGCCTTTTGCATGACTGACTTGTTCTCGAAGCTAAAATATTATATTTCTTGGTGATTTTGCAGTTGCAATAAAAACTTTTTTTCGTTGTTCTTTGCTTTCGGAGGTCCTTTACCTCGAGGAAAAGAACTTTAAGTCTCAAGATCGTGTCCTCGCTTATTGTTTGAGAATATACGTCGTCTAATGTGAAAAAACAGTGGTACCTATGTACTTATTTCAACAGTCTGTCCAAACGAACGTCACTAATATGAACGTGACAATCAAGTATCCCACAAAATGGTACACATTGATAGGTATTTAGGGTTATTCGTAGGGTGAGTTTGAAAATTGAGTAAGTAAACTTATTAAAATGTGCAAAATTTGTAAAAGTCGGCTTAGGTATTTCTAATTTGTTACAAAGGGAGGCTTTGAAAAGAACGAAACTCGACGGAACCCTATAAATGGATGACTTCCCCGCGTGTTTGTAATCACCGATCTCCCTACAATTATGATTTACTCCTTTCCTAACGTCGATAGTAAAGATACCCATTATGCGAAATTGACGCCGCATCGGCTGGCCATAACGCTCCCATAGCGCTATAAGACAGGTATAAGCCATTAGGGAACAATAAAACACCGTTATCGGACCATTATATGCTCGTAAAATAACAGTTAGTCGTATAATAATGTGATGGATGTTAATATCTGTGTTATTTCGTCGAGATTGTGAAAACACTAGGGTGGATATTTTTCGACGGTTTGCAATCACAAATGCGTACATAGACATGATTGTGTGTATGAATGTTTTTATTTGAAGTTCCTCTTGCTATTCGGGCATGTATTCCAATGTGGTGTTTTCGCAGACTTTCAAGCGCCAATGTCGTAACATATTCAACTCTATTCCCTCTTAAAACGATGGTGTCAATCCTAAGCGCTTGTTAACCTTATCAAAACATTAACTTCTTCTTGTTCTTTATCTGACACTTTGAAATTTGCCTGAAATTATCTGAGACGGGAATACGCACAGTTTACTACAATAGGTTAAATGATTTACCTCTTTATCTATACACGTTCCAAATCAGTTATAATAATAATAATTTAATGTTTTATCTGCGCCTGGAAAAGCTAAGTAAAAATAGACCAATGTAAACTCTAACAAAAGCTTAAGCTTTGAAGGGGCCAATTGATGTTTAAAATTTGTATAAATGTCAAGAGTTACGAGTAAAAAAACATGAGCCGTCTGATATATTCAGTTTAAAAATACTTGCGCTCTCGATGGCACCAAGGCAATCATGAGAATGCCATTTTTTGTACTTGCTTATATTTTACCCATTAAGTATTTAAGAAGTTATCTCGCCTGAGACTTTTGAACTCCATTAACTATGCACTTGTTTAGCAAAAACTGCTGCTAATAACGAAAACTTTTTATCGATAGATTCTCTTCATAAATCCATTACAATTCCTAAATTAGTCTTATAACTTTCAATGAAACTTTTGACAGAATTTGTAATTTACTCATGAATATTTTTACTTCTTCTGAATTTGTTGAAAAGAAAATTTTGTCGTATGAGGATTGAAATTCAAAAAGAAATTACGAGTAAGAGCCTCTTGTAGAGTTTTAAAGTTTACTAATATCGAGTATTCCTTTCTTTAGATTTACAACACAGTATTTCAACACCAAACAAAGTGAACAGACACCTTCTAGGCAAACGTGTACCATCTTAGGCCTCATCTTCGCCTTCCATCAAGCGAGATTGAGGTCAAACGTAAGCCTATTTTATGTAAAAAAAAAAAAAAAACCTCAGTAGGACCATGAAGCATTACAATAGGTCATGGGATACTAGCTTTGATCCGCAGCTTTGCTCACGTGTGCTTTTAGATGTGGCAAAATTGAAATTCTGTCATTTTACTGAATTTTTACTGAATTACTTTTAGGATGGATTAATGTCTGAAATAAACAATTTTTTTTATTTTTTTTTTTATTTTTTAGGAATTCAAAAATGCGTTTTTTTTATAATGACGTGGTTTTTATTTAGGTTGTAAAAAGATTAACCAACAGTTATGGCCCATATTTTACCTATTCCAGATAACCTGGTATCTTCCACACTAAATTTAATCGAAATCCATGTAGCTGTTTAAGTGTGAAAAATAAACACACAGACAAAAAAGCAAAAAGACAAACAGTTGTGTAAATATTATTATTATTATGATATGTCGTAAAGTATATTTTAGCGCACAAGTAACCATACGCGGTTGTTTACTGTGTTAAAATATTACACAAAAGTGCATTTTATTTAAATTAACTTATAAAACTAAGAAAAGGAGCCAGTCTCAAGAGTGCGATTCTTTGGAAAGAATTGCCGCGGCGGGGTGCTTTGAGCTAAATCTAGATTAACCCTGGTTTTGAACGAACAACTCGTTTACATACTTAATAATGAGCAGAATAAAGATAAACGGGATTAATTTAAAACTTTAGTTAACTTCCATTGGTTTATAAATTTAGAAAACATGGTTACTTGCTTTATTTCAGCTTGAAGTTACTAGAATGTTTATGATAATATACACAAGTGATCGATTTATGCTATCAAGCGTTTGAAGCTTTAGTCACAAGACAAGACATGTTCACTTACATTTTCTATAGTACTTCATTTAATAAAATTTAGGATGAGAAACCACAACAACATTATATTGCGGTTCGTGAACTGTAATCTCTTAACAATTTGTACTAGACTAACAATTCTCTCTCTCTCTCTCCAGCCTATATACGTCCCACTGTTGGGCACAGGCCTCCTCTCATAATGAGAGGGCTTGGGCTATACCTAGTTCCCCCGCGGGCCCAGTGCGGATTGGGAACTTCACACACACCATTGAATTGCTTCGCAGTTGTGTGCAGGTTTCCTCACGATGTTTTCCTTCACCGAAAAGCTCATGGTAAATTTCAAATGAGATATCGCACTTAAATTCCGAATACTCAGAGGTGCGAGCCCGGGATTCGAACCCACGACCCTCTGCTTGAGAGGCCACAGGTGAAACCACTAGGCTACCATGGCTTAACAATTGACGACACGCAAATAAAGTGACATTAAAACAATTTTTTTTTGCGGCTGCCAAACTATTGCACTGTACTATTTGCTAGGTAAGAAATAGTTGACCAGGCGCAATACAATGCTATTGTGGTTTCTCATTCTAAATTAAATGAAGTATAGGTGTTTGGGCCTATAAAGTTGTATGGTGTGGTCTGAATTTAAATGGGAAGTATTCACCACCCTTCCAACCTCCGCGCGCGCCCGCTCTGCTCTATGGCATAATATAGCGCAGAAAAAGAAGTTGATAAGTTGCTGTCAACGCGAATAAAGGCGATAGCCGCTACCACGCCGCTGCAGATTTTCGTATATATAATCGCTTCATTTGATTGCTTCATCGTCGTGAACCCGCAAAAATTCGCAACAGAAACATCTACTGTCGCCGAAGAGGCGCAAACCGCTGGATTAAAGGTGAGTGAATACCAGCAGTTATTTTCAGCCACGCCATACTTCTTTTTAGGACATTTACGAGAGTGACGGAACACCTAATTCTAAATACAGTCCACTCAAAACTCGATCCCTGGCTTAGGCCACATTAATAGGATTGCTTTTTTTCACGTCTTAAACTGGCCTGTGTTAATCTTAAGTCTTGTTTCATATTCCTGACCTTGTTGGTTCAATCAATCTACAGTGTCGTGGGCTCTTAGTTTGCTATTCGAATTTGTCTTGTTTTCTCTCTCTTGAGTGAGCTCTTATGGATTTGATACTTGAATCGGCCGATCTGAATCCCGAGTAGCATTCTAAGGACTAGTACAAAAATAAATATACCAAATCCATGAGCAGCGTAATTTCACCAATTAGTAACTTTTTAGATTATTTTTTAAACCGTTCGTAGATACTTACGAATACATACCAGTATCTACACAATACAGGATGAAACAGAAAACAAACAGCCCAGACTCCGCCCTACGGCCGAAGCGTGTCGTTGCGCATAAATACGACGAACAATCACTGTGGATACTTATAAACACTGTACAGACAGGTACATAACCATAATGCCTAGTATTCGGGGATATGGAAAGTTTTCACATAATACCTGTTCTTTCAAAGTAAATCCATTTAAATGGTATTTGTTTTCCGCGGGGCAAGTTTGGTTTGGAATGCTTGAATGTAAAAATGCAAATCTTTAAGACTTTGTTTTGATAGACACGTTGTTCAAGATCATTTCATTTGCTTAATTATTTATTTTTAAATGCCACAAATCTGTTAGCAAAATGTGTGCTGCCTTTGTTTGGAAAAGGCAATTACAAAGTTTCAAATAAAAACTAGCGAATCGAAATCGCTAATGCCATTAAGTAGCAATGCAACTTTTTGTTCTGCCGTGGAGATAGACTTATACACGTATAACAGGCATTCCATCTTAGTTCCCTATGATAAAAGCATTGATTTTGGTGACAGGAATAAAATTCTTGAGCTAGAGTTGTGTTTGATCCTTTACACAATAAAGAACAATTATGTTTGTTTACATAAAAATGCACTTCTATTTTGTTGTATCTGCTTGAACGAACTCGTATAATTACTTATCAAAGATTTAAAAAACACAGAATACGAGCCCAATTCTCGTTTTAAATTCCGCACTGCGATGCATCTGCTGCCTCCGCGTATACCCTTATGCAGACGCTATTGATTTTGTCTGTGTTAGGGGGACAGGCTGATAATCATATTATATCGTATTTAAATATATTGTGCAAGGGTTCTTTGCATAGCTATCGAGCTGTAGACTTTTAATTTAACCTTGAAACTCGGGGCCCCTCGTTGCTGTTAATTTTTTGGCGGCCATTTTGTCCGCTCTCTGTTATTACTCGTAATGTTAGCCTTGTTTGTATGTTGTTGGGAATATAATCTATTATTTGTTAGTTACTTTGTCCTTTTATTGGGGCATGTTAGAGGGTGTATTATGAATTACGACAGATGATTATTTTTGTTTAAGTACCGCAGAGCAGAAAAGTGTAGACAGGACTTAAGGTGGAAACACATTATTAACACGCGACGCGACCCGATGCAACGCGACGCGTGTTGAGTCGAATCAAATTGTATTATTTTCTATGACCAGAACCACACTATGAACATCCGACGCGACGCCATGCGCATACATTCGTTGCGTCGGGTCGCGTCGCGTGTTAATAATGTGTTTCCACCTTTAGGCGATGCCTTTAATTACACTTTTTAACTTCTAACTAAGATTGAGATAACATTCTTCTTAGAAATTCAATAGTTTAGTAGTTTAGTAGTTTAGTAATAGTTTCGTAGTTTAGTTTGTTAGTTTGTTTTAAATGTTACACGTCTTGTTTGTAATATTGCCAAAAACTATCTTACAATTTGACACGATTTGAAAATTTGTATTTGAGTGATCGCTAAAAAAACCATAAGTGACAGATGAAGGCAAACAGAATGTTAAGTTAACATATGTTTAACAAACGTTTCTGAATAAGAGAGTACCTACAATGTGTCTAAGAAAGCCAAAGTTGTGTTAAGAACGTTAAACCCTTAAGTAGATAACAGTTTCAAATCCTCATTAACATTACAACAACATACAACTAATTAACTCATAGTCTGTCTGTGGCACGTACGTCATTGAATTACCGGTCTCTCGGCTTTTGGGAGAAAATTAACTACAAATCAACGTCCCGCGTGAATTCATTAAATATTAACGAACTTTCTTAACATGTGTTCTTGACTCGCGCAATGATTTTGTCGATGTTATTACGACATAAAGGGGTGTGCACGCTAATAAAGTTGCCGGCTGTTTAAATTTTTTTGGTTTGTTAGAATTAGCAATATTTTCTGTCAAAGAAATGATTAGTTTTAAGCGAATCTATTTCACATGTTTTGACAAAAAAGAATACTAACTCTTTAATGAGCACCACAATATATAGTGAGATAATAAAAATAAAAAGTAATATATTTAAATGTATAATTCAGTAATGTATAATTTAGTGAATGACTTTACAATATGTTTAATTCAAATTGTATAATATATTTGAAATATTTAAGTTGCTATGCCCTCGCAGGGCACACAAAAAAAAAAGGGGGTTGTCACATCTGTACTACTTTATGATTATGATTTCCACCTTTAAACTGTAATGTGACTTGCAATAAATGATTCTATTCTAAAAGACAAGGTAGACAGGTGGTGTTATTGAAAATTCAATTTTCATTTATTTTAACAAGTTAAAATACTTATTTAACAAGTAACTGTTTCCAAGTTCTTTGATTTTCACTTGTAATTACTGATACTCCCAGGACTCAATAGATCCCCACTAATTAAATATAGGTATTGCTAAATTTGCCTTGATGCTTTAATATCTTAGCGTCTTATACGTAACGTATATACTTAATATTTAATATCTTAGCTTTGATTTCATCAGGTTAATATTGTAGTCTGTTCGAAACCATGGCCGCTGCAATGAGCCGAAACATTGAGGGAAGTTTAGATAACCGGATAGCCTAGTAGTTAGAAAACCTGATTACAGTATCCGGCCATAAAGACTTCGGTCTTTGGAAAGAGACAATTAGCGTCACGCTAGTTAGAGCAACACAACGCTCTACGAAGCAGAAATTAGCCGAGAAGATGTATGTGCAATTTTTATGGCTGGGACTTAGAAGCTTCAGGTCCGAGGTTCGATCCCCGGGCAGATGTAATTTATACACACACACACACATATAAATCACGTCTTTATCCCTTACAGGGTAGACAGAGCTAAAGGTAACAAGACCTAAAAGCTACATTTAGCATGATTGTGGGCATATAGGTGGAAAAGGGGAATCTAATTAATAATAATAGTTATTATTTTTTAATTTTAATTTCTTTGCAATAAATGAATAAATAAATAATGTTAGTTATTAATTTTGACGGGATTATTTTGCACTTTGTTTACTATTTTAAGGCAACTTCAAGGTTATAATTGTTAAAACTGACAGGAATTAAAGTCAAAAGTGAAATTGCAATTATGTTAAAAAGAAATCGAATGTAAGTCAATGATCACATCATGTTTGTATTTCTATAGTTTTTATAAGTTGTCATTTGACTATTTTTGTAACGGCAACATTGTGCCGGGTAGGTGGTGGGGGAAACGACTTGGTGCCAGGCATTGGGTCGAGGCGGCAGAGGAAAGCGGGCTTTGGTGAAGTAAAGTCCTGTTACTGCACTCCCGTGTATTATTTAAATTTACCCTCTAACAATAAATAAATAAATAATTTGTGATTTAGAGTTTTAATTATCTAAGCTAATCTTTTTATCGACACGGTGGACAGACCTCATCAAAACTGTGACGCACTCCAGCATAAATGATTACTCCCACACTGCCAAACATCGAGTTACTTGGCGACGCGTCGCGAGAGCAGCGGTGGCGCAGGAATCGACCGAAACATGACCACGAGCACTCTGTCAAGAGTGCACGACTTAGAAGAAGCTAATCTTTTCTGTATTTGTACGACTACAGTTGGGACAAATCCATTCAACCATTCAAATCACGCAACTGCAATATCTCGTTACCAATATGTCCGCAGCGCCGGCGCGCCAGAAACGGTAACCGGAAACGTTCACCGGGCGTAAAACCGGTCCGTTTCAAATTTCCAACTCAAGTCTCCCTTATCTTAATACTCCCCCCATGTGCCACCTAATTACTAATGGTGATTACATACTCCGCTTTACCGTGTTTACGGAGACTATAATTAAAGCAAGTTAATCTGTACGCTCCGTTCTCATATAAAATGCATCCGCCTTCAGACGGAACTTTCAAAGACGTCTGAGCCACTTTATATACATTGTGCAATGTTTTCCTATAAGAAAGTTCAACATAGTGTATTAAAAATAAAAGAACAAGATAAAAGATAATTTATTGACACAAACAACAATTACAAAAACAGTTCTATTAAGTACAACTTTAACCTTATTTTTACTACATTATAATATTAATTTAATGCAAAAGAAACATAAAACAAATGTGGCTAAGGGGATCTACTCAGCATTTGCTGTGGGTTAGAACGCGCACAGGAGCCTGCAATTGACACAGCGCTGATTTTCAGTACACCCCCATAATACATCCATGTTACAAAATTATTGGGTTATACAAAGCTGAAAGTAAGGGAACAAAAATAGCAAAAAAAAAAGAAAAGGGAACAAGACATTGGATACATCACTATTTCGATTGACTAAACTTGGCCTTTAGGTTTTTTTTTATATGTAAATAGGAAGACAAACGAGCAAGTGGCTCACCTGATGGTAAGCGATCACCACTGCCGATAGACACCCGCAACCCCGGAGGGATTGCAGATGCGTTGCCAACCTAGAGGGCTAAGATGAAATGCCTCTCGTGCTTGTAATTTCCCCGGCTGTATTACTCTCCACACCGGAACACAGCAGTGCAGGCACTGCTGCTTAGCGGCAGGATTAGGTATTGTTACTATTGTGGCTCTGTCTACCCCGTAAGGGATAAAGACGTGACTTAAAGCATTTTCATCTTCTGTACTGGTCTTAGCAAAGAAAACACATAGTATGTACCAGTTGCTTCTCTCCCAGCGCACATGGTAAAAGCCTATGGAATGAATGGGAGAAAACTTAGGCGATACGGCTAGCAACACACACTCTAAAAAAAAATTGGTTGGCCCTGTCAATATCTTGATAGTCATAATCAAGCATCTTGATTCCATACGAGCCTAACAAGGACTTAGACACATCAAATAAAGTAATTCTGATTGCTCTTACTATTGCTATGTAACTGAGCCAGTTAAGATCTTGTTCAATATTTACATGAAAATTAATCTTATGTAAATCAACAAAGGCAAAAATAATCAAAGAAACTATGAAAATGTTCATAACTATCAACATACTTATCTGTGATAATGAATTTGTTAAGGATTGAATCAATCTACGTTACATTATGCCAACAAAGTCAATATCAGATCTATGCAAGGTATACAACTGTTAGGATTAATAACAAACCTACTTTATTGGTTCAATCAC
The DNA here is from genome assembly GCA_963854515.1 of Pandemis heparana. Lineage (NCBI taxonomy): Eukaryota > Metazoa > Arthropoda > Insecta > Lepidoptera > Tortricidae > Pandemis > Pandemis heparana. The sequence goes on along the minus strand of OY978016.1, from coordinate 6,114,541 downwards.
AGATACATTTATTGTTTTAATTGATCAGCTTTCTTTGATTCATATAAAATCTTAATTATTGTAATTAACTTAACGTCAACTAAGAGAAAACTGCTCTTAGTTTGGTCTTCATTTTTTAGAGTGCATTACGTTGATTCCCCTTTCCACCTATACGCCCAAAATTATGCTAAACGTCTTTAGATCTTGTTGCCTTACGCTCTGTCTATCCCATAAGGGATATAGACCTACTTTATTCAATGTAAGTATGTATGTATTTTCATCTGTTTCCACATCATTGCAATTTAAATCACCCAGCTTTCGACTTTAGCAATTGCTTGGCAACCCATCTACTTCACGTGTATAAATAATCCCACCGGTTTCGGGGTGTCTTGGAACGTAATTAAGTAACGTTTAGACTAGCGTGATACGCGAAAACGTTTCAAAATTAAATTACCGTAAATCACATCTGAAATTTACGACGCCACCAACTATGAGCCGAACGTGGAATCGAATTAGTGCGCGTTAGTGGTTTGCGTTACGTTTGCTGAGATGAGAAATTGCTGGGATTCTTAGACGGTTGCATGTTGTCTAATGTAATTTATACAGCCAGTGTCAGATGTTTTCGATCGGTAAAGCTACCTCAGAATTATTATTGTGCGCTAAAAAAGAAAGAAAGAAAGAAGTAGGTACATTTATATTCGGGAATTAAATCAGACACAGATATATGAAACAAAACACTACACACACTACACTAGTAAAACTTCAAGCGCTTAGTTCGTGTTCAGTTGTTTCTTAGACCATCAGTCGCACTAAATTAGTCTCGGTACTAAAAGTTAAACTAACTCATGCTGCTCATCACTACTGCGACAAACTACCTAAAAAAAGATTTAAAAGGTGATTGAAGTAAGTAATTTCCATACGTTTTCCAACACAATTTTTGTTGCATTTATTGCCAAGCCTTTATTGACAAAACGCCACCATTTTGGATCGTAAAAATATCGCCAGCTACTTTCGCAATTCTTACGTCGCAGAAAAAATCTGTTTCCATTTTTATCTCGGAATATTGGAAAGAAAAGGACTAGAAAAAACCTAGTACTAATGGAAAAGTAATACCGAGCTCGGCTCTCGATGTCTATGCGTCTCGCAACAATGATATCGTCTAGTCGGATTTAATAAGTATAATCCCTCGCCGAAGTTAGTAAACGCAAACAACCACGATATCGAAATCCCATCTGCGATCGTACAAGAGCCGGGTATTATATTTAAATTCCCGGTGTCTCTTTACTACAAAGAGATGTTCAATTTTTCTTCGATATCGTGCGTTAGAAGCAAATGAAATCGTTGAGCTGGAATTTACGATAAATTCATTAAAGATAATAAAATGTTAGTTGTCTTTTGCAAGTTGCAGGACGTTATGCTCCAAATTACTATCTTACTGGCTAATTAATCCGCCAAGTAGCATTGCTTGTAGTTGCTTGTACTATACGGAGTACGACAGCCAGTGAAATTACTGGCACATGAGAGATTCTCACTTAATTCTTTAAGATGGCAACGCATCTGCAATCTGGAGTTGCGGGTATGAATTATTACATGCCAAATTTGTGGTATTGTAATGTAATAAATGGTTTAAATAAGTTAGGTAGGTATATATATATATAAATTTACCTACCAAATTGCCGATTAAGTATGAAAGTGTCGAACACAATACGCAACCTAAATTCAAATATCTAATTAAACTAACGAGATAAACTTGTCTAAATTAAAATGAAAGTACGAACTCGGCTTTAGCATTTCAGTTTCGCAAGGCGCGGTAACGGGAGCTTGCAAATGTCTTAATTTCCTGGAGGCGCGACTGTTTCGGCTTAAGCTGCGAAATCGCTCCCATCCACTGATATAAATCTTTTAACACTCATTCCCTGCTTAAGCAGAAGCTTAAGCTGCTAACTCCAACAACTGTAATTAGGAGTAGTCGCCGTAATCGCGGCTGAAGCGACAAACGAGCTGCTTATACAGCTTTGGCACTCAAGAGATGTAATTTTAATTTCGACAAGCCATTTTGTGCGTGCTAAATTATGAGTTTAGGCTTTTTTTAATTCGAGATCTGAGGAAACTAAATGGAAGGCAAATGTTTCAAGTTGGCGAGCTTGATAAAGGAAATAAATAATAGGTATATATGATATGATGATGATAAGTTTTCATTAAAAACATTTTGCTGACTGAAATTTTTGGTAACTGAACTTGCATTGTCGTCAATATTATTATTACTGTCTAAGATATCAAATTTCAAATTGTAAGCCGATCCCACTTATAGATGTGGATCCAATTTGACTTATAAAATTAAACCCGAACAAAACGTGCACCTTGTGAACAAGCTTTAATTAATTATTTAAAAAACAAAAACCCGACTGCGTCAATATATTTTTTAATAATTTTGATGTAGTTATCTAGTAGGTACCTAGTGTCACTCTCACGACTAAGACGAATCTAATAATGATACCTCTCAAGTTCAAATCGGACTAGCCATTTACATAACATACACTCGAAAAAGATAACCCTCCTTCTGGCACAGTCGTGTAATAGAAAGCTGGCTTTTACTTAAAAAGTGAAGTAACCGACATAGATTTTTTTCCCTTGACAAAGCAAGAACATAAACTTAGTCCACAGAACATAATAAAGTACTTAATTTCTATTCAATTTTGTTATCAAACTTGTAACAACTGTTATTCAGTTTTCTTTCGCTTTCCTAGATAAAAATGAATTTTAATTACCAACCATACTTTAGTATTAATTCTGATTCAGCAAAGATTTCGCAGGCGAGGTAAAAACGGAGTTCATCTCAAATTAATAATCCGCTAAATTAATTTAAATTTAAACTTCATCCAATCTCTTCGGTTTAAAGATGGCGGGGAGCGTACAGGCTGTGTTACTATCTTTGAATTTAGCATTTTATTTATTCTTTTTTTTAATGTGAATAAATATTTAGTTGCTCTGTGCGATCGTGAGAATCCTTGGCGCGTTATTCCCATACGATGTTCTTGTAGCTTTATCATTATTAATTCACCTGTTTAGGCACTCGGGATAGTTAAAACGCTGTGGACAAAATGTTGTAAAGAAATGTAAATGTTTTAATGTGTCTCGTATTTTTTTAAATACAATTGTTGACGAGCGAACTTAAAAACACGCTTGGTGGATTACAGGGGTTTAATCAATCACATAAACTAAACACAATAATAAATATACAACTAGGAGCCTAGTGAACCGTTCCAAACTGACAACGCAACTACCGTAAAAGTCCATGTCGTTGTCAGTCAAGGTATTTTTAAGAATCGAACAAGAATACGAGTAAAAGATAAATATATGCTAGAAGGAGGCTGTAACCCAGCCAGTCGCCAACATACCGGACCCCCAGTGGATCACTAAGAGCTGGTGGCAACTGGCTGTGGCTCAGCCTCTAATAAAATGAGCTTGCGGACTGGTCGGCGTAGCGTTCCGCCTCTTGTGCGTACGTCAACTACGCGGACCACTCCGTCTGGGCCACGGTAGGCCTTCACGACCCTTCCTAGGGGCCAGAGACCGCGAGGGAGGGCGGCGTCCGCGATGAGCACCACATCTCCCTCACGTATCGTTGGTGCGTTGCTGGCTGGGCCTCTTGATCGCAGAGTTGGCAAGTATTCCCGCAGCCAGCATGCCCAAAAGTGATCGGCGAGGCGTAGTACTCTTCGCCAGTCACATCTCCGTAGCATGTCGGCATCAGTCAGTGAGCAGGTCCATGGAACGACTGAGGACGTGCCCAGTAAAAAGTGGAAGGGCGTTATCGCTTCAGGTGCGTCGGGTGAGGATGGTACGTATGTGAGTGGCCTGGAGTTGACGATCGCTTCCGCTTCGAGTAGCAGCGTCGTCAGTACGTCTTCCTTGAGGGTTCTGTCGTGGAGGCAGGATCTTAGAGCTGTCTTCACGGAACGTACTAGCCTTTCCCAGGCCCCGCCCATGAATGGAGACGCAGGAGGGATAAAGCGCCATTCAATTTGATGATTTGTAGCGAACTCTTCAACTGACTCGTTGTGTAACGACCGAAGTTCACGAAAAGCGCCGATGAAATTGGTTCCGTTGTCGGAGAAAATAGTACACGGGGAGCCGCGACGAGCTATGAACCGCCTCAGGCTCATGATGGCAGCGTCCGAAGATAGCGAAGTAACAATTTCTAGGTGGATAGCTCTGGTTACTAAGCATGTATAAAGAGCCACGTAGCGCTTCTCTTGACGTCGATAAATATTTATCGTTAACGGGCCAAAATAGTCGAGACCCACGTGAGTAAACGGCCTCTTGTGATGATCGAGTCTTTCCGCAGGTAAGTTACCAGTCTGAGGCTTTATTGCTTGACCTTTCCATCTTCGGCACTGTGAGCAGGCTTTTGCTACGCTGCGAATAGCATTCCTTGCTTTAAGTATCCAATATCTCTGTCTAAGTTCATTTAGAACAAGCTCGTTGAAGGCGTGCGATGCTTGTATGTGACGGTCAAGAATCAAAAGTCGTACGATGTGATGGCGGCCGTCCAGGATGACAGGTGCTTTTGTGTGTTCAGGTATTCCTGGGGCAGAGCTTATGCGGGTATCCAGTCTTAGCAAGCAATCTTCATCTAGTACCGGTGCGAGTGAGGCGATACGACTGTTTTTGGGCACGGGCTGCGAGGCTGTGAGAGCTTTCAGCTCCTCGGAGAAGTTGTCAACTTGCGCTCGTTGAAGTAGTATCTTCTCGGCTTGCGCGATGTCCGATGCTCGAAGACGGAAGGGAGATGTGGCGCCATCTGTGTACAATTTAGATTCTGTAGTTATTGTTCGCGACAGTTTTAAACGAAATAAGCGCGCGCCCTGTAAAACGCGGGCGGTAGTGCGCACTAAGCGTAGCCACGAACTAAAACGCGTCGGTTTAGGAACAGGTGGTTCAATTAAAGGGACGTCGATGAGCAACCCCACGGAATCCGACCTAAGTTCGGAATCAGTTGAAGTCTCGTCTACGTCTGGGACTTGTACTTCGGTTGGCCAAGTACACGGCGGGTCTACAAGGAACGACGGGCCACTAAACCACCGGTGAGAACAAGTAAGGTTAAGTTTTTTCGGTTTAGTGGCGTCGTCCGCAACGTTGAGAGAGGTAGGAATCCACCTCCAATTTGACGGGTTGGTGGATTCCAGTATCTCTCCCAACCTGTGAGCTACGAATGGTTTAAAAGTTCGAGCGTCGCTCCGGATCCACTTTAAGACGGTGGTTGAATCGGTCCAGAAAATGGTTGCGGAGGGTTTCAAACGATGAGCGTGAATTATAGTCTGAGCAAATCGGGAAGCAATAAGTGCCGCTTGTAACTCTAAACGGGGAATAGAGAGTGGTTTCAGTGGAGTTACTCGCGCTTTGCTGCCAATGAGAGCTGTAGACACGGAGCCGTCATCATAACTGAAACGCCAATATGCGACGCATGCGTACGCCTGTTCGCCGCCATCGGCTACTACATGGAGTTGGATGTCCGCTGGATCCGACTTGGACATGTACCAACGTGGAATTTTGATGCTGACTGTACTCTGCAACTGAATAAACCAATCTTGGCATTCGACAAGGTATTTTTCTGGTATTGGTGTGTCCCAATCGATCCCTGCTCGCCACAACTTTTGAATTAAGATGCGGCCCCAGATAACGACGGGCATCAGCAAACCAAGCGGGTCGTAAACTTTCATAACGCTTGATAACAAGCTACGTTTCGTTAAAACTTCGGTTGCCAGACGAGGTACGGAACGAAAAGTAAGCGAATCTTGACACGGGTTCCACTTGACTCCCAGAACGCCGACTTCGTTGTTGGGTGGCAGGTAGACGTCAGAGCTGGCATCGCTTCTTAGTTCCTTTGGAACAAGAGAGAGTGCCGCTGGGTTGTTTGACGTCCATGCACGCATCTCGAAGCAGCACGCCTTATGTACTGTCGCTATGTCGGCGGCTATCTTTGCGGCGTCCGCCTGGCTGGAATGACTACCCAAATAATCGTCCATATAGTGGTCTTCAAGTATTGCCTTATAGGCCATAGGGTGGCTAGTCTTGAATGTCTCCGCATTTTTATTTTTTATGTGCAACGCAATGAAAGGGCTAGATATCGCGCCAAAAATCATAGAAGCCATGCGGTATTCTATAACAGCGCCATCTTTGTTACGCCAAAGGAATCGTTGGGCATCTCTGTCCTTCTCGGCAATTTTTACTTGCGGAAACATTTCCCTTATGTCTGCATTTAAGGCTACAGCACCTTCTCTGAAACGAAACAGGATGTCTAGTAGTGAGCAAAGTAGGTCGGGTCCTTGTAAAAGTAAACTATTAAGGCTCACACCCTTTGTTACTGCGGCTGCATCGTGTACCACGCGAAGCTTCTTTTTTTGTGGGTGAAAAACACCGAACGTTGGCAAGTACCAGCGAATGGCACCGTCTGGGTCAACGCAAGAAACGTTCGATGGTAGGCGTTTGTGGTATGTCTCGGGATTGCATTCTTCCGCGTAGCCTTTGCTTACAATATCGTTGATAAACTTTTCGTAGGCTGCGGCAAACGATGCATCTTTAGACATCTGTCTTTCGAGTGCTCTCAAACGTGAAAGCGCCTGCGGGTAGCTGTCGGGTATTAACTGAGGCAAATTTTTCTTCCAAGGGAGACCGACTTCGAAACGGCCATCGTTCAACCTTCGAGCAGAAGTGTCGATGATGTCTATTGCTCTCTTATCATTTTCGTTAGGGTTCGGTACGCTCTTTGTAATTCCTAATGAATCAATGTCGTATTGACGTTTTATAAGAGCGTCTAAGTCGTCGCAAACGTGGTTTACAAATTCGAATTTTTTAGATGAAACCGAATACGCTCCGTGCAGAACCCATCCCAACGGTGTGTTAGACGCGACAGGCTCGTTCTTCTTTCCGCAGCGTGTTTCGCGGCTCAAAGACAAATGCCAGTCGGGGGCTCCGATAAGGACGGTGGGCGGCGTATTGTTGTGTGACAGTTCCTCGGCTAAATCTGACAGGTGTCTGTATTCCGTGAGATCATATGCGTCCGGGTTTTGAACGCGCAGGCCCAGCGGTGCGATCGCTCTCGCGTTTTCCACTAAGTGGCGGTCCACTCGGTTACGTCCTCGTATGTGGAAATTTACGTAACTTACGTCAACTACTTTGTTCATACCACCTACGCCTTCAATTCGAAGACGCTCTTGACGTATGGGTTTAGCGCCGATGCGCGCCGCGACCTCGCCGTCGATCAATGTCGCCGTGCTGCCCTCGTCGAGTAACGCCGTGGTTTCGAACTCGCCATCTGGACCCTCGAGCACTATCGGGAGTACTTTTAGTAAGCCACGTAGTTGTGAAGTTGACTTTGACGATCCTGTTAGATTTAATGAGATGTCAGCGGTGTTAGCGACTTTTACAGAGGTTTCGTTCATACTATTAATGCCGTTGGAAGAAGTGGTCGCGCAGTTTGACGATGTTTGAGCGTTGTCGTTACACTGGGTTGCGAAAGTGGAGTTTAGGTTAGTTTCGGTTGCTGACATCCCGTGTAAAAGCGAGTTGTGAAGTCTAGTGCATCCGTTAACTCCGCAATTTTTACTTCGACATTTGCTCCACGTATGTGGGTTCGACTTTAGGCAGCGATAACACGCTTTATTTTCTCGAATCCAACGCCATCTATCGTCCACGCTAAGACCTAAGAAAGTTTTACATGTTTTAATGTTGTGAGTCCCTTGTTTGCAGTAAATGCATTCAGGCGATTTATTAGAAATAGTAGCATGAACGCTTTCCTTTTTTGTAAAAGTCTTCAAAAAAGTAGAAGGACTTTGCGGCTTCACTGTACCGTCAGATACAAAACTGTATTTAAGTTGTTTGTCGGCCTCAATGAGTAGAAAACGTGACAATATTTCTAGTTTTGGAACGTTTTGTTCTATGGGCATGTGAGTCGCGGCAAAATCCGTAAAACGGGCTCTTGTATGTTCGCTAAGCTTAAGCAAAATGCAGCGAAAAAGCTCCGGAGAATATAAGTAATCATTCTGATTAAGTAGTTTTATAGTTGTAACAAAGTTACGTAATTTATTCGCAAGGGCATTTAAAAGTTCAGGGGAACTTAACTTGGCGCTGTTGCGTAACTCGGCGACCTCCCGGGCCACCAGGACTTCGGGGCGGCCGTAGGTTTGCTCCAGCGCGTCGATGATGTCCTGGGGATCACGCGCCGACCACAGTAGTGACGCCACGGACTGGTACGCCGGACCACGAATAGCGTTATTCAATCGCGTTAAGTTATCTGCTGGGGAAAACATTGCTTTAGTCCGATCGTAAACCGATTTGAATGCTATCCATTGACTTACGTCGCCTGTGAAAGAAATTAGTTCGGGTTTCTTCGGGCGGTCGGATAGGGAAGTGATTGCTTGAGCTAGTTGAGCTATCGGGTCTGTTTGATGTTCATTAGTTAATAAGCGTTGTGTCGAGGTGACGTTTTTACTACCGACATGCGTAGGTTTAGCACAGTTAGCATGGTTGTCATTGGGTGCTGCAAACTTGACCGTGTTGATGGGGACGGCCGGCTGTAGAGAGTGTCCTTGAGTGTAGTTACCCAAAGTGACAGTCGGTGCTCCATCAGGTATGTTCGCGAGTGCCCCCGAGGGCATGTTCGCATTTTGTGCGCAAACCCACGACGCAGTTCGTTTGTCGGAGTAACATTTATAACTATGACATGAATTTGACTTAGCTTCTAAAGCGGCGAGTGTAGCCTGAAGCTCCGCTTGCTCTGCTTCCGCCTCCAGCCGAGCGAGTTCACGCTCGCGTTCTAACTGCTGCTGAGCTAGTTCGCGCTCGCGCTCGGCTTGCTGCTGAGCGAGTTCGCGCTCGCGCTCGGCTTGCTGCTGAGCGAGTTCGCGCTCGCGCTCCGCTTGCTGCTGCTCACGCTGCACGCGGCGCCGCAGGGCGTCCGCTTCAGCGGCCAACTTCTGTGCACGGACGGTTGCAGACGAACGCGAGGATTGTGTGCTGCAAACACTTAGAAGGGGTGTTTTTGCGCCGCCTTCTTGAGGCGGGTAAGCACGGGCACTAGGACGGGTGGCGGAGCACGGTAGTACTTCGCTAGAGTTGTCGCCCACAGGTCGTGTGCCCGAGCTAGTTGGCAGTGCTAAAACACTTCCTTGAGTTGCTGCGGAAATCGGCCGGACGCCGCGCGAGGACGGTACGTCGCGCTCGCGCTGCGTCCGCTCGACTTCTCCGGTTGTCAGATTGGCTGAACTTTGGCTCCTAGTTAATACCATAGCGGAGAAAAACGTCAAACCAAAGGGGAAAAGATTTAGAATTTTTTACTTACGGTTCGAAAAGGACCAAAATATTGACGAGCGAACTTAAAAACACGCTTGGTGGATTACAGGGGTTTAATCAATCACATAAACTAAACACAATAATAAATATACAACTAGGAGCCTAGTGAACCGTTCCAAACTGACAACGCAACTACCGTAAAAGTCCATGTCGTTGTCAGTCAAGGTATTTTTAAGAATCGAACAAGAATACGAGTAAAAGATAAATATATGCTAGAAGGAGGCTGTAACCCAGCCAGTCGCCAACAACAATCATAATAACACGCGGTTAAACGCATTAATCTCTTTTGCCTCCCGCAATTGGCTCAAAAATTTTAGACACTCAGAAAAATATAATAAATCGGTTTTATTTGTCAAGCAGTTCCAATTCCCTAACTCGCTTTTTCGCAGTTTTCTTATTACTCAAGCTTAATCGCGATGCCTAAAATAGTACAGAACGTGAGCTCTTACATTACTTTTCTGCAGGCTTATTACGTAACTCGCTCGCGATCACCATCGACTTCATTTCGACAGTTCATGTATGGGCTGACAATTGGAATCAGCTAGCTGTCACATTCATACAAGAACTGTCAAAATGAACACGATGACGATTGCGAGCGAGTAATAAGCTATCTGGTTTGTCTGTACCCTATTCATGAATGTATTCTAGCAAATAAACTATTCTATTCTATTCCTGCTGTCTCCGCCACTCGGTTGATTCAAGTATCAAACCCAAGAGTGAGAAAGTGTAAGAGTGAGTGAGACAGCAAGATGAACCCGAATGTCATTCTAAAAGCGCACGAACTGTACGCATCCTGTACAAGCCTTTCCCACATTGTGCTGAGTCATGAACCCCCGGCGAGGCCACAATAAATCCATTACTCCGGCGCACATAAATTATAGTTAACCGAACCACATTTTAAACTACGCCGAATTTAATAACGTCACGCATCGATTGCTTAACGACTTCCTTAATTGAATTATTTGCGTTGTCTCGTGATATATGAAAGGGTTGAACGATTTAATAACTGATTTATATTATTTTGTAATTAAATGCACAATAAGATATTCGCAAACTACATTTATCTATACTTCCTTTAATTTAGAATGAGAAACCACAATAACATTATATTGCGGCTGGTCAACTATTTATTACCTAGCAAACAGTACAGTGCAATAGTTTGGCAGCCGCAAAATAAAATTGTTTCAATGCCACTTTATTTGCGTGTCGTCAATTGTTACTCTAGTACAAATCGTAAAGAGATTACAGTTCACGAGCCGCGATATAATGTTTTTGTGGTTTCTCATCCTAAATCAAATGAAGTATAGGGACAATTAAAAGCCATGGACGTATTTCATAGATCTGTAGACTTTAACCGCAGATTCTTTGTTATACTGACTAGCTTCGATCCCGTTCCAGTTTTTTTCCTACTTTTTTCAAAATGTTGTTTTATACGAACCTTCCTGACAACAAAAAAAAAATTAGTTAAATTGGTCCAGCCGTTAGCACACGATGCCATGGCCGTTAAGGGAAATGGAGATCAATTTTTATAATATGTTTAATAATATTAATTTGCTTTTCCATTTCCATCTCGCTGTATGAGCGTTAGTTCATTTTGTCTCCCTCACTCATCATCCCGTCTGCGATTGCACACTGAAAGGAATCAGCCCTCACTTGTTTTATACGAACGCGGAAGTGGCCAGGATTACTTAGAGAAATGAAGTTTATTTTTTAAATCACATCACGCTCTAATTGGCGGCAAGAGCCACGAGCCGCGTTTGTCCCCTAAGAAAATATTGACTCGCAGTCCCTTTACATCTTCCCTGTTGTACGAGGCAGATTAATGTTTGTGCCGAGCTATTTGCACTGTTCTTCATAAAAATGGTCCAAACAGAAGCTCGCAAACAGACCTTTAATAACATTCGGTGTATTCAGCGACGTTATCTGTTGTAATCCGTTTTCTCTGATTGTTGGCTAACCGCACTCGCGATTCCCTGCGGTGTATTTTGTCATTTTAAAAAAAGCGTTTGCGTGATACGGGCCAAATGGTACTTACGTAACATTTCAGTCATGTAAATCGGATCGATTATTATTTTTCACCATATACATAAACTAGCAGAGCTTCTGCCCGCAACTTCGTCTGCATAAATAAATAAATATAAATATAGCTAAAAATATTTAAATAAAAATAAAAATATTTAAATATAGCATAGAATTATACATTATAAACCTTCTTGAATAGCTCTATCTATTAAAAAAACGCATTAAAATTCGTTGCGTAGTTCTAAAGATCTTGATCTTAGCATACCTACATAGGGACAGACAGAGCGGAAAGCGACTTTGTTTTAATACTGTGTATAGTGCGGTGAAATATCGGGAGCTCGTTACAGGTAATCGCTACCTGAACATTCCTATAGACCGACCGTTTAAATGAGTTCGCCCGCGAGGCACAGGTGTGCGGGGTATGGGACCGAGAGGGGAGCGGGCGGCAGGCGCACTACCCGCCCGCACCTCTCTCGGTCCCCTTGGTCGCCACGAGCCCGCGCCCCTGTACCGTGCGGGCAAGGACTCATTTAAACGGTCGGTCTATAATAATTTGTCTAATATCATTAACCGTGAAACATCTTATAACATTTTAAGAATTCTATTGAACCACTAAGACGCAAACAAAGCCGTTTCCTGCTGACTGCCGTCAATAAGACGATGAAACTTCCAAGTATTTGCTTGAACCTAATAACAATGGTACCAGGGTAGTAGAAATTTGAAGTGTGCCAAGGCGGACAAAGCAAACACATTCTCCTTTTGTGATAGGACGTAATCTCCGTCTGAGGATTTTAATTACTTATTGGAAGTTGTGGCCGCCGGGTGTGTGGCGTCTCGCGGTATATTGCGGGGCTGCGACTTCATCCCTTACTATGAAATTCTTGAGCATTATGTTGTCACATTGGTTAACCCGTCAAGCGTCCTGTGTGCACGGGCGTGCGCACAACGGGTAAAGAAAATGTAAAGAAATGTCAACAAGGACCAAATTTCTTGTTGTGGGAATAAAATTTGAGATTAAATTATATTTATTTTTTACTAAGCTTTACTTTATTTTAGCTTTATATTGGTGAATTGAGTGAAATAATTAAGTACCTATAATATGCATTGTATCTGTTTCTTTATACATATGTATCTATTTGTACAATAAAGCATTTAAGTACTTACTTACTTATACTTACATTTATGAAGTAAACATCCTATCCGCATATTTTGTTAGTAAACTTACAAGTACAGATTTAACTGTCTATAAATTTTTCATTTGTCAAAATGAATTCATTGTAGAGGTTGTAGAGAACGTAATTTTAAAAGAAAAACTTTTTCGTTTTTTAGGAAGGAGTTACACACGCGAATCTATAATTTTAAATTGATTTAAACAATTTCAAGAGGAAACGTTTTTCCTTCGAGAAACCATAGTACCTTGGCCTAAGTAAACATAACACGGGATGTGATTTTGTCGGTCCCAACGCCGTCGTAGATGTGTTGTGTATCTTCACAGTGCAACATACCGACGACAAAAGGGATATGTTCCAAATCATGAATACAGTTTAAAGCCTTTGATTTTCAAACAGAAGAAACATTTAACTTTTACATACATACATATTATCACGTCGTTATCCCTTGCGGGGTAGCTGTCTGAAAAAAACCTTAAGGCCACGTTTAGCATGATTAAGGGCGTATAGGTGGAAAGGGAAATCAAAATAGTGATGGGTTGCTAGCCGCATCGCCTATAACATGATTCCTAAAATTTTCGCCCATTCCCTCGATGGGCTTTTGCCATCTGCACGGGAAGAGAAGCAACTGGTAAATTCTATGTTTTTAGAGCTCCGTACCTCAAAGGAAAAAACTTTAATCTTATAGGATCACTTTGTTGTCCGTCCGTCCGTCCGTCCGTCCGTCAAGACCTTTTTTCTCAGGAACGCATGGAGGTATTAAGCTGAAATTTATATCAAATACTCAAGTCCACTGCCCCTTAGAGCTGTGAAAAAATCAAACTTCTAAGCCAATGCAATCAAAAGATACAGCCGTTTATGCCGCAAATTTCCTCAACTCTCAAGGGAATCAAAACCTACAGGGTACTTCCCGTGAACGCAGAATCTTGAAATTTGGTATGAAGGTAGGTCTTATGGGACAGATATAGGAATAATTGCGAAAACCGTAAATATGAATGTATGTCTGTATATATCAGTGACCAATATAAAATGTCCTCACACTGCGTACATTTTACTTTGGAGCAGGGCTCTGCTTACACTGGTTTTGGATATTTATAGATAATGGTACGGAAACCTCGGTGCGCGAGTCCGACTCGCACTTGGCCGGGTTTTTTTCTTTACTCCCAGACCAGCATGGAAGAAACAGATTTAACTTTTAACGTAGTTTAAATTACTTATGTTGAAATATCGCTTAAGTTGAGTTGAACCATTGATAGATCATAGGTGATTGACTAGAAAGTTCGTTGTACGAAGTCATACACAGTTCAAAATGTTTTAGATAGTCGGGTTTCAGTCGCCGAGTGCAAACTGATCTCACATATCGACTCGAGACTAAATTAATTTGCATGGATATACGAAATAACTAGACACGATAGACGATACGACATGATTTAATAACCCACGACGCATGCTAAGTGTTCCCAAACTACAAAAAACTCCAGGATTCTAAAAACGTCTCAAGTCATTATTTGGCAATAAGAGCAGTAAAAAAAATTAAAAACCATGGTACCTTTGTATTCCTTAAGAGGGTGCATCCCTACTGAGCTGGCAACGTCGCATTTTTGGTGATTTTTTGCGATTATTTCACAGAAAATCAATGAAAGTTTCAATTCAAATGTCCGTCTGTAGTGCACTTCGTTTTGAGTGTATTAACGTGTCCAATGCTACGATTAATCGTGATGGACTTTTATTTTCGTATTAAAGGGATAAAATACTATATCTCGTTTAATAAGAAAATAAAAGTCCATCACGATCAATTATTGCATTAGACACATTAATACACTAAAAACGAAGTGCACTACAGACGGACATTTGAAACTTTCATTCATTTTCTGTGAAATAATCGCAAAAAATCACCAAAAATGCGACGTTGCCAGCTCAGTAGGGATGCACGCTTTTAATGACTAAAAGTTTCAGTCGCTTTGATCTTTGATATACCTCCGTATTGTTACGTTAAATTTCGCAACACAACGCCTTGTTAATAACACAAACGTGACATAGAACAAACGTATATACCGCGTTATTAAACAGCGTACCTACGTGTGCGGTGCCAATGACTTCTTTCAATACACGACAACAAATATTAGCATTGAGCCCTTTGATCTTGAGCAGTCGACGCTCATTTCGAACCAACGTGTTCTTAATTAAGTTCAAACAAGACGTGCTAATCGAAGCGAACTGTACATAACGTCTATACAGTACCTATACAGCTTATTTACAGTTTAAATATGCAATGAGATGGTAATGGAACGGTGTATAAAATTAAGTTCGGCTGATGGGTAATATGCACTCACTTAGTGTTTGAATTTAGTTGAGTTGTTTTTGCATGGCTACAGGGGTATTAAAAATCGCCATTTGTTTACTGCGCTCTTGCTTAGTTAATTTTATTGTTTTAGATCACTTTTTAATGTCGTTATTCAAAGAAAGAAAGAAAGATAGCACTTTTTCTTTATTTATAATTTTTATTATTATTTTATTAGCCTAATTGAGTGTCCCACTGCTGGGCAAAGGCCTCCCCTTTTTTCGGCCACATACTAAGTTATAAAATAATGTTTTGTCTATTTCTAGTAAAAGGTCACAATATGTCAGAGTTAAAGACAAGCAAATATTAAGCCAATAGCAGCTTAACAAGCAGTTATTAATATATTTTTAAGTTTTGTCTCCTTTAAATTGAAAATCTGATATCTGATGAATTTTTGACTTAAGATTAGATTTTTTGCTGCAGAAGCGAATTAATTTTCTTTTCTCTGTAGCTGACTGTATCCTCAAAATTAAGCAAGTCAAATCCTAAAACCAATGGAATAGATCTAGAAAACGGCAGTCTGAGCTCTGATCTCATTGCAACAATCGGTTCTCAGGTGATCGCATTGGCCAGGGGTAGCCAACCGGTTGATTGCCAATTAGTTTTCTCTGCCAGGTGTTGGCAACCCTGTATCCTGTTTTAAGCCAGTGTCACACTAACTGGAGGACCCGGTTGTCATGGTGTCTGTTGCAAATGTCAGTAGTAATTTTAATAGCGTTACATTGATTTAAATAATGTTTGATGTTTAAACGCCAATGCGTGTTTAACTATAATATGAAATAGGATGAAAAAAATAAAATATACCTACCATTTTCTTGTCGAACTGGGCGCCGATTTTTTAAAGCACATCACTCGAAAGTACCACTCGAAATTGGTACCTATAAATCTGTTTATATCTTCAAAACTACGGCTCTAATCAAATTTTTGACTAGTTCACACATGATTAAATGAAAGCTAAGCTACTCATATTTCAAATTCGACACAATTGTTCACCACTTTCGAGTGGTATTTTCACACATGTGCTTTTTCGATGATTTTTAATCATTTCGAATCACAATCCATAGTTACGCCGTAAATGTCATAGTTGTCTTTTAGTAACGTATAATGACAAAAACGTATATGCACAAATAAAAAAATCATTCAACATGAAAAAAAAAACAATAGATAAAAATGTAAAAATGGATACGCGAAAGCTTACATGCACCACATTATGTGTGAAAGTGATGCCCTCGCCAGACTAAGAATGAAACTCCTTGGCAGCGGATACCCTGAACCCTGGTTGCTGAACCTGGTTGGCTGGTCTCCTGAGATTTCAAGCCACTACCACTGCGCCAAATCACCCAACTCATGAATGAGGTGGTGAAAGCGATGGAATAGTGCGAAGGAGGGGTAATTACACAAAAGATCCACGAATGGGTCGAAGTGTGTCCGAAGGGACCCCTAGATTTAAGATAAGATAAGGTTACATGCACCAAAAAATGTAACAATGCACGTAAAGTTATATATCATTCATGTCCGAGGTCATTACACGATAGATATACACCTGCCTTTATACAGTGCTGTCGCAGCATTCGTAAACAAACTCCTTTGTAGAAAGGAACTCCAACTTCGATTACTGGGAATGTATTCTGGATAATCTATAGCGGATTAAAGGACAACAGCATCTGGACTTTCAGAAGATTAAAAGAGACTTTCTCTGAAATAAACAGTGCTCTTTCAGTGTTTTATTTGGGAACTCATTGTACTTAGGGTCTGTTTATTAAATTGAGTTACTAGTATCAGACTGTCGTCAAACAAAATAGTAAAAAAAAACTTAGTGCCAGTAGTTTTGTATTAATTTTCAAATCTTTAGGTACATAAAATCATAATCACCAAAATTGAAACAGAACATATCTATGACTGATACTCTTCTCCCAAAAATAATTGTAAACAGCTACCTATAAATGAACAAAGAAAAATACTTTGCTACCTACTCCTTTCTTGTGGTAGTAGAGCAAGTAAAGGTTTTTCTTTGTTCATTGATATGAATGTTCGCAGAGTAACGCCTGATTCAATTAATTAGCTACGGTTCCTAATAATGGATAGTGTTTCAGCGTAACTTCGTACACAAAAATTTCCTTATTGAAAGAGTGAAACGCAAACAAGAATATTATCACATTTTACAAGTGTCAATTTGAATGAAGGAAAACATGTAGCAAGTTCCAAAATAAGCCCTTTCAAATAACGAAATTATACCGCCATCTCACACAGATAAGCCTATGATTATTCAAAAAGAAAATCTCCGACTCACTCTAGTTAGAGTAACTCTGTCTGGTATAACTGCAATAATAAATTACAATATTGGTACTCAAACACTCACAACAAAGACTGTCCCAACTACACATGCATCATGCTCGTTGGGATTATCTTACTCGTCGTTCAGGATTCTGAGCAATTAAGATAATCGGATTGTGAGCGGTGACGTCACTAGGCAACAAACCACTGAATTAATCCCCCACCTAATTGCCCCCTCTTAGGTGTGCGTGTTTTATATGACGTGATGCGTGGTTGGTATTTTCGTATACCTACCTTAATACTTGTAGGTTACTTCACTTTGAATAGATTTAGCACTACTGCTATGATTTCCTGGGATTCCACACACTATCTTTGAAGGTTTTTGAAGTGAAAACTTGAAGTGAAAAAAAGCGTCAGACGTAAGACGGAGGGTGAGTTTAAGTACCAGGAGATCAGGATCCTCTAAGAGCTTATTTTGAACGAATGAAGCTAGAGTCGCATTCGATTTTTGAAGTGTACGTTGATTTCGTCATTTTAATGTATGTGCGTTTGGCGTAGTGATATAAGGTGTGGAATAACAGTGTGTTCTCTCAGGTGACCGTAGTTCAAATCTCGTGAATTTTTTTTAATTTTTTTTCTTTTCTTTTTGCGCGAGTGTGTGTAGTTTTCGCTTCTGCCGGCACTCCCGGAGTGCTACCCGGTGTTTTTTTGTAAACTAGTGCCTTGAAAATTGGAGATAACTTAAAAGTTTTTTTTTCGTATTTATTATTGTTACTTAAATATATTTTTTTGCATAGTAAAATCAGTCAAACAAACTAAATATACATATTACATAGTGAGTTTGAATCATAGATTTTAATTAATACCTACTAAATAGCGTAAAGATTAGCGATGCAATAGAAACAGCGATATAATAAGTGTATGTTAGGGCGAGTAAGACAGACGACACCCATTTATCTTACATCCTATAAACGACACTCTTTAATAAAAAGAATAAAGCGTATTTTTACTAGACGCGCCGACAGCTGCAAATTTTTTTGGTGTCGTTTCAGCTACTACAGCTTGATACTTTAGCCTTTAGCATATACTATATTTACGGATCAAGTAATCGTATAGAGTCATTCTTAGGCACTGAGGAATTGAATAAGCCTATATTTGCTATTCTATTCATAATTTCTTCGTGTCGATAATTTATTTACACGATTTTTTTTAGTTTCCCTTTGTTGAGCTAAAATTTAGTTTTCAAAGATACTTTACTTAATAAGTACACAGTTCGATATTTCAATATTGTCATAATAACTATCGCTTTTTTATTAGACTTCGATCTACTCGATTGATACTTGGAAATGTTTTAAGAAAATTAGCAAAACATTAAACAAATTGTAATTCGAAATTGAATATTTTATTACTGGACGAGCTAAGGTTATTTGGAACATATTCCCAATTGGGCCATTATCTGCATTAATAAATTGAGAATGACATTCATTGTTCACTGCGACAAAGGTCGACTGTTGAACCCTATGTCGACGACATTAAGAAGATTATTGCGAAGACATTATACCATAACAATAAGCTATGAATAACTAAAATTGGCACTGAAGATACTTATATCTCAAGTATCGTGAAAATTACACGAAAAAAGCTAATATAATTTTTGCGGGACATTAAAAGGGCAAAGAAATTTAGATCCTTGTAACACTAGGTTGTTTATTGTCTGGTAGGTTTTATGAGTATGTATTATATTCGGTAAAGTTATATACTATGGCTCTCAGTATTTGTAATATTTAAACTCACTCGTCCGTCCCTAATATAATGCTCCTCTCATCCACTCAAAGGTTGACTGGAAGAGATCCCTTAAAGAGATAAGTCCACGTTTATGGATGTATCTCAGTGATTGTCAATTGTATTTTTTTTGTTTATTTTGCACAATAAAGCGTTTACATTACATGTAGCTTACTGTCCGCGACTACGTCTGCAATAAAGTCAATTATCGCTAACCCGGCTAAAATTTTCCGGGATAAAAGTAGTCTTTGTCATTTTCCAATAATCCACCAGTGTCTTTTAAACTATTAACGTGGTTATGAAAAATACGTTTTACTCATATTAAAGCAGTACACATTTTTACAACGCGCTGAAAAAGTGTCTCACAAATTGAGACTTTACACACGATTTTATGCGTTTTTCGAAAAAATTGGAAAAACAAGTTCGCACAAAATATAAAAATATTTTTCATTCAACTTATTAACTTCTCATAAGACAATCGTACTATCGACCAATATTACTTCAAGGTCATGTACGACTTAAAACATCACACTTAAAACTTACAACTCAAGTTAATCTATCTTATTTTGACATAGGAACTATCTAATTCGGACTCACTGATCCAGAAACATCAGTCCTTCTTAGCCGCAACAAACTCAAACGCAACAGATAGCACATAGATGAGATGACAAAACCAACTGCGTAAGACTTAACCCTCGCGAAGTGAGACATTAGACACGGTTCATCGGATCCTCAAGTGCTGATGGAACTGATTGGCCGGCTTTGCTTTAACAATGGGCCTATTGGCCTTGTTTTCAAGGAAAAATATTCTGTGTACAGAACTAACCCTGACGAAATAAAACCCAGTAACAGTCTACCACAGAGTTTAGTCTCCCTTGGTGGGATAGCGGTCTTTAGTGCGGTATTTGGAAAGGAATCAATGCATCTGCTTAGTCGGATTTCATGTTTCATTGATTGGCATTGTTAAGAGTCAATGCAGGGGTTGGATGAGCCCTCTCGAATGTTTGCCAAAAATGAGACAATTATTTGATAAGAGCTCTTCTTTTTTGTATCTGTAGGATCTATTATGGATTTCGATTTGGAGATTAAAGTGGGACGGAATAAGTAATTGTTTCACGTTTTGGAATCATTTTTGAAGCAATTTTTGTCTTTGTTTTAACATTTCAAATTATGTAACGTATTGAACGAAACAAAAGTACTATATCGTAAATAAAATATAAGTAATAAGTACAAGATTATCTCAAATCTAAGTAATTATTTTTTTAGGTTTCAGGAGGTCTTTAAGAATATAAAGTGACAAAATAGAATAAATACCTAAACAATTTAATACTTCGTTATTTTACCAATTCACAAAAAGACCTCATTGACCATATATTCATACATTTCTACATCCCCGTACAACAATAACAACAAAACATCCCAAACAAATGAAACCCGGCAAATAAACCTAATACGTTATTACACAGTTACTAGAATTAGATCCCTCGCGAGAATGATTTTGTACGATGTCGTTGGAC
The DNA here is from genome assembly GCA_963854515.1 of Pandemis heparana. Classification (NCBI taxonomy): domain Eukaryota; kingdom Metazoa; phylum Arthropoda; class Insecta; order Lepidoptera; family Tortricidae; genus Pandemis; species Pandemis heparana. The sequence goes on along the minus strand of OY978016.1, from coordinate 6,094,103 downwards.
ACAGGGCGCTTTGTGGGCATTCTGACGTGTGACGTAGACATTCGGCGATATGATTTTCGACACCGACTTACAGGATGTTTCTAACTAGAGTTTTCGTTTTTTCTTTCGTTAATTTATTTAGCCACCATTAATGATTACGTAACTACTTGTACGGTAATTGGTGCTATATTTCGTAGGTACTGTATGGTAGGTAGCGCGTTGAAAGTTTTCTCTTTTGTTCTAGCAAAAAGTGTATTTAGGCACTTAAGCAAAATCTGTTTGTCTGTGTGGATGGAGTGCGATATATTGAGCACTATTTTACACATTACTATAAAAATAATACAGAGAGTTGCTATATACCTAATTGCTAAGCTTAAATCCCTCGCGAGAATGATTTCGTACAATTTCGATAAAGACGGCGCATTGTGGGCGTTTTGACGTGTGATATTCGGTGACACTAGTTTATTCACAATGCTTGATCAACCAGAATTCAAGTTGATAGTTTTTTTTATTTTTTTTATTAATTATATGGTAACAATCGGTACCTACCCTAATATCAATGTGTCATAATAAAACAAATGATAAACAAAACTGGAACAAGCGTTTTTGCATAGGACGGTTATATTTCAAATTATCTTTACAAACCTTGCGTTGAAAAAACTTCATAAATAATTCACGCCAAAATTTCCGAACTGTTATAATAAAAGCCTGCAAATACAAAAAAGTCGGACAACACTCTGTATACACGAGGGGGTGATTTGACGAACACCGCTCGGTATTATTGGACAAGTGCCTTATTTAATATTGCGTACCATAGCCACTGTGTGACATGGCTAGTATACAATGCGACCACACTGTCTAGAGCCCTGCTATGTATTGCAACTGGTTAACGGTAGTAATACGAGCGAAGAGCAACGTAGTTTGGTGACTTTGTTGTATCTACGTGTAATATCCTCATAATTTGTGTGTAGAGTTAGTCCGATGAAGGTGCTTGAGCTACGTATTATTTTAAGATTAAAGTAGAGTTATTAAATAGTTATACCCCGAATTCGATTAATTTTATTACGATGTTATTCGAACGTTTATTTTACAAGATACTTTTTTTATGAGTATTAACGGTGGTCGTACTGATTAGAAATTTGGTACCTAAATGTCAGCTGAATAATGACAGCACTGTAACGAGGAACCTATAGCAATAAAGTCCTTCACGTCTGTCGGTTCCACGACAAAGAGTTTGTAAATCGAAGTCTATAATATTTTTCTTACTGTTTTATAAGGAATTTATTTCAATCATATTTCGGAACGATTTTTCAATCGTAAGATAGGCCCTATTCGACGAATAACTACTACTACTACTACTACTACTACTATGAGTATCTGACAGGTATATCTGAGGATTAAAAAATCGGTCCTTATCCGAATAAGCAATCTATTGCAAAGTCATGTGCGTCAGCTAATCTCGTATTTTTGACGTCGTCTGGCCAAAAGGGCAAACTATTAATTTATAAAGAGAGCGGTAAAGTGATCTATCTATCTTATATGAAATTTAAGTACACGGAGCGTGTCCGCGCCGAGACAATATTAATTATCAGCGTCTGAGGTTATTAATAGGTCCAGCTATTAGAACCCTGCCGTGAGCCTTATTATATTTCATATTATTATAAGTATTAAAACACCGGCCAAGCGCGTGTCGAACCACGCATAATAAAGCCGAATTTACATGATGCAACTAATTTCGTGCAACTAGCATTACATTGCGGCGTTTGATTAATCACTTTTGAAGCGTTTAATTCGGCTTTAAGGTTTCCGTACTCGAAATTAAGTTAAAACGTATGCAGAGGTGCTAACACAAAATAACCTAATCTTTAAGAAAATTTAGCGGCAGTTACGTCCTTTTGTGTAAGACTGATTTTTTGTTAATTTCTTCGAAGTTATTATCTGCTTCGTGACCTTCATTTATTTCATATTTCTTAATGACACTGTTTGAAAGTTAGATGTGAGGCGATAATTTCAGAGCCCTTAAAAAGTTTTCTTGTAACTTTCAGATTTTCATATATTTTTGAGCACGTAAGCAGCTCCGATATACTGATGGCAACCGAACTTTCCTGAAAACGAATTTTATTAATATTTCCCCTAACACCCTAAACAACAGCAACTTTGCACCAATTAATAACTAACCCCGGATTTAAGCAGAAAACTTGAAACCATATTAACATGTTCACCAAATTAATTACAGGCAAACGCACCTTTGTCCATAAAGACAACGTAATTACGTCAACAGACCTGTTAGAGGAACCTTAATGGAAGCTCTGTGTTGCCTGATGTTTACCAAACGCAATTATTGGCCAGTTCCATTTATCTATATGGGATTTTGAGCCTAAATTAACTTAGGGGGCAGGGGCCTTTAAATTTTGTACTCTGGTTACAACGGAGAGGCTCGACGCGGCTAATATGATTAGAGGAAGAGTACCAAGTCAATCTGATATCAGACTAATGGACTGCTAAATAAGTGGACTACATTGGTTTTGGTAATATCGACCTGTGAGTGTAGTATATTTATACTTACCTTTATTTGTGAAATGTGAAGAAAGTTATTTATCAGGTCAAGAGTACCGAAACCGACGAGCATTTATGAAGAGATTGATGAATGTGGGTGAAGCAAAAGAGATGTATCAGGATCGTAGCAAGTGGAACAAAGTACCATCTGCCTGCCCCTGTGGGAAAGAGGCGTGATGGTGTGTACGTTATGTAGATTTAGCTTTAAGGTGTCGTAGTTTGCGAAGATAAAGCTTTATATATATTTTATTAAAAAACTGGTCACGTAGGAGTCGGACTCGGGCACCGAGGGTTCTTTATAAATTTGGCAAGTGAATACAAAATCTAGTGCTAGCAGAGTTCTGCTGTTAATAAAAATAAAGGCATTGTGAGATCTTTTTACATTAATTATTACGAGTGCCGGTTATGTACGGGGAACAAATTTTAGCTTGTTCCCCGTACATAAGCAAGTTTCATAACCAGCACTGGTAAAACCAAAATGTAGAATGATTATTTTTTTGTTTTAGAAATAGTCTTTATTTTACCTTTAAATGTCTTGGTTATGTAAAATAGTTATGAACGGGGAACAAGCGGAAATTTTTAATTGCGTAAAATTTAAAACAAATATTCCTCCGATAAGTTAACGACCTTGCGTTAGGTTGAACACGTATCGAATTTCATTGAATACTGATTGATCCCAGCGAGGGTTAAGCGAAGTAATTTCCAAAGGCACATATTTACTTTTAATTAGTTTGCCGTTACCATTTACCCACAAGAATGCTTCAAGATCATCTTAAATTAATTAAAACGTAATTCTGCACCTGAAATTGCTTTCTAATTCGCCACATGTTACAATTAAGATAATTAGCATGTGCGCCTTAAAGTGCTCTGGTAATTACGATGAATAATTAAATGATAGTTTATCAAGAATTTCAGTAACATATATGTACTCAAATTTCAATTAGCTACTTCAAAACCACTTGCAAGAGGAAAATTGAGGACTGATACGTGTTTATTACTAGCTGTTGGCCGCGACACCGTCTATGATGAATTCGTTTATCGCTATCCCGCGGGAACTGTGCTATTTTCCGGGATAAAAACTATCCTATGCCCTTTCCCGGGACTGTAACTATCTCTGTACCAAATTTCAATAAAATCGGTTTATCCGTCAAAGTTTAAGCATAAAATTTGTGTTAAAAGGAATTGGAATGGACATAGTTTATCCATTTTTGTTGTTCAAACTATCTGAATAAACCATGCCAAATTGCATTAGGTATAATTTTTAAACTGAAAAACCTTGACGCCCTGAGCTCATCTCTGAACTCGTCTGAACTGAAAAATATTTTCGGAGCCTTTTTTACCAAACTGAAAACAACGCATCCCCGTCATTATTCTATACAATTACTACACACATACATTAAAACCGTTCCCTATCAACAAATCTCCGTAGTTAACAATAGAGCGAATCAAGTTGGTCCGCCATCTCCAGGGCAATTTCAGACTTTCCCGGTCAATTAGAGTCCAGGGGTACACAATGGTGTCCCCTGCAGATCTTGTTCGTTTTAAACAAGGGTTTTTACCCCAATTATGGTGAGGATGCGTAATTATTTCCGCTAATACAAACTATAGCGGCTAAATTTGAAGGGAAGGTAGTGCGAGATGAACGGTATGGGACGTGATTAAGTTTTGATCTGTATTTTTGCTTGAGTGCAAATGTCTAACTGTTGTTATCTATTATAAAGACTGAAATTATAATTCATATAAAATTAAAGAATTATGTCGTAAACGGTAGAGTCCAATTTCTAATACAGAAATAAACTGACTAACGAGATGGCAATTGCGAAATATCTACCAGTAAATCGTAGGATCATAGGTAAATACATTAATATTGGTACCAAGGTTGGTTGGTTGGTTGGTTTGTGGTCGGTATTGGGTTAATTGCTTTATTTTATTTAAAAAAAATAACACAAACTCAGCTCGTTAGTTGCGGTATCTAAGCTACGCTACCATATCGTGTTTTTATTTACATTATCAGTAACTAAACCACGTCGTTGCTTGTGTTTTTGGTATAAAAGTTGTTTAAAAATAGCACTAAGTATGAGGCTCAACAATTATCAGCTGCCATACAGACTTGCGCAAACCTCTGGCCTCCCCGCTAAGTCAAACACGCTTCATAAAACAATCAGCAACGTTCGCAGGCTCACATTAATCAGCGCAATAAGGCATCACAAAGAACGGGGAAAACTCGTGCTCACAAATGCCTCGAATCGTCCGCCCACACAATACCCTGGGATAAAAAGCGAAATAGCTTAATGAAAACTATCGCCTAGCTACCCCTACTAATATATTATCGCAAAGTCTGCTGCAGAAGCAATGGCGTGACGGGTAATACCGGATCATAAATAATTGAACCCATCGGAATATGATTTTGTTGAATTAAATTTTAAGATAATAATCTAGAACGGGTGGGCGGCTCTCTTGATTAAACTTTTTACGCGTTCATAGCATTTTACTGTCAAAATGGAATGCGGGGATGTAAGTAATTTTATCGCATGGGTGAAAGACACGACGGTCATAATTAAAAATACCACTATTTATGACGTAATGTCGCCGTCAGATTAATTAAACAACGCGCTGGGAAATAGAGTAAGTTAGTGGTTAACAAGAGAAACATGTAGATATTATGTATAATAGATAGCTATTTATTTATATTGCGCTTATAACTTGCAAGTTAAATTCCTGTGACTTTATGGATAGACAGACGGACAGATAAGACAAAACTGTAAGGCCACGGAACCCCAAAGAGATATAATTTACGAAAAAGGGCTGAACTAAGTTAAAAAATATAGGTACCCACAAATTATAAATACCTGCATAATTTAATTTCTAAACGACACTGAAAATTAGAACACATAGAAAAATCCGAAAAGTAAAGCTATGGCCGGGAATCGAACCCGGGTCCTCGTCATTCCGTGACGCGTGCTATACCCCTACACCACCCATAGCAGGTGAGTAAGCCTCCGAATTTTTCTATCTGTTTCCAACTGTCACGTGACCTTGTTACTATGCGAATATTTGTCGCTAAGCGTCATCTGTTTGAATGATGTGTCTGTACGACACAATTACAAACTCCCGTGGAACATGTACTGCTCACCAGGGACGAGAGATGGCGCTGTTTTTCAAATGATAGGAAATATCAAATTAATCAAGAAATTTACTTCTTGATTTTTAATGTTTACTTTTTACGTTTTACCGTTAGAAATTTAATTTCTAAACGACACTGAAAATTAGAACACATAGAAAAATCCGAAAAGTAAAGCTATGGCCGGGAATCGAACCCGGGTCCTCGTCATTCCGTGACGCGTGCTATACCCCTACACCACCCATAGCAGGTGAGTAAGCCTCCGAATTTTTCTATCTGTTTCCAACTGTCACGTGACCTTGTTACTATGCGAATATTTGTCGCTAAGCGTCATCTGTACGGGAGTTTGTAATTGTGTCGTACAGACACATCATTCAAACAGATGACGCTTAGCGACAAATATTCGCATAGTAACAAGGTCACGTGACAGTTGGAAACAGATAGAAAAATTCGGAGGCTTACTCACCTGCTATGGGTGGTGTAGGGGTATAGCACGCGTCACGGAATGACGAGGACCCGGGTTCGATTCCCGGCCATAGCTTTACTTTTCGGATTTTTCTATGTGTTCTAATTTTCAGTGTCGTTTAGAAATTAAATTTCTAACGGTAAAACGTAAAAAGTAAACATTAAAAATCAAGAAGTAAATTTCTTGATTAATTTGATATTACCTGCATAATTCTTAGCTGAACTGATACTTGTAATGAGATCTGAAAAAGGTCGTAGCATTACGGCCTTAAATTTAATATTATGGATTATATATAATCGAAACTAATTATTATGAAAGTTAAAAACACCACTGTACCGATTTTAGTGAAATTCGGGAAATGGATAATATAATGAACAATAAAAAATTAAGTAGGCAACCCTTCTTCGTAGACGAAATCACGTGCAGCAGCTAGTAAAAAAAATGACAAGCAACGTTCCCAGAGGGTCTTTCTTTTAACAGCCAACTAATTTTGATTTTTAAACGTGATTAGTTACTATCAAATAATGGAATCTGAATATTAATTGAAGCAAATCTAATATGAAAACAGAAAGGCCTTTTGAAATGGCTCTAAGGAGAATCTTAAAATTTAATTACAACGTTCCTTTAAATTTCAAATCCCTTGTAACCTACGCACTGTAGAATACCAGTTAAAACTATAAGTTCCATGATTTATAGTCAAGCCAAGATTTATGTTTCACTTTGAAATAACAATTTTAGTTGAAAATTTTATAGCGAAATTTTGAGAGGGAATAATTTAGCATAAAATAAATGAGAATGTATTTTATGTGGACGTAAAGTTTTATGCTGTTTTGACGGTAAGTTCGCCCGGTGGTGGAGGACAAAGGGCAGACGGTTTCCGGTCCGAAGGGGACATGCAGGCAAAAACAATCTCTCAAGCGGCCCTATTGGAGGAAATTAATACGCGTAAATCATCCTAGTGGAACACGCTGAGACAATTAGCTTACATTACCATCTGCTATTTATCTTGGTTAATAAAGTGAGTTATTCTTTTGTATAAATGGGAACTTATTCGTTTTCATTTGTATGTGTCCGAGTGTGTCTTACAAGTGCAAGAATGTTTACAACAATAGATAAGTCTCAGACACCACGGGTAGCACTGTAGCGTGAGGTATCTTTTGAGGTGTCTTCCGTCAAAGCCTCCTACTTCCTTCCTTCTTTTTAAACTTTTTATGTTTTATATTTGTTATATAGAATATGTTTATTTTCAAATAATAAGTAGATATAACAATGGCATTGAGTGGCACAGAGACAATAGGTTGCTGAAATGAGATTATCCAGAAAAAATAGGAAAAAGAAGCTAGTATTAGACCTCCTGGTTTATAGGAATTTTAATTAATGTATACTTATTTCTGAGTTTTTATTTTCGAAGACATTGAAAAACATTCAATCTTAACACTTATCTTAATGATGACTCATGCTTTTATTAAAATATAACCAAACCACTGACAAGTAAACAATCTTTGTCCATTGCTCAAAAATAATCAGCCAAAGCCTTTCCTTACCTTTCCAATCGCAGGCGGCATTGAACAAATCTCCGGGTCCACAAATAATGTGCTCCATACATCTGCCGCTACAACTTAATACAGTCCGGATCAAAGGCACACACGGAAACGCTGGCAGCTTAGAATAAACCAATTATGAGTGAAATATTAGGGATCACTCCGCCGGAAAGGTCTTTGATCACCGAGGGCTAACTGCTTATATTTCTTTCCTGCCTCGAGCGAGAAGAAGCCACCAAAGGCCAGTGGTAGCGAAACTCTTAATAAATTACAGAAATTGGTGGCCACGAGACTAATACCCCTGGAATGGGGAATAAGCTGCCCATAACGCCGGTTAACTGCGCGTGCCGCGTAATCATTTTCGGACAGGATATTAACTGACGTCTGTTCTGTGCTACCGGACTTATTAAAGGATTCGCGGAGTTATTGCGGTCGATGCTTGCAAAATGGAGGACAGTGTGTTTATACTTAGCAACGCGCATATTGTTGCCTTTTAACCAACTTCAAAAAAGGTTCTAAATTAGTCGGTTAATTTTCGTGTGTTCCTTGATTTTTTTAGCCGAATAGTTTTTCTGATTGTACGGTGATCTTTCACAATTTCGTCGACATTATGAGAAAGTATTAGAAGTACTCCAAGGAAGCGGGTTTTTAATGGAAAATCGTATTTCTGACTACAGCTGTAACATCTTTTAGTCTAATTTATAAAACCAGTATTGTCACCAAATTGTTCCGTGAGGAAACCTGCACACATCTGCGAAGCACCATTCTCCACCACCACCATCATCATCATTATCATCTGCACCATTGAATATGGTGTATGTGAAGTTCCCAATCCGCACCGGGCCCGCGTAGGAACTATAGCCCAAGCCCTCTTATTCTGAGAGGAGGCCTATGCCCAGCAGTGGGACGTGTATAGGCTCGAGATGATAATCGTCACCAATAGGCGACTGAATTTAATTTTAAGGACAGGCAAAGCCAAATGGATCAGTTTTTGATACATGATCTCTTTCGCTTTTTTTTTGGAAATTTTGTTCAATTTTTTATAGTTGTTTAAGTCAAAACAACTTAACTATATCCCCTTGAATTAAACCCAGTATAAATTGTCCCCTGAATAAAATCGTCATCATCACATGCACTCAATGACAAAGTAGCTCCTATGCGATTCTAAATAAATTAAGCCGGGATCGTTGGTGTGACGTCCAAAAAGCTCCGTTTTCAATTAAAATGAAAGCCCGGGACGATATGGATATTTTGTGAAATGGGAAAATAATCGAATTTCGGCTGAATAATGAGAGGCCCCTCTGCGACCGACGAGATGTCACAAAGGGTATTTAACTTGCACTTAGTACTTTTTGCTGGGCGCCCCGCCGCGCCGGCCAGCCCTGTCGATCCTGTTAAAGGGCCAGTTCCACATATATAATAATGTACGTACAATACAATACAAATACACACACCTACACATACTGTACACACCTATACACGACGTTATTTATTGGAACAAAAATTCTCTAGTAGGTACTGTTTAGCAGTTGGCGACCGAATAACCGAGTGGTTAGATAATTTTACTTCAAGCTTGAGGTTCCGAGTTCGATCCCCGCTCGGGGCAAATATGTAAATACGAATGTTTGCTTTTAAGACCTAAATGATTAATATGTATTTAAGTAGGTATTAAAGTATGTTTGTCAATTGTCTCAAGCTTTGTTTAGTTTGAGGCTAGGGAATTATATTCATTTATTACAACACTATCTATGTATACTAATATTATAAAGAGGAAGTTTTTGAAATTGTAGGGGGTAATCTCTGGATCCAATGAACCGATTTCTGAAAATTCTTTTACCAATAGAAAACCACATTATTTGTGGGCTTATTATTTTATTCTGCGAGGACAAAGTGGCGGGCAGCAACTATGGTACATATTATGGAACCTGTTGTTTATGCTCTCAGCTAATTGGTCCTCCCGCAACCGAGCTGAATCTCAAATGTAAGTTTTTTGTCGCACCAAACATCACCGACGTGTTCAAAATATTGCATAAATATGAACAGTTTTCTATCTATACATGCTGCTCGAAGACCCAGTCAATTTGTTTATAATACAGAATCAAGCCTTGAACAAAAAATGAGTTTTCAATAACGTGTATATATTTATTGCTATTTTTTGTGACACCGGCCCTTAACTGCTGTTATCACCCCGCCGTATGCGGGATAAAACATGTATTATCTTCATTGCCAGTACCCATTTACCCGTTTCGTTCCTAATCCGTTGATTTATGGCAACATTGCCAATGGTCGCAATTTATTCAAATGATTCCAACAGTCAATTAACGGGATGGCTTTTACCGCGATATAGATTACAATACGGGTACACTCCATTCCAAATAGAATTAGAGCAGTTGGAAAAGCATACTAGCGCATTCAAATTCAAGAGTGTTTTTGCCGGTGAAATATATATATTTTTTTGTTTTTAAAATGCAGTAAGTATGAGGAGGCATTTGTGGTGTGTTTTGGGATGCGTTATTTTTTTAATTGTAGGTAGGACTACGTTGTCTCGCGCTGTCAGTCAAATTCATATTAACGTTCTCTTTCTATTCATTCACATCAGTCATCTTATATATCGTTTGTCAGACTGAAAATGGCGATTGTGTTTGTGACTGTCTCAGGTCAAAGTATTCTTGAAGTCTTAAATAAAATATCAGCATACTCACGGCATATCAAGTCGTATTTGTCAAATGTTATTCGAAACAGAGTGTAGATAAATTCTTTAGGTATTTTCTGAATTTCATTACGACGACTGTAGCAGAGTCCCGCCCGTTCTTCTAATTAGCAAAATATGTGCGTTTCAATTAAATATTCTACAAGTTTGGATTCGAATACTTGCCGTTTGTCGATAAAGACTCAATATTGGTTCAAGTGCGTATGAAGTTTAAAATAAAGTTTCGGAAAATAAGAGTTCTGAGAAGTGATCTGATTTTTCATTCATTTTGTTTTGGTTGCGTCGAGAGCCTGTTAAGATAAATAGTAAAAGTTTTCAAATAACATTGCCTTAAATAAACTTCAGTTTACCGAAAAACTCCGTTCAAGTGGAGTTGATTTAATAAAGTACCGCCTAACTAGACATCGCGCGTTTTTGCACATTTTTACAAAGTTTCGCGAAAACTTGTTTAATATGTTAAAGGCACCCTCGGAATTTATGGGCTCTCTTTGTTCAGTGCCTGCAATCTCATTAGTAAAGTCAAACACACCTTTTTAAAGTGCGACCCTCGAATATTTCAACCGCCAACTTGCCTGTATTTGCACAGGCAAATTCCCAACAAACATTCTATTGATACAAATAATAATCTCGGAGCGAAAGCGATATTTCAACGGAGATTTTTTGAAAAGGTGAACGGAAAGTTGAACTTTCTCGCATTTCGTTAAAAAGGGGATTAATTTGGGTGTCGGGCGTAATACTTATTTACAATAATCCGACTTGTGGGAGCGCGCTTTGTTAGATAAATTTCGGTTTCAGACACAGATAGAGTGGGGACAAGTGAGGTAGAGTCGATTTTTAATATTAAGGTAAACCATTGAATATATAGTTTTTTTTTATTTTTTATTTTATTTATAAGCCTTTTTGTTCCAAATTCGCTACAATTTCAGTAAGTACATGTTTTTGATGTTATTGTCGTTTATTTATCAAATTGTCGCGTAATTCGGCGTGCCTCATGGCATAGGCCTCCTCCGTGTATTGGAGGGTTTGGGCTATAGTTCTCACGCGCGCCCGGTGCGGATTGGGAACTTAACACACACCATTGAATTTCTTCGCAGATGTGTGCAGGTTTCCTCACCTCGCATGTTTTCCTTCACCGAAAAGCTCATGGCAAATTACAAATGTAATTTTCGCACATAAATTCCGAAAAACTCAGAGGCGCGAGGCCGGGATTTGAACCCACGACACTCTGCTTGAGAGGCCACAGGTCAAACCACTAGGCTACCACGGCCTGAATATCTTTATTGCTAAGTAAATAATATTTTGTTATTTTGGGTTGTAGTTATTTTAGAGAAAGTAAAAAATCAAGTGATCAGTATTTTTCCTCTGATAATATATTTTTATTATTAAATAAAGTTCCTAGTTTATGTATAAAAAAAAAACTCATAAAACATAACAATTTAACACTCTGGCACATAGTAAGATAAATAAAGTAGGTATTTAGTTAAGGTTCCAGTGAATATTAAAACTATATTCTCAAATATCTGTAGAAAAGGCTATAAAACAAAACACGTGCCCCATTTATGAAGTCTCATCACATGTAACATCACCTATAATTAATGAATTATTAACAAAATACGCCCAACTTACTTAAGTAGGTACCTATCGATATATTTCGCAAACATTCTTGAATACGGGCATCCCTAGTAAGCAAAAGTAACGTATGCAGATCGTAAAACCGCGGTTTAAAAATTACGCGCCCGTTCCGAGGCCAGCCCTTTTATAATCCCAAGAACCCTTAATGATACCTTCATTTATTTTATCTACCTTAGGTGCGCAACTTTCCTAATAATTGTCATTTTTTATCGTCCCTTTTTATCGTGTCTAGGGTATATATATAAATACTTAACGAAGCGGATTAGGTATTTAAAAACATTTGTGTATATTTTGTTGGTATATGCTCTGGGACCCAGCTAAGTCTGGCGCTGTTTCGTATTAGAATAAATAAGAATATTTTTCTTTGAAATGCATAAGCATTGCAAAGCTTTTATGAAGCACTACACGGCCTCGTGGTTTCAATTGCAGTTTAATGTATGTATGTATGTATGTATGTATAACTCTTTATTGTACATAAAACACATTAATTTTACAGATAATGAGACAAATAGATGTACAAAGGCGAACTTATCCCTTAAAGGGATCTCTTCTTTCGGGATGTGGGTACCTAAACAAAATTAAATGCTAAAATTCTGTATGAAATGTATGTTAAAACTGCTGAGCATTTGAAACAAATCACCTGTACCTAATATCAAACCGAAAAAAGAATCTTCACCTAAACAAGACTTAAAAAGTTAAATTAGGAAGCCGTTCATCTTAGAGATAGTAGCAATTTGGTTAATTACAGTCGATACCTTCAACTCTTTACGAGCGCGTTCATAGCCACGATAACGTTTCTAATTGTCGAATAAAAAAGGATTACACCTAATCCTTGTTTAATAAAAATGTTAATCATGAGATTCGTTCGCTATGCAAATGTTATAGCGCACCCCGTTCAGGATAGACGACGCGGGGGGACATTAGGATTTACATTTACACTAAAGTCAAGTCTGATTTGGCTTATTGTGTGGCTACGACTGTATTGGCTGGTAAATGGTTGCCGCCAAAAGTTAGAGGCGTCGCTAGGCTAAGGAAGATTTTTTGAAGTAAAACTTCTCTAGCGGCGCTGAGCACTATTTAAGATGGGTAAAAAATGTTAAACTCGCGTCAGGCGTAAGACGGTGGGAGAGTTTAAGTACCAGGATATCAGATCCTCTAAGAGCTTATTTTGAAATATGAATGAATCGTGTTCGATTTTTGAGTCGTGAAGCAAAAGTACTACTAGGGCACATCAGCACATTGTTAGAGGTCTGTCAATATAGGTAGATAATACGTACATTTCTTTTTGTAGGCGGCCATTACGGTACGCGTCTTGAGCGTCATGGAGGTTACAACATTAAAATCTAATCTAAGCTGCTGTTTTCACGTTACCAGCCTACACGGGTACGGACCAAAAAGTTGTCCACCTTAACGCAATAAATGGAAATTAGTATTAAAGTTTTTCGGTGTGTCACGAAAATTAACCAAAATAACTGTATGGATATGGATATGCGTGTCACAATGGGACTTTTTCCAGTCAGGCGATTTGTATGGTCTTGAACTCCTCTAACAGTGGTCAATTTTTTAGGTACTTAACCACTTGAGTTGTAGTTGGAGCGTAGCTAGGCGAAGATGTACCCAAAGATAGCGAGTAACTTCAAGGTAACTTCTGTAGATGGTGACGGACAGACCGGCTTCTGTAACTATTATGTTGTGTAACAACTAAACTATTAAGTTTATTTCCCTCTGGCAAAAACATACTTGTAATGTCGAAGAAAAGAACATACGAATGATTATATATTTATTCATCAAACAATTTACACAGCATTACAGTAAAGACCAAAGCACTGGAAAACTTAATTTTAACAGTGTACTTACTATCAAATACATTGATCAAATAATTTTATAACAAAATTATATTTTACCACGATTTTGTTTCATCAAATTTAAATTGGGTGGCTAGTGGTTACTGAGTTAACATGTCGTTGAGGACTGATGCTTTAACTGAAGAAAACAAAAAGCCTGCATAAGAGAGAGTGTAGTTATTACACGCAAAAAACGAAAAAATCTAGCAACGCCTTCTATACCGAATAATTTGATTGGTCAGGCTGGCTAGACTTGATGCACTCTATAAACTATTTAAGTACACCTTTTAAATTCTGATGCTGTATTCCTTCTGAATGTTAACTTCAGTATTTTATTCCCCGAGAAGTATTAAAGTTGCTTTAAGTAAATCGTAAAAAGGTTGACTTGGAGTCCTCCAATTCGTCGCAAATGCCAATAAACCGTGAGTTTTCGTCTCGGAACGGTAATAAACTATTGGAATACTGTAATGTTGCAATAATTCGTATGCTGGTCCTGAGCCTGTCGTTTGATATAAGACGCAATAAAATATCTGTTCAGGTATATTGGATTTTTGGAGGGATTCGCGCGATATTAAAATATATGCATTATTTTGATTTGCTGATTTAAATTCCTTTATGATGTTTTAGTGTTTTCGTTAATACTTGGAATACATGCATGTTCACTTTGTAATTTTATAAAATATGTATTTTCATCATCATCATCATCATCATCATCAGCCTCTCCCATGGCACGCCACGCCACTGACCACAAACCTCGGCCACTCTCATCCAGCTCTTGCCAGCCGCCCTATGCCGCGCTATGTATTTGAATAACTGGCATCAAACGGAACGCTTTCATTTTGTCTTATTGACAGCCCGACAGAAGATTGTGCGGGAATCAAGCTTAAAATTTATTTTGTCTCATAGTTCTGTTTTAATCCCTCTAATCGTTATAATGTGATTTGACAGATTCCTCATTTTGATGTGTGGTGAAAAAAAAAACAAAATCAAAACTATTAACTCGCAAAAAATTGGAAAATCTACCTGTCTCGTACGCCTTGCTATCCGCACAGAAGTCGATAACCCTGATAGAAGAGTTGATTTATTAGATCCCAAGCCACCTGTACTTGCCATTCATCGCGCGTCTCGGCGCTTCTTCGATTACACTCGCGATTTCCACTTTACCGAGCTAAAGAGACGTATGTGCCTTATAGTTCGTACGGACGTATGTCCTTTTGTCACACGTCAGATTTTTTCATTGAGCACGTTCGGAACTTTGCGATAAACATTCAATTTTAAGCCTGAAGCTGAGAATGGAATGTCTAACCTCGTAGTTTGAGTGGGAAAGATTAAAAGCTAAATATTTGGGAAGCTAAAAATGTTACGTTTTTCGTCATTTCATTCATTTATGATATTATGATAAGCATAATCTAAAAAAATCACGAATAATGTCTTCGTACGAGTAAACAAACACGCTTTAAAGTTCATTCATATGACTTTTTATGTTCAATTCAATTTGATAATAAATAATAGTAATAATGAACAGAACCATGGCGACCGAGCAAATCTCCGTGTTTTCAAAATCTGGAAAAACGCGTTTTTTCTAAAGGTGATACATAATAATAACTTATCATCCCCAGAGGAAATATAGATATTATTATGTAAAAACGTCAATCATTTATTATGTGTACATGCATAATACGATAATTGTTTGACGCCCTGTGTTTTCGAGCCTACCTGATGCCGAATTATATTCACTGCATCTGTTTTGGTGCACAATCGTTAGGGACATTTCCATAATTCCTGATTGTTCTGGCAAAAGGCATATCCCAAATGGGAAGGGACGTGCATCTGACGTAAATGACCAACAAGCTGGTATAGTACGGACGGATAACGCACCGGAGCGTCACGTTGGCATACGTCACTATCATGCGAATAATCTGTAACAAGGCTTTTAGTACCTATACTAGAATCTTACCCTTATTGTACGCACCTCGTAAGCCTTTATTCCACGGATAACAGAGAATTACCGCCGTATTCATCTCCCTGCAAATTAATCTCCCTGTGGCAAAGACTATGCTCGTTTATCAAAAATATACTCGGTCTGCCTTTTCTTTACCTTAGAGTTATAATCATAGGAGTATTTAGTAAAGTTGTCTTTTATTTAATATTTATAGACGGGTTAAAACTTCGTAGATAAGCGAAATATTAAATTTTGCGAAAATAGACAGGTAGGTACTAATCTGGTAAGTATTTAAGTATTTAAGCTGGAAATTAATGTAGGTATTCGCAGTATGTTTTTAGTGACTGATATTATAAATCCCGAGTCGTGCTGCGGCCATTAAGGTCTTCTTAGGACAATAAATTAGTATAATGCTGCAATTTCCAACACAAATCTCTATGAAGTTAGTCAAATGAGTTATGCTTGTTTCTAAAGAGTTATCATTCTCCTAATTATCAAGGCAATAAAATTAAGAACTTGCCCTTTAATGTTTTGACTTAATTATACTTTTGGTTCAATTTTCATTGTGGTGAGAAATGGTTTTTGTGCTCAAAGTTCAGGTCAAAGTTATTCTCACTCTGAAACAAGTCTTTAAGAGAAATGCACACATATTTACATCATTTATCCCTTACAGGGTAGACAGAGCCTAAGGCAAAAAACCTAAAGGCCACGTTTAGCATGATTGTGGGGTTATGGGTGGAGAGAAGAATAAAAATAGTGATGGGTTGCTAGCCGCATCGCCTATAACATGGTTCCTAAGATCCCACTTCGTCGATGGGCTTTTACCATCTCCGCGGGAAGAGAAGCAAATACATTCTATGTTTTTTCTTTACTGCCAGACCAGCAAGGAAGAATGAAATAACTAAGACAACATAAACTCATAGATAAAAGTCCAAGGTATAAGGACCAGCGGTCTATTGCTTTAGTGTCACAGACCTAGGAAAATTTAAGAGAGTCAAGTAAATAAATTCAAATAAATAAAAAATCGACGGTTGGGCAGGAAAAGGAAAATACCTACTCGTAGAAGAAAAAAACTACTCTAAGATCTCTAGTTGTGCATCATATATTTGTGTTACTCAGATTTGGTAAATACTTAAGTAATTGTTTGCTTCTGACCCGTAAATTAGCAAAATTTTATAACGTTCTACATTAAAAAAGTAAGAAAAGTTAGTATTAAATCGTGTACTACCCCGTAATGTATACCGCTAGGTACAGACAACTCTATACCAACGTATACAACCGCCGTGTAGCAACAGACTAGTTTAAACAAACTTAAATAAAATAAATAAAGTTAGGGCGTGTTTATGACATCCACTTATATTGTAGTTCCGTGCTTTGCGCAAACGGTATATTATAGTATGTAGGTATTTTCTAACGTCCGGCAGATGGCAAACCCACCACCGTCTCACGGACTATTACACACTAGTGAGAGAAATTGAATTCGCAAATTCAAATAAGTTTCTATCGACGCGTGTCCAAATTCAAATTACATTTCAACAATCCGCCCGACTAACTACGGATTTGCGAGGATTGAGCGCTTAAATCCAACGAATGTTAAACACAGTTATTTTGTTTCAATTAAGCCAACGGTTAACATTTACAAATTGGCCGGCGACTAATAAAATGAAAGATAATTCCTAACAGAATCGCAGACAATAAGTTTTTACGCTCTGAAAAGAGGCGAAGATTGGAAAAAATTCAAAGCACTTTTTGTCGAAATTCGTAAAAAAATGTTTTGTATTGTGAATGGCGCACAATGGTGGATGGAGGAAATGAGAGTCTGGGTGGAGGAGTGCTCAATTTAACTCGCACGTTCGCTCCGCCGCCCGCCGCCCGCGCGCGCTCATGCCACGAGAGGCAGCGGGCGACAAAGCGGGTTAGCATTAACCTGTGATAAAATTTATTTTACCTAGGTAATCGCTTTTTTTGTACGATCTAAATAATCATATTATTTTTATGGAACAAAAACCAATCCCGTAAAAAATCTTAACCAAAACATTTTTACTATTGTCAATTAAGAGGGTGCATCCCCACTGAGCTGGCAACGTCGCATTTTTGGTGATTTTTTGCGATTATTTCACAGAAAATGAACGAAAGATTCAAATGTCCATCTCTAGTGCACTTCGTTTCTAGTGTATTAATGTGTCCAATGCAATGATTAATAGTGATGGACTTTTATTTTCGTATTAAAGGGATAAAATACTATATCAGATATAGTATTTTATCCCTTTAATACGAAAATAAAAGTCCATCACGATCTATTATTGCATTAGACACATTAATACACTAAAAACGAAGTGCACTACAGTCTGACATTTGAAACTTTCATTAATTTTCTGTGAAATAATCGCAAAAAATCACCAAATTGCGACGTTGCCAGCTCAGTAGGGATGCACGCTCTTAAGGCATTGACAATAGAGTAAAAATGTTTTGCTCGACAGTCGTAATCCAATTGGTCTGAAAATGTATACTCAAGATTGTCCGCCATAAATGTCAACAAGATTGCTTCAGCAATTATAAATTTAGTCAAATTTTAAGTCAGTTGATGTTTCTATTCGAAGCCATTAAATTTCTGGTAAAAAAAATTCTTTTGATATTTTTGCGTACTGTACTTTGTACTTGCATTATAGTCCATTCTATATAAAACAATGTACTCAAAGTTCAGGTCAAAGTTATTCTCACTCTGAAACAAGTCTTTAAGAGAAATGCACACATATTTACATCATTTATCCCTTACAGGGTAGACAGAGCCTAAGGCAAAAAACCTAAAGGCCACGTTTAGCATGATTGTGGGGTTATGGGTGGAGAGAAGAATAAAAATAGTGATGGGTTGCTAGCCGCATCGCCTATAACATGGTTCCTAAGATCCCACTTCGTCGATGGGCTTTTACCATCTCCGCGGGAAGAGAAGCAAATACATTCTATGTTTTTTCTTTACTGCCAGACCAGCAAGGAAGAATGAAATAACTAAGACAACATAAACTCATAGATAAAAGTCCAAGGTATAAGGACCAGCGGTCTATTGCTTTAGTGTCACAGACCTAGGAAAATTTAAGAGAGTCAAGTAAATAAATTCAAATAAATAAAAAATCGACGGTTGGGCAGGAAAAGGAAAATACCTACTCGTAGAAGAAAAAAACTACTCTAAGATCTCTAGTTGTGCATCATATATTTGTGTTACTCAGATTTGGTAAATACTTAAGTAATTGTTTGCTTCTGACCCGTAAATTAGCAAAATTTTATAACGTTCTACATTAAAAAAGTAAGAAAAGTTAGTATTAAATCGTGTACTACCCCGTAATGTATACCGCTAGGTACAGACAACTCTATACCAACGTATACAACCGCCGTGTAGCAACAGACTAGTTTAAACAAACTTAAATAAAATAAATAAAGTTAGGGCGTGTTTATGACATCCACTTATATTGTAGTTCCGTGCTTTGCGCAAACGGTATATTATAGTATGTAGGTATTTTCTAACGTCCGGCAGATGGCAAACCCACCACCGTCTCACGGACTATTACACACTAGTGAGAGAAATTGAATTCGCAAATTCAAATAAGTTTCTATCGACGCGTGTCCAAATTCAAATTACATTTCAACAATCCGCCCGACTAACTACGGATTTGCGAGGATTGAGCGCTTAAATCCAACGAATGTTAAACACAGTTATTTTGTTTCAATTAAGCCAACGGTTAACATTTACAAATTGGCCGGCGACTAATAAAATGAAAGATAATTCCTAACAGAATCGCAGACAATAAGTTTTTACGCTCTGAAAAGAGGCGAAGATTGGAAAAAATTCAAAGCACTTTTTGTCGAAATTCGTAAAAAAATGTTTTGTATTGTGAATGGCGCACAATGGTGGATGGAGGAAATGAGAGTCTGGGTGGAGGAGTGCTCAATTTAACTCGCACGTTCGCTCCGCCGCCCGCCGCCCGCGCGCGCTCATGCCACGAGAGGCAGCGGGCGACAAAGCGGGTTAGCATTAACCTGTGATAAAATTTATTTTACCTAGGTAATCGCTTTTTTTGTACGATCTAAATAATCATATTATTTTTATGGAACAAAAACCAATCCCGTAAAAAATCTTAACCAAAACATTTTTACTATTGTCAATTAAGAGGGTGCATCCCCACTGAGCTGGCAACGTCGCATTTTTGGTGATTTTTTGCGATTATTTCACAGAAAATGAACGAAAGATTCAAATGTCCATCTCTAGTGCACTTCGTTTCTAGTGTATTAATGTGTCCAATGCAATGATTAATAGTGATGGACTTTTATTTTCGTATTAAAGGGATAAAATACTATATCAGATATAGTATTTTATCCCTTTAATACGAAAATAAAAGTCCATCACGATCTATTATTGCATTAGACACATTAATACACTAAAAACGAAGTGCACTACAGTCTGACATTTGAAACTTTCATTAATTTTCTGTGAAATAATCGCAAAAAATCACCAAATTGCGACGTTGCCAGCTCAGTAGGGATGCACGCTCTTAAGGCATTGACAATAGAGTAAAAATGTTTTGCTCGACAGTCGTAATCCAATTGGTCTGAAAATGTATACTCAAGATTGTCCGCCATAAATGTCAACAAGATTGCTTCAGCAATTATAAATTTAGTCAAATTTTAAGTCAGTTGATGTTTCTATTCGAAGCCATTAAATTTCTGGTAAAAAAAATTCTTTTGATATTTTTGCGTACTGTACTTTGTACTTGCATTATAGTCCATTCTATATAAAACAATGTACGTATGCTAAATTTCACGTCAGTTTGACTTATGAAAGTGGGCCAAATTAAACATTCAAGACTTAACCCGAACATACATCCATTAGTACCTACTAATAATTAAAAAAAAATTAAAAAATGCGTCTTTCTTATGTCTGTTTCCTCTCATTTAAACCGCTGAACTGATTTGGTTGGAATTTAATATAGAGATTTCAGTCCCGGGAAAGATATAGGATAGTTTTTATTCTGGAAAACAGCATTATTCCCGCGGGATAGCGAATATTGCACAGAATTAAACTGCGCCGCTGAGGAACAGCTAGGCATCATCTTCCTAGCGTTTTTCCCGGCATTTGCCACGGCTCAGTGAGCCTGTGGTTCGCTTTGACAATCTAATCCAAAGATTTGGCGTAGGCACTAGTTTTTACACAAGCGACTGCTTTGTGAATAAATAAATAAATAAATAATAGCTCGTTCGCTTGTCGCTTGTCCCGCGCCCCGGCCGGCGCCCGCCCTACGCCGCATGCACCTCAAATGCACTGACAATCACAGTGGCGATATGACACTTCGTTACACAACTTCGGTTTATTCCAACACAACTGCATGTGCACATCGCCTTGCCAAAGGTGCGATGTTGATAGTCAGTTATTGACGAAACATTCAAGAGAATTTCAAATAGTTAATGGAATGGCACTGAAACTTCAGACCAAATAAAAAATGAAGACAGAATTCTGCAAAAACTTGAGGTCAGCTAAAATAGGCCTTGCTTCATGAGTGTGAGTCAAGCTAAAGCAGAACATAAAACATTAACCTAACTATAGCTACTCTGCTACTAAACAAACAACCCTATCAAACAGAGACGTTAGTGTATTCTTTTCTATTCTCCCTTAATGGCGGCCGTAAGGCTTGGGAAAGTTGACGCAACAAGACGTCTTGACTGCATTGGCATAAACGTGTCAATTACATTACTAGAATTACGTAGGTAGGTACCTAGTTCTCACAATAATTTGACATTTTGACGCAAATGCTTCGAGGCGTATTTTGATACCGAAAATTTATACTAAACATACGAAGACCTTAGCATAAGTTTTTTTGTTAAAATAAATCGTCTCAAACGCATTAGCGTTAAAGTGTCTAAAGAAATCACCTTCGCGTTTGAATTTTTTATTGTGGTTCAGTTTGTTTAACGAAGGTTGGTTGTACGTGTTTGCGTGCACCGCATACGCACAGCCACGCGTAGTTTTTCAGAGCCCGACTTTACTGTCTTTACTTTTTATTTGCTCTGAGCACTGAACCCTAGCAACGCTTCCAAAAACGT
This sequence comes from Pandemis heparana, assembly GCA_963854515.1. NCBI lineage: Eukaryota > Metazoa > Arthropoda > Insecta > Lepidoptera > Tortricidae > Pandemis > Pandemis heparana. Next base: position 6,072,222 of record OY978016.1, on the reverse strand, counting down.
ATTACCCGGCTGCGCTTTGTGGGACTCCGAAATTTAACGCCAGCCCTTTGAGGGCCCTCATATTAGAACCGTCTATTAGCATAAAGCCCATAATGGCACGACCTAAGCTTTTAATTAATTACTGACCATCTACGGATATTCTCATACGAAAATTCATCTTTTTTCTAATTTGCATATTACATGCGGGAGCTTATTTTGATGAAAGCTTGGGCGGGTCAAAAGTAGGAAAAGGAATTTTAGCCAAATGCTTTTTTTTTTTATAAGTACGTAAAAATCATTCATTGATCTCTGCTTAGTGTTGCTGTCAATTTAATCAATCTTCAATGTTTATTTTGTCGTATAAACTATCATTACATTTTTTTCGTAGGCGCTTATAGAAGGTGGCATCAGAACCTGGGGCCTTACCATGACGTCCTAATTCCGACTCAGTTCAAGTTTTAGCTGTCACTTTTAGTATGAATCTGACAGCGAGCGAACATACTAAAAGTGACAGCTAAAACTTGAACTGAGTCTGAATTAGGACGTCATGGTAAGGCCCCGTACTAAAGAATACCACTATGCAATGGAAATACTGAAAAATACGAAATTTAATTACAATGCTTTGTAACTAAACAATAGCACAGCACACAGCGTGCAACAAAAACTCATAAATATTTCTAACGTTAAAAAAATAAAAAAGCACGAACAAACAATCTCCGGGAAAAACTAATTTATGCGGTATCTCGTGGAGCGGAAGAAAGACGCTCTCGGAAATCTCTCTTTTATGTTTTGGCAAAGATTTAATACAAAATTACTTTCCACATTATCATGTGAGCCTGGTAGGGATTGCGGGGCATGACTCCTTGAACGAACTCTTTAGGGGTGCGCGGGAATGGCCTAAAAAACGCTAATTTTATGTATTTTATAGCGAGTTTGTCTCTCAAAATTTCCGAAATATTTTATTTTATTAAAACAAAAAAAAAACAACAAAAAAATACGTTTTCAGGCAATTCCCGCGTAACCCTAAAGAGTTCCGTTCAAGGAGTCATGCCCCGCTGTTTTAATTTTTTTAATGCAGTTGTTCGCGTCTCAGTCTGCGTAGAATTTGCTTATCGCTATCCCGCGGGAACTAAGCGATTTTCCGGAATATAAACTATCCTATGTCCTTCCCCGGGACTAAAGCTATATCTGTACCAAATTTCATTAAAATCGGTCCAGTGGCTTAGGCGTGAAAGCGTAACAGACAGAGTTACATTCATAACTAGTACGGATTAAAGTTTAAACAAGTAAAGTTCCTGATAACAACCCTGTAAAAACGTGAATACCAAAATTTTCTTCACTTTTATTTCACTAATATTCAGGAATTATATTCGACACCTTTTGCAAGAAATCCAAACTTTCATTTGTGAATTAAGAGATCTGAAATATTGAAATGATAAGGTAAGAATATAAGTCGCAAACATGAAACACTACAAACCGAAACTCACATGGATCTGTCGATATATTACGCAGAACCCAAGCTCCAATTGCTCCAAATGTTCTGAAATTTTATTTCCTAAGATTATCTCATGCGTGACAGCTGTTGAAGCCGACGCTAAGGCGGCGACACCCTGCTGATAAGAGTACTGTTATCATTCCATTAAAGCCATACAAAGTTTGTGGACATAAGTTGGATGAAGATGGCCATTGATGTTTGGGACATTACAGAAAGTTTACTTCGGGATTTCAGGTTGTCTGCGCGTTTTGTTTAGAGTTGGCTTATTTATTTATAGTACCTACGTTATATTCTGAGGGTAGTAAAATAAATATTGCCTCAGATAGCAGGAACTTGTCGCACGAGCCAAAGGCGAGGGCTATAAACATGCGACCTGAAGCTTTCTTTCACCATTTGAGGTGTGTACACAATTTTACGTCTTCCGCTGGCCAAGAAGTGGAAATTGTCTCTCGCGTAGCGGGCGGTATATTGCTACTTACGGCCGGGCGCCGTAAAATATGTTCTGGTTATATAAAAAGAAAAAAAAGAAAAAAAGGCCTGTTTTTTTTCATTTAAATTTTTCGTAGCGAAAAGTATGTATCTTATTTAATAAGTTGGTTTTTTGCATTAAGACATACTATTATGTTTTACTCAAACGTAGCTGTCTTGCCATTCTGGATGCGCGTTAACTGGGTAACTAATTTTGTGTATTGTTGCAGATATCCACAAAGTCATCTGATGAACTAAATAGTCATAAAGTTACTACATTTTTATTTCTTACTTTCGCCTAGCTTGCTAAAACAAAAGGGAAACAATTGAAACACTCGATATATCACGCCCCTATACAACGATTTCCTCAATCTCCTTCTTTAATCGCATCTCGCATATGTAGACGTTTGACTCCCCTCATATTCCTTTGATTATTGTATTAGGACCGAAACGAGGGCAGGAAAAATCGTACACTGAGCACTTTTTGTGTCATTTAATTTATTTATTGTCAGCCTGTAACAAATGACGTTTTGCATGGCTGGCGACAGGAGATTGTACGAGAGCGTAGAAATGACGGGGATCCAGAAAGAGCAATCAAAAATGTATTAATCGGTAAATTGTTTGAAATCAACTTGGATTCAAATTTGCAACTTTACGAATTCTTGTACAAGTGATATTAAATTGAAATTGAACATAAATTACTGTATTTATAAGCAGAATCTACAACGATATCGTACACAGTAATTGTTGGAAAAGAGATAAGTAATTGACGGCCGGATAGCCTATTGGTTAGTGACCCTGATTATGAAGCTAGAGGTCCCGGGTTCGAATCCCGGCAGGGGCAGACATTTGTATGATGAATACGAATGTTTGTGCCCGAGTCATGGATGTTGTACGTATTTAAGTATGTATTTATCTACATTATATATGTATGTTCATCCGTTGCCTGGTACCCATAGTACAAGCTTTGCTTAGTTTGGGACTGGGTCCATTGGTGTAATTTGTCCCATGATATTTATTTATTTATTTATTTATTTATAATTAAGACATCGGTACAATGGCCGTGAAGGAGGAAGTTTCGTAGCGTCAAACTGAAAATCATATTCTAAACGCTGTTCTAATATAAGGTCTTTACATTCTTAATTGTCCTATTTGGTAAACAAAATTCTAACCTCAATGTACAAATTTTTGTAAAGAATAAAGTGTATTACGTAATCAAATAAACCTGAGGCAATATTTTGTGCATAATTTTGCTGATATTTTATCTCCAGTTCCTTTATTTACAATGAAATTGTTAAAAAATAACAAAAATTAGACATATTTTTGAGGTTTGTTTAGAAATTTGTTTACGAAATAGGACAGTTAAGAATGAAAAGACCTTACACACATCAAAAATGTACTAGACAAATTTAATCTTTAGACACGGTGTTGCCTATATTGAAATTCTCAAAATTGACTAGGGATAAAAATATCCCTATAGACTTTTGATGAGTGTAGTTTTATTATCTAAAAATTCTATAAACATATCATAAAGGTAAGACACAACAGTAAAAAACCCAAAAACCTCACGTAAAACTTAATAAATAAAGCTTTAAGACGAGCAATTTCGCCGTGAGCTAAAAACAAATAAACGTCAATCTTTAAAAACGTATCTGTGTTAGAAGCTCATGTGTTTATATGAAGGGGGATAACCGTACAAAGGAAAGCAATTTAACAAAATAAAAAATGCTATATTGGAATCGGGAGAGAAACAAATGATACGGGAAATACTTAAATCACTCCCATCGATGCGAAATTGGAAATTGCATAGATTCGAATGAATTGTTTGTTGGATTATTTGAGGGTACAGTTTGGATTTAGAAACGGAAAGGGAACAATTGCTTACAATTACTACAAGGTAGGTTTGTATGAGTACATAGTACCTGTAATTATTGGAACTCAATTTATTCGTTACAGATTTGTAATATTTACATGTTTTAGTATTTATTTACTCAATTTAGTATTTATTTATTCGTTACTGCTTTTTTATTTGTGATTTAATTCAATCATGCTAAATGTGGCCTTTAGGTCTTATTACCTTAGGCACTGTTTACCCCGTAAGGGATAAATACGTGATTTATGTAGGTATGTGTAAGCATTTAATTCAAAATAATTTCATTTGTCGGATTTTTCACGAAACCAATTTGTACTAAGTAATAGCCACATTTATTCGATGTAGGTATAAAGAAACATCTGTTTGTCCGTCGTAGGTAATTGACTTTCACGTTTATTTCTATTCGAAATTAATTATAACAGCCATTATTTCTAATAATTGCTCCTTATGATACAAGCAACGACTAAACGACGTACTAATTATTTTTTGTATTATTTGAATGAATTAACACTTTTAATTAATTTTTCTGGTAGCTATTTCTTTTGAAGCGTTGTAAATAATGAAATAACAAAACGCACCAAAACATTTTTTAGATAGGTGGGTAGGTACTTTAAAATATTGATAATATATTTCCGAGGAACAAAGTCGATGTCGGTGACAAACGAGATAGCAAATACGAGCCGAATATTCAAATTTGAGTGGAAATCGAAAAATTATAGCCATCCGAAAAATAATAGTCATTGTTCAAATTTATCCCGTTCAATTGATATAGCGCACTATCGAAATTGGTTTCGATAATATTTGCCACGAAACAAAAAATTGGAAATAAATTCATGTAATTGCTTTATTTAATGTCGCAGCTGAATGCTATTCACTCGGGGGTCTTCAACGTTAACTGACTTTAGGACCCTATCAGTAATTCATTATCGGAATGGAAATAAGTATTTTTTTACTGTTTGTTGTCACTGCTACTTTACGTTGAAAAAAGCGGCTTACTGACATTTATTGTTGTGGTAAATACTCAGTACTCTACTGTCTCCAAATACCTATCTTGTAAGTTTTTTTTTTTTTGCTTTTTTATATGTACTTGTTTAAATGTGCCTGCGCATTAGAATCAAAATTCTATAATGGTAGTGTTAAGTGTGTTTATAAATAAATAAATAAAAACATTTTAGTACTTGCTTTGGAAGTTAAATACTAAGTATCTCTCCTTTCACACAATTTTCAAGCAATTGTTTTGAACTAAATTGCAGTGTCTACTTTTCTACAATATCAACAGTATTTTTGCATATATTACGAGTGACATATGACAAAAAAGTACTTCAAAACTGCTTCATCATGTTGGTAAAAAGTTCGCATTTCTAGACGACTGAGCTAAACTAAAGTCATAAAGTTTATGCAGTGACAACATATTTCACCAACGTGCCTTTTATTAGACGGCGATGCAGAGTAAATAGCGAAAGAAAACCAGTTTTTTGATGAGATTCATTTTACCTTATATCTTACCTATTGGAATATCATAAACGTGCTGGAGGCACATGTTTAATTATTGCAAGTTTCTAAGCTAAGTTTATTTATTAATTTACAAACAATATGCTACTTAACGTTTTTTCTGCGGTTATTGCGACGTGCAGAGGGAAATTTATGCAGAGTTTTTGAAATTACGTAGGTACTTTTATTATCGAACACATCTATCTATCTCAGCTGCAGCGGTAGTCTAGCCTAATACTTCCCTACATAGGTTAGTTCAACTATAAATTCTTAATCGTGGAAGTTCAATCTGACTTATCCGATGATAAATGCAATAAGATATACCATTGCATTACTTAACGTAATAAAAGTAGCTAGTCTGTGAACATACTCTACGCAGCTAGATGATCGCCGGAGCCCCTTTCCTCGGAGTTTAAACTTGAGCCGGCTGGTATTGCGAAACTTTTCAGCTCAGCGAAAATACACTGGAACGCTTTCAGAAGATATGCCACATAGTATAGGAGTTTTTTATTCGGTTCCGTCGGTGCATAGCGAATTAACACTCCGTATATAGGGTGCCTTCGGGCAGCTGTCTCCTTCGTTCGATGATTCGTGAGGCTGTACAAGTTATATTAGTAAGTAAAATATAAATTTTACTTCGAGGCATGCCGTATATGTAAATAAATAAATAAAAAATACAGACGGTCCTTTTATGGATAAAACAGTGCAAAGGGTAAGGCAGGTGCAGAGAATGGAAATGGTTTGAGCGTACGTATCTTCGATGAAGTAAGTTAGGGAAACTGGCTTGTGTAAATTATTTATTATTTATTATTTATTTCATTTTGAAGCCATAAATTGTATGTATAAAAGGTACATGCTGATGTTGTGTAATACAGATTGTATCAATACAATTTTACCCAAATCATTATTCAGTCAAGCAGATTCATGACAAAGCTACAGAGTAGGACATTCGCCAACTATTGTTGAAACACCACTCATCCACGGGTTAGGATTACATTGATAGGCTACTTCTAATAATACATTCATGATAATACTGACCAGCAATAAGTAATAACGAATCATTTTTCATACAAGTTAGTTTGAAAAGCCACCCTTTATTTTTGCTCGCCAGTGTATGTTTTTTTATAAAAAACGACAGATGGCGTCTTGATCAGTCAAATCCGCTAAAGAAAAAAAAAGTAGCCGTGTAATAAAATAATAAAATATGCATTACTTTCCACTTTTGCCTTTTTCTTAAGAATCCCATTAATACTGTCGTATAAGATATCTACGATTCTGAGGAACGCTGATAGAAGCTCACACAATAAAACTACGGGTACCTAACAAGTCTACTCTACAGAATCCATTTATTTACAACTTGAAATTGGCAAAGCGAAATCTATAGACATAGACAACTCAAGGGCCGGATTAACTACACATACGAGCTATAGGCACTAACAAGTACTTGCGAATTGCGAAACTACCTCTGTAAAACTTTTGAAGGGTCTGTATCTTGGAAAGGATTTTTTCGCAATCATGTTCCAGGTACGAGTAATGGTTCAGCTGAAGACCGATTCCCAGTCTGCCGTCCTAATTAAAAAGGACGTATATGCGTTTCATATAACACACATATACGTCCTTTTTATTTAGGAGGGCAGCAGTGCAATCGTACCTATAAGTATTAACTTAGTGAGTACGATCTTAGAGCACTACTTACTGCATTATAAGTTTGGTTTTTGAAGCCAGTTTTTTTGAAGTCGCATATTTAAGTTTCATTTTTTGAAAAATCTTCTTGTCTGTGTCTAATAAAGGCAAATGTTAAATTAACGGACAAATATACGTAACAAGGTAGAGAAGAAGACGTCAGCGACCCCTATTCGTCAAAACAACGTTAAATCTACAGTACACAGTACCTACCTGCATCTAATACCTTAAACTCAGTATGAGCACTAAAGCAATATATCTCCACGGAATATGTAACTGCTAGCTACCATTTGTGTTTTACGACGTCAGTGAAACAATTTGTATTCGGCAGTGGTTCGGGCTGTAAAAGTACGGATTGCTGTCTGATTCCATCCAGGACTCCAGGTGGACAATCTGATAAGCAGACGGGAATGGCTGGAGTGCTCCGTATGTGTCGAGCGCTTCGAGATTGTTTTGTTTATTCCTTCATTAAATTTAATGTAGACTTGCAGGTAAATAATTTGCATATGTTGTATTGTATTTTGTCGACGAATACCTACCCTTTTATAAAATAAATGCTTAGTATAAGTGCGGCCACGAAAAACGTCTCGAAACTCTCGAACGCATTTGCGTTAAAATGACAAATTCTATGAGAACTGAATTCTATGACACTGTCATTCCAAAGTAAAGTAACTACAGTATTTTCTAATGTTATAGAAAACATGCTTAGGTTTTTGAAAAACAAAAAAATCGCTATCCCAAATCCAAATCACGTATACTAAAATGTCAAAAATAAACCGACCTTTCGTTACTTCCAAATTAAGTTATAAGCAAGCAATAATACGAATAGCAACAAAGTTGGTTCATGGCCACTAATCCTGCAATAGCGGCCGTCATAAAGCGCTCAGAATCAGTTGACGGAGAATTAAAAGTTCGCCACGACGTTAAAGTAATTGGAGTTTACGAGCTGAGCAGAGTGCACTGGCTGGTTGTAATGTATGTTGTGTTGGATGTTAGTGGATCCAGATTTATAAGCTGAGGACGTTTTGACTTGCGCTAAGTTGCGCTATTTGCGGGTGGTAGGGCCTTGTGCAAGGTCCGTCCGGATAGCTACTACCATCTTACTCGCTAATCCTGCCGCTAAGTAGCACTGCTGTGTTCCGGTGTGGAGAGTAAGACAGCCGGGGAAATAACGGGCACAAGAGGCATTTCATCTAAGCCCTCTAGGTTGGCAACTCATCTGCAATCCCTCCGGGGTTGCGGGTGTCTATGGGCAGTGGTGATCGCTTACCATCAGGTGACCAACTTGCTCGTTTGCCTTCCTATTCACATTTAAAAAAAAGTTTGAGTTTAGAATACGCAGCAGCTTGCGTGAAATCGCGGCCTTTTTTGTTAGTGGCCAGTGCGTCTCGTGCGGTGACTGCTTTGAAAAGCTAAAATATACCTTGAAGCTCACAGAGTAAAGTTTATTTAATAAGTAAAGCGAATTTGAGATAAGACCTTTGTTAAAAGTTGTGTGTTTCTATTTTCCCACAATTTTTTTAAATCATTGAGACTTTATCTTTTAGGTAACAGACACAAACCCGAAAACAATGAAATAAGTTTCCAATACATGACTTTATAATTAATTACCCCACTTTGCGCGGGTGCAATGCAAGAGCATTTTTTTTATCATTCGCATGTCTATGGTGTACCACAAAGTCCACAAAGCTATCCCTCTCTCTCACTCTCTCTCTTTACTCCAATGTGGTTCTAGTGTTCGTCTGACAAGTAAGGATACTTAATTTATTAACACTTTGCCAACTCAATCTAGACCGCCATGCTACAATCAACTCTGTACTAAAATTTCTCTAAAGTCCAACATAACTAAGTTTAATAACCTGATACAATATCTTGATTGGATACGTTAATATAGAAATCTCCTAATTATGCAAGTAACTGCACAAACTGCGCCAAAGACTGGTCTAGACAAAGCGCGCCGTAAGGGTACGCTTCTATTAAGGCAGAGCGAACAATTTCTATCAAAAAATACCCAAGGAAACATTTACACTTACAGGCAAAAACAAAGGGTCACTCTTTATACAATTTTGTATAGACAGCGACTCTTTATTTTGCCCGTAAGTGTATTAAGCGATATGTCCTTCGCATAGTCTAGTCTTTTTTTAACTCTATCTAATGTTTGGTTGAAACTGAAAATATTTCGGATAACTTTTTACAAAGGCTACTTAGGACTTATTCCCTAAAAAGCTGACGCTTCAATTCGACGAAGCATTGCATTACATTACATAAAAAAAAAACAATTGATTAATCAATATAGACCTATAGAAACTACAGAAGTATGAGGTATAACCAAAATCTCATTCGGCCACATAGTCTTAGCGATACTTATCGTAACCAATCTCTGTTTGTAATTCTTTGTAGGTTACCACTATGCAACTACTTTTAGCAAGCCTGTGACCACGTATTACAATTTCACGACCGACAACGGCCTCCGCTTCGCATCATTGAGAGCGTACCCTAGGTCTTCCCGATTGCACGCCTGGGAATCTTCCACAAGTTTCTATTTAAATATTTCCCAGCGATTAATTTAATTTAGTTAACAAAGGGGAACGGTTGGGAGTCGTCTTACTAACAATTAGTGAAACATTGCTGCAATCTTAGCAACCAGCATCGGTACTACGTCGAGCATTCCTTTGCCATTTCGACCTTTTGTTTCGTCTGAACATTTTTCAAATTAATTACGCTCTGTGAGTTCGGGTGCTATTTGTGCGCTGGCTTCTGAATAATATTTCACTTGTCTTCATTAAAGAACTCGGCTTTCAGTCTGAAATTTCTTTGAAATGTTAATAACGTGGCTTTGTAACGACAAAAGCGTTTCGGTAACATGTTATGTTAAATTGTAGTTTTTTAATAACTTTATATAATGTTAACAAATAGGTACATTTAAAGAACAATTCACCCAGACTTTTCTTTACTTCTTTTACTTTATTTTACTTTAAGAGCAAGCTGAGCCAAAAATTTTAAGTAGGTAGCAAGTGAAAAGTAAGTAAGTAAGTAATGCTTTATTGTACAAATATAAAGAAACAAATACAATAGGGAATATACATTAAAAAAAATATCATATTTCTTAATAAAATATGTCAAAAATTGAAATTAAAACTAAAATCGGTCACGAAATACGGAAAATATATAAGAATTTTAAACTACCTACTGATTAGTCAGCGATTAGAAAGAGAGATCCGATATGACATGTGACGTCATTTGTCATAAACGCCCATACAAACTCCATATTAAAAGTCCGTTTTTCTAGAAAGAGATGGAGACAAATCTTTAATAGCTTATATCTCGGTTATGTTTATAGTTATTTGAAAAATATTTTTTTTTTTCATATTAAGGCCGCCTATTGTTACCTTATTACTTCTGTATACCTTTTTCTGTTTTGATTGTTATATGTGGTGTTCAATAAAGAGTTATTGTATTGTATTGTATTGTATTGTTTATTACATAAATGACCTTCTATAGAAAGCGATGAAAAAAATCATGAATATTCCCTATTCACAAAATAATACAAATAACAATAAATCACAAAATATTAGTTCTATCTCATCTTCTCCCGCAATGCGTTCTCATCCCGTTTTACGGTACATGGTTTTTTCAACCAGCAACAAGAATTAGTTTATTTCAATTGGAAACACGAATAGCGCGGCCACAAACGGTAAAAGCTTCGAGTGAATAAAATGAAGATTTAAATTATTTTCATGTACTCCGAGTGCACTCCATTATACATATTTAAATTACCAAGCGAGTACATAATTATGTTTCAAAAGAATTGTTAATAGAATAGCACACATGTTACAAATTAATAAATGAAAATAATACAAAAATTTGTTCATTTTAAAATGATTTTTAAGACAATAGCGGCAATACTTGTTAGGCGAGCAACAGCAAACCGCAGTGATCAGGTTTAAAACAGTATGACAGACAATTATTGTACTGGGAACGGTCGGGGCCTATTTTACGCTACAGGTACTCGGTGATGTGCCGATCTTTTAATCAACTGTCAAATATGGATAACTATGTCAACTGTAAATAAATTCTCTCTCTCTCACTCTCTTTTATCTACGTTAAACCTGCCACAGTAAATACATTACTGTCTCAATTGATATTGAACCATCCAGTTACCTAACAGCTATAAAAAGACCTCACACTCGAAGTAGTAAATGAAATTGATAGCATGGGCAAAAAATCTGTTTTCACATTTCTGGACTTCCTACAGCTGCGCCGAATCAGAAAAACAGCATTTTGAAGTGACGAAATACGCTCTCTAAAGGAAACATGCGCTCTATGTTCTACTGGTACTGAAGTGTCCCCTGTGCTCATTCGCTACATGAGCGAAGCCGCAGGCGATACGCGATATCAGTGAATTTACAGTGCAGTAGGCCGTAAATACAGCCAAGCCCACGGCTACCATCGATCTTCCCAAACGCGATACCCCTTTGTTTTGCCAAAATTACGGCTCAAGTGGAAAGAATATGGTAATTTTTCGGTTATTTTAGAAAATTTTCGTGTTTGAAGTAACATTCATTTAAAATTTGTTAAAAGAGTTTTGTTTGTAAATAATGCACATGTACTTGTAAGAAGTGTTAGCTTCTGTCACGCAAAAAAGTTTTAAATACATATTCGTTCCATCATACAAACTCTAATCTAATAGAAAATTCTGAACTATAAAACTTTATAACATTCATATTGTGATAAGTACAGTGTTAAGGATAATCACGGCAACTTACTTTAGGCTCTGTCTACCCCGTAAGCGATGAAGAAGTGATTTATGTATGTAGGTATGTATGCACGACAAAAGTAATAAATCACAGCGACGAGGAATTATTAATAATATTGAACAATGCATCCGTTACTAAGTAACTGAATTTTTCTTTCCTTCATAAAAGAAAATCTCTTCTGTCAGTATCTAATCACATACCGGGGCAAGAAACAATTGGCTCATCCCCGTTTTATTGCACGTCATAAATGTGACACTTATTATTTTCCCGTCGTAAAACAAAATAATTCTCTAACAATAATCTGAACCCTCTCTAATCTGGATTCTCACAATAACAGATTTTATTACGCATTGTAATTCAGATTTTTATATAGCCGCATGACAATGCTTTACTGCTGAAATTTAATAGTTACTATGGTAATAACTATGAGATATGGCTGCAATTTTTACTTCTCAAACAGTATCAATGTGACCTCGTGTCTTGAACCTGTGACTGGCTAAATTTTAGAACATAATATTAGGTATATAAATCTGGGCAAGTATATTCCAATATTCCATAAACTATTTGATCATCAATGACGTAAATTTATCCAAGCTAGTTAAGTTTTTTGTTACGTTAGTTTTCCCATCTCTAGACAAAAGCCTATCCCAAGCAGTCTGCGCAAGTAGATATAAAAAATCGTAAGTAAATAAATAAAATAGACGCGGTAAGTATTCAGACACAAATGAAGACAATTCTTCAGAAAGGTACTTCATGTAATGAAAGTCGGCCAATTTCGTTTCACATTTAAAACCCTTGCAAAAATACCTACCTCTGTATCGTAAAAGTTAATTTTCTGTCGCATTTACGAAAAGAAACAGGGTAAAAACATATCCTGCATGAGCAGATAGCGTTGAAAGTAATTATGTTCCGTGTATTAGAATTAGCGACCTTATTTTTCGGGCTGCAGTAATGGAATTGCATTGGAGATGAATAGATTTGGGGTGCAACATTATCTCCTTCGCATTCAAATAAATGAGAAAAAACCGGCGTCCTGTGGGCGAACTTTTTAATTCGTAATTACAGGACAGCGTCCAAGCTTTAAGCACCATTAACTTTTTTCTAATGTCTGTTTCCTATGGGGTTCCGTATTCAATGCTCCAGAATTTTACTGCACACATTTAAATTTAGTTTCGCTCGGACAAATGGGGGAAACGTTTTTTGTTTAATTACTTTAGTCCGGCCATTTTTTTGTTTACAGTTGTATCATCTTTTCTTTTACGCAGAAAGCTCAACATACATTGGACACTCAGCAATCTTGGATTGAAGAGCGATAACGAAAGTACATAACGTAATGTAATATTTTCTTTGAACTTGTAAACGCCGAACGCCTCACCTCACGCCGTGTTTACTTCAGATTTCAAACGCGAAAGTGCGTCGTTAGCTCTGACGATTCAGATCCTGACAACTTTATTGCGAACTCCCGGATTATTGGAAGAGCTCGAGGGCTCTTCTCGCCTCCCTTACGCTAGTTATCACATTTTTTTGATGCGTGTGCGGCTTTTTTTGACCACTTCACGCGGCCTTTTCGAGATGTTCCATCAAAGGTTATGTTGACAGTTTTGCACTTCTAAAAAAGATTTTACCATCCTATATATATTTACTTCCTTCTTTTTTCTTTATTTAAAGCTAAAGCTACTGTCATTACTCTACAACTTAAAGGTTATTATTAAATCATCTTGAGTTGCATTTGGATCAAATGAAAGATCGTAGAATGTTTCTTGTAAATGACAACACCACCGTAGTGTGCGTGAGTTAAGAGCCTGTGAAGTGTTGTCGGGGGCCGCTTTGATTTTCCCTTTTTCGTCAAACTTAACTCGAGAGCCATCGGACACGCTTTCTCAATTTGCCAAATAGTTTGTTGGTTCTTTCTAACAAATTGATAATTTGAGTAGATTCCTCCAGTCGGGATTGTTCTGTAAGGTAGGTTTATATTTCAAGAAGTTTTACTAAACTAAATAACACAGTAAATCGCTTAATAGAATTAAGTTAATTCCTTCAGCGTATTCTGTCTCTTAGACGCTACTTATTGTATCTACTTCTCCCTCCGCTCTAACAATAATAAAAATGAAAAACCAAGCCATCCTATGTATACCTTTACCTATAACTTGCCAGGCCATGTTCTATAACATTGCTATTATTTTGTGAAAGGTAAAATGTCAATGTGACAGATAAGGACAAACGAAAACATGCAAAAAAAATGGTACAAACAAACAAAAAACTTAGTTCAAATTAATTGTATGTATTTGAAAACGGGTCACTCACGTATTTTAAGTCGAGGTACGGCCGACATGTTTTGAGGTGACCGAATGAGTCTATTTTCTCATTTAATGATCAAATTATCGTCTTGCCAAATATAACCAAGATAGAAACGATTATTTAGAAGCCGAAGAAGAAGTCAACCGACCAACAGACACAAAGATAGTAATTTTTGCAATATAATATTTTAATATTAACATGCTATGTACTAATTTTCAAACATGAAGTTGGCTATTCTCAGGTCATGCCTTTGAATTTGAATTTTATTAGTGTCATTTTAATATGTAAACAAATCATGAATAATGCGAATAAAAAGCAAAACCTGTAATGTAAGCGAGCCTGAAATAATTCTCTTGAGTGAATCCTTCGTGAATTAAAGTACTTCCTTTTCCGTCTTGCGGAGAGCTCGTGGCAGATGTCACTAGCGTTCAGGCGTTTGCACTGAATTAGTACTCGACTTACGGGGTCCTGTATACTATAACCGTATAACTAGGTATAGTTAAGCACTGTACGGCATACTTACACCAATAACAACAATAAAGTGATAACGTACCAATAAGATGAACAATTATGTATAATCGTAGGTAATTAATATAAATTACAAGAGTTAATTGAAGAAATCTTTTATAAAAATGTATTTGCTTAAACATTTTGTTTAATTTAATTGCTTATTCTCATTATACCCTCTAATGTGTTTCATGCATTTTACTATAGTATCTCAATAGTAAAATAATCTTCCCTCATTGTAAACCAGCGTTGCTGCACTTTTGTGTGGCAACATATGCTGAGTGAAGACCCTTTGGCGGTGTCATTCTGAACCATCACAAACTGTATTAGTAATAAGCAATATCTTTAGTTAATTATATTTTTATGGTGGTGGTACCTTGTGAACCGAAATAAAATATTTTTCTTTCTTTCTTTCTTTACCTTATTGAAAAAACCGGCCAAGGCGAGTCGGACTTGCGCACCGAGGGTTACGTACCAGTGTAAGCAGAGCCCTGCTACAAAGCAAAATGTACGCAGTGTGGGGTCACTTTATATTGGTCACTGATATATACAGACATATGTACATATTTACGGTTTTCGCAATTATTCCTTAATCTGTGCTATAAGACCGTCATACCAAATTTCAAGATTCTGCGTTCACGGGAAGTACCCTGTAGGTTTTGATTCCCTTGCGAGTTTCGAAAATTTGCGGAAATTTGCGGCATAAACGGCTGTATCTTTTGATTGCGTTGGCTTAGAAGTTTGATTTTTTCACAGCTCTAAAGGGCAGTAGACCTGAGTATTTCATATAAATTTCAGCTTGATACCTTCACGCGTTCCTGAGAAAAAGGGTCTTGACAGACGGACGGACGGACGGACAACAAAGTGATCCTATAAGGGTTCTGTTTTTTCCTATTGAGGTACGGAACCCTAAAAAAAGATCCTTCTGCTTGGAAGAGGCCTCTACTCTCGACCTCCACAACACCCAGGCCAGTCCTGCCATCTATTTGGTCTACCTCGTCGTCGCTGGCCTTTTTTCGGCACCCACGAAGTGACTGTGTGAGCCCACTTCTCGACTGCATGCCGCAGACGTCATTAAGACGAACAAAATATGAAAACTGCTCTTTTTCGTTTACTTGCTTGGTTTGAACGATGCTTGAAGTGAATTGTTTCATCGCTACTATGGCACCACAGTCTTTTGACGTCACTGTACCAAAAGAATAGATATGTAATAACAGAGTAGAACGGAATCTCTTTTGACCACTCTAGCTATCTATTAAAAAACCGCATCAAAATCCGTTGTGAAGTTTTAAAGATCTAAGCACACATAGGGACAGACAGACAGACACGAAAACGACTTTTTTTATACAATGTGTTCTTTATAAAGTAGGTACACGAGAACTTGTAGTAAGTACGTACATGCAATAGGTAATCTAAACATAATAAAACAATAAAAGGAAACTTTATTCCAAAACACATGTATTCAATTTTAGACATTAACAGTTGTATTCTATTACAGTGACTCCTACTTCATAGCACGATAATTTTTTCCCGCCTCCTTTCACAGCTAATTGGACGGCATAGTCACCAGCCATATCATGGGTTATAACAACGTTAGACTTATTCAAACTCATCCTCATGTCCTTTATATCATATTCGTTCTGAAACGGAAAGTGTTAGAGGAGACCAGTATTAATTACCACACCATCGACCACCCCAATTATTGACTAATTATAAATAAATATCATGGCACAAACAGCACCAATTGATCTAATCCCAAACTAATTACCTATACATAGATACAGGCGACGTCTTAATTATAAGCGTCTTAACTATAGTAAGTAAAGACCAAGTTTACACTGCAAAAGATATCCTGTATCTGGAAGGTCAGGAAAGAACAGACTGTGACCAAGAAAATAAGGGAAAATAATAAATTCGCTCCATATACTTTGCATGTAAAATGAGAAATACGGATTTCTTTTGTGGTAACTAAAAAAACCTACCCCAATTTAGTTTTATGTCAAGATAGTCCCTGAGAAAATTACACCTTTATCATCATCATAACTGGAAGACCACTTTTATCTTAGCAACTTTTTCAGAAGCATGAACAATGATGATGATGAAAATAATCAAAAAATTAAAGAATTCTTGACGGTTTGACTAGAGATGATGGCAAACGGCCCGACGGTCTGACACTGGTTCCTTGGCGGATGGGTCGGCCCTTAGTTTGGGATGCAAAGTGTGTTGATACTCTTGCTCCGACCCATCTTCCAAGGACCCAAAATGTTGTAGGCTCTGCTGCGGCCTCGGCGGAAGACTTCAAACCTGTTTTTTTTGTTATAATTTGTTTTTCTTTGAATAAAGTCCCCCTTTTAAAAATGAAAGATAAACATTCAACAATAATAAAAATATGAAAAGTTACTTACAGTTTTTATAGGACACTCATTTATTTTCATGGATGATGTCATGGGATACCACGGTGCACCTTCATTTTTCAGGTTTTCGCAAATGCTACCTTCCATGCGGTACAAAAACTCCTTTCCGATATCCATTACCTTCCATATCTCTACCATCATCTGTAAATGTGTACATAATTAACATTTATTTATACCACTGAAGACTTTTGATGACACGAGAATATTGAAAATTCCGTAATTACAGAAAAAAGTTAAGAAATGTAACGTAAAAAAGAAAAAAAAATTGGATCTTTTGCTACGAAGAAATAAAACTGACAGCTTTAGCAGTACAACATTCTTATTTTTTGACTTCTGGTGTTTTTAAAAGTTTAAATATATCCCTAGCTACAAACTTATGTGCTCGTATATGTATGGAATACCGATCAAAGTCTTATAAACTCAATCTAACTGCCTATTGTAATGGTACAGTTTTTCTACGAAATCAAGTTATTTCGCTATCTGCTCATTATCATTAAAGAAAACGGGACTTAATCACTTAAATAAAAAGTATTTTTGTAAATACCTCGATGTTTCGGACGCGACTTTGCATCCATGGTCTCGAGAGGACTGAAGAGACGGGTATCAACATCTTCTAACTGCACGGGTTACTGTTGATACTCGCCTCTTCAGTCTTCTCGAGACCATGGGTGCAAAGTCGCGTCCGAAACATATTTACAAAAATACTTTTTATTTTCGTGATTAAGTCCCGTTTTCTTCCTGTTTTCTTATAATAATGTGTAAAAACCGCGAAAGTTTGCATCGATACATCATTAAAGAAAGAACGAAGGACATATCGCACGGCACGCATGGCTTTTGTAAAGAAAAAAAGATTAACGATGTGATAGGTATAACTGCAAATTGACGATTTTTTTACTTAGATTTTTAATTTCCTTTTGCTTAATTTTATGATTCTAGATCAATGGTAGTTCTATTAATTACTCATGTTATAAGTTGCCATACGAACAGCGAAGTCATCCCAGTCGTACGAGGGTTTCTTTTTAAATGGAACGCTCAAAATATATTGAGATTAAATGACCTCAAATTTCTTTACCTGCGCTCCTTCTTCAATGTCCGAAAATACATCAATTTTTCCATTAAAACCTAGTTCTTGCTCCTTGTCCTCCACCATGGCTAGTTTAAGCGTATCGCAATTGAGAAAATCGTTGTCGAAATCTGGGCAGCCAATCACATCTTCTGAAAATTCTGCACGGTAGCATTCCTCTGAAAGTAAATCCTACTAATATTATGAATGTGAAAATTTATTTATTTCTTCGATCTCTTGCTTTTGTTGTATCGAAATGAACGTGACAGCTTGAAGTGAAGTGTTAATCTTTCGAGTTTTGTTAATAGACCCAGCACTATGCTCGGCATTTTAAAACAATATTGAAAAGTTACTTTGTCTCACGCTCGAAGCAAAATCGAGCTTTGCTCACTATCAAAAGATCAAAACCAGCCTGTTTGAAATGGTGAAGTAAAAAAATAAATATAGGTTTACTAACAATGTTTTAATATAACATCAAACAACAATCAGAACAGACAAAATATTTATAAACTTACTTTTGCACTAGTAATTTTGATAAGAGTAACGATAAAACATAATATACTGAATAAATTATGCTCACAATTCATTATAAATTGTAATGTCTGTGTGTAAAGGCAAATGATAGAAAAATATCATAATTATTTCCTTAACCGCAGCTTTTGTACCCTGCGTGATAAAAATCGGTTTTCAAAACTGCATGTTATTCTTGTTGATGAAGTGTGATAATATTGTAGTTCGTGATTTACTAGGAATGATAAATTGCACGTTGTGTGTACTACCTTTCATAACATGACTATGTCGTGAGTAAAATTGGTATAGCGTCCTACGTAGAAGTATTTTGTTTCAGTAAATATTACAGATAGATGAATGAGAGAATAGGAGCTGAGATAAAGTAGATGTTGTAAGGTTACAATTTGGAGGAAAACAGTTACTATGAAAAGTTTACTCTGGAAGATTTTGTTAGGAGTGATATGGCGTGTGCGGTTTAAGGACCCGAGGCCATAATTGTGTACATTCACCATCTCTTTCTAACCTCAAACTTTACCGTTTGACAGGAAGGAACGACGAATGTGATTGTAATTTCAAAACAGTTAAGGTCTCAGTAAAAAGATAAATTGAAATAAAAAACATGAAGCAGGAATCCTGTTTTATATTATGAGATAGGGTTAGCGAGCAACTGTATGTATTTGGGTTAAAATCGCAAACAGTGCGGATAAATGGCACATACGTACCTATTTCTTTGCAATGGGGTTAGATTTTTTACTGGCGCCGGTTGAATCTCAATGTGATCGGCAAATATTCCTGGCGTACTCGCGCGAAATATATCAATTTCATATGAACAAACAAATGGGGCGCGCGAGGCTGTTTATCATTTCCAATATAGTAGTTTTATGTAAATGACACCTACTTTTAAACTGTCGTAATTTTTAGATTCCGATTGGAGTTTCCCCTTCGCGTATTTGTTATCTCCCTCAGAAAATGAATACACTCACGGATGCGATTTACGACTTGTTTTTAACAAACTTTTTGAGAAATTTATCTAGGTGTGTGTTGGATTGGCAAAATGATAATAACTAAACAATGATTTGGTTCTTGTTTTCCTAGGGTTCTTACTGAGGATAAGACAGGCAAAAACGTCTTGAAATGATAACAAATCTGTTTATCGTATAACATGGACGACTTAAAAAAAAACACACACGCACACACACACACAGCCAGTTGACACACAGACGTTGATAACCGCCTTTTCCGTCCCTCCGAGACTTTAGACGTCATGATAATACAAAACTTAGACACGATTAAGTTTCGATGACTTAAAAACATAAAATGACTTAAAACATTAACGTCTGTGACTTTTCAACATGGTTTATACGTTACATTACCTCCAATCAAAAACTTCTAAACCACTCATACGATCCATATTTCCCATACATTGTTTTGCAGATTTAGGGTTCGCAATAAACAGTGGAGTTATAAATATTTTTCACTCGGATTTCTTGAGCGTTCATGCACGCGGGGAATAAAATGCTTCATCTCTGCTTCGCTACCAATAACTCAACGCCGTAGACGAACACAGGGGAATCGTGTTTACAGTAAAAGCTTTGTACATCGAGCTTGAATCTGACTTTGACTAACCACTTCAGAAATTACCAATTCGAGATGACTTGATGCCTTGCAGTCTGGGACCAAATAGTTTAGGAATGAAGAATGAGACGGGAATATTATGAAACAGATGTATGGTTGGTTTCGGATAGAAATTGACCTTTAAAAAAATCGTGCTTAGGCAATTAATTTATCTTACTTGTTCAGTATGTTATGTCTATACCAATTTTCCCTAGGTTACGAGTAACAAAAAGTAGTATATAAATATTTACTTACTCCGAAGTTTAGAACAAAAATATAACGTCTATAAGTACCTATGAAGAGTTGTGCCTATATTTTATACTTACTAAATAGGTACTGATTTTTATTCATTATATTTAGTAGATAACAGATAACACATACATACCGTCACGCCTCTTTCCCACAGGGGTAGGCAGAGACTACTTTGTTCCACTTGCTAACGATCCTAACATACTTACCTCTTTCGCTTCATCCACAATCATCAATACAATAGGTAATACAATTTTAATAAAGTTATGAAAGATCATAGTTATCCTGAATTTAATTCAAACACTGAAATTATAAAGATAAATATTAAATACTGAAAATATTTATAAAGATTTCTGAAAAAATTAAATCCACAATCATAAAGCTAGATTTATGCAGGACAGAGTGACAGTAGGGTTGCTAATTTTCAGTATTTTGAAGTAACAATAACATTACACTTGATAGAGACGAGCTAGAAAATGCCTGTACGATACTGAATCCGCTATCAGGAAATAATATAAGCTCGCATCTATATCGTTAGCGTTTTAAGTTTCAGTTTACTAGACACATAACATTGAAAGGGTTAATGATTAAATTATGCGCATAGAATTGTCAGCGCCCCATTTAATTTGATTGCCAGTGACACCTATATGCAAATAATACGTTGCGTCTAATTGAATTTCTTTGTTTCATCGAAGTGGGAATCCTTGATGACTTTTGGGAGTACAATTCACATTTCTACCCGAGCGGTCGCGGGTAAGGGTCGAAAGAGCATTCGAGGGCAAGTCATAGGCATTTCATTTGTTTTAACTCGTGTATATTAGATATATGAGGTCATGTTTTGATTGACAGGTAAAGATGTGGTCAAATTTTGTTATTTCGGATAGAGGGAGAAAAATGAGCAAGCGGGCCACCTGATGAGCAAGAGGACCTCCCCCATGAGAACCAGCAACCCCAGGAGAGCTTTCGGGCCGTTAAGGGAACAGTCTCTTTTTGACGTGATAACTTCTTATAAATCGATGAACACCGGTTGCACGCACGAAAACGTGTCACGTTCCGCGTGACGTCATAGCTAGCAGTTTTCGTCAATGTTTCTTTATGACGTTATCACGTCAAACTATCGTCCGTAAGCAGACTTTACAGATAACCAGGTTTTTGTCGTATTTGGGTTTTAGTTTTCTTATTTTTTTTTTGTATTCCTAAAAAATAACAAAACAGAGATTTAAAACTAACCTAAGCGACTAGCTTGTATTCAAAAGCAAGATTTTAACATTAATAATAATCTAAGTAAAATAAATGCATAGAGAAACAATTTGTGGATGAGCGGTATTAAAAGAAGAGGCCTGTTACTGTTTTTCTAATTTGAATTACTGAGTAAGTTTTCTTTAAGAATAATTGAAATTCAAAAGGCAATGATCGGATGTTTTAATAATTTAAATTATGCCTTTAGCATCATTTTAATCATTCTTTTAGTACCTAAGTACTGTTTAGTGTAATTATTTAGCTTTTGTCATCGAACATTATAAAAGTAAATAAAGTTAAGCCTGACTCCTATTTATACTAAAATCAAAACATCATTCGATTTTAAAATGAATGAACACTGAATAATTTTGTTGCTGATTCGCTTCAAAGCATTTAACATGGGCTAGGCATGTGTTAATAATAATAACTGCCAGACCATTTATTTTGATTATATCTAGTTATCTTACAGTGGTCACGACATTGGATCTCAGTTCTGTTATTTCGCATCAAATCGACCGTTAATTTTTAGCTGATCGTCAGTTGTTTTCGTTTATTTTACAATTTCTAATAAAATTGTACCTAATGTGTGGACTGAGCTGATTTTTGTTTTCATTTATAAGACTTTATTTAATTTTCAATGTTCGAATATAAAATACCAATGTCTTCAAAATCTGTAAATCATTTTTCCACCACATCCACTGGTCCGATTGGTATATATCTAAATATTTTTATATGTAGATCGGATAACAATTCAAACACAAATAATAAAAATCAACAGTCAGTAAACAAAGCCAACTAATTTTTTTTGAGCAAAACTTATGATTACATCTGTTTAACCATAAAAATATCAAACAGGTTTTGTTGTGGTCATGTTGGTTTTTTCCTGTTCTCCGTTCCACTTGATGGTTAAAGAATGCAATTATGTTCTACTTGTAAATGGTTGGGGTTTTTACCGAGATACTACTATAATGATTATTTATAAGTAGGTCTGAGTATAATTTAATTTCTTAAATGATCTTTGGACTGATTAGGTAGGTACCTACTATTTCCTATTAAATCCACAAAACATCACTGATGAGTAACAACTCATTTTCCTACCACCTTCTATAGATATTATTATAATTGACGAAATAAAAGTCAATGCTGTGATTGTGTTCATTTAATTCTTACAGATAAAACTTATCATATGTTGCGTAGAAATTATTATCAACGAGAAGGGAGTCATGGTAAAAATGTAATACATAATCTCAAGTGTTTTATTTCATCCATATCATCCATGGCACTTCGTATTGTTAATGAAATGTATTGTTTACAACCTATGTCTAGTGATATAAACTTGAAATGAATGTCACTTTATTTTCTATATCAAACTCGTAATTTTATCAAATTAATTAATACCAAAAATGCTCTAATTTTATCACAGCGTTCACAATTATGAATGCCCGTGCATTATTTATCTTTATGATTCAACACGCGCGAAGTAAATTGCTACCTTCTCTCAGTACGTATAAGAAGGTTTAAGGAGTTAAGAGCTGACAAGTTTCAAAGTAGCCTGAACTCGATGATCATTTTCAATTTGCTAAACATTCGTTGATTGTAACTGGGACTTGATCCAGTCAACGTAGTTAGCAGTAGAAGTATACACTCCCGGCCATCCATCCCTTCCACAACCGTAACCAAAGGACACCACTGCCACGGACTCCCAAACCCCGCCAGCCCTGTCTCTCATGAGAGGACCACCTGAGTCCCCTCGACAAGCGTCTTCAGCGAACTGCCCTCCAGCGCAAATCTGATTATCACTAAGCTCAGCACCAAGGGTACGGTACTTTTGAACGCAGTTTTCCTTTTCGAAGATAGGCAGTCTGAGTTTCAGTTTGATAGGGCTATTGCGACCTAGAACAAAAATAAAACGACATACAATAGCGGCTCACTGCATTTAAAAGAAGGAAACTCATCATTTGCTTGCGTACTGTTTCCTAAAGCCATACGTGTCACTCTTGGGAAAACTGTAGTGCTCCTTGCCGTATCCTCCGTGTGTATTGAGAACTTCAGGTACACCATTGAACCAAGGCAAGTGTGTTCACAATTCGGCTTGAAAAATGTACGTCCCGGAATGTAATGTTATATGCAAGTTAAGAAATGGGCACGAATTTCAAGGTGTACATTGTTAGGCTGTGAATTCCGAAACTATAGGTACCTACATGATTGGTGTCCCGAACGATATTTTCCTTAACTGAAAAACCTATCATTAATTTAAACGAAAAAAAAATACGGCTTATATTAAATCTGATAATATTTTGCTTCAACTTATGTCCGTATGTAAGATGCACACGCACAATGTCTTAAATTATAAACAAATGAGAGTCACAATTGAAAACATAAGCATGATTCTGCGCGATTTTATCACTATTAATTGAAACAAGCAAAGCTAAATTTTGAAACCACGAATGCTTACGTAACAGTTGTAAAACCCAGTTCCACGGAAGCAAAAGAATCAACAAAATCAATAGCAATCATACCATTTAGGGTTTTTCCCCAGCCGGCCACAAACACGTCGTGGCCAACGGTCAAGCGCGAGCGACCGTTGGGCAGACAAATCGGCTGCACGTAGTCTGTAAATAATAATATTATATAGAAACATTGCACAGAAGACATTAAATATAATGTATAAATAGCTAGAGCGTGGCCGACAATGATGCGTCTGAGATTTTCGTTTTTAAATTTGCCGTCGTTGACTTTAAAATACGACGTGGAATGACGGACCATTACTCGTCGATGTGGATGACAACGTTCTAACTATGCTTAAGTAATATTATCATTTTAGTATGATCAATAAATTCTACGACGAAAAGCAGCTCTGATTGCCCCTTTTGGCTAAAGACTAAAGACTAAATTCTGTTAGAACACTAACATCACGGTACCTGATAAAAGTAATATGAATGGAATGAAACGGAAATAAATTAATTCATTAATGATGATTTATTACGTTTGTTTCGATGAATTGAATGCCATTTATAATTAGCTTCATCATTTTACTACAGCTTCCGGGACTGATTAACTGACTCATCAACGCTCAGCCCAAACCCTTGGACCTGGAAAGCTGTAATTTTGTAACGTACACAAAGAATAAGAAGTTGACGAATGAGAAGATGACGACCGGATGGCCTAGTGGTTAGAGAACCTGACTATATGAAGCTTGAGGTCCCGGTTTCGATCCCCGGTCGGAGCAGATATTTATATGAAAAATACAACTGTTTTGTTCTCGAGTCTTGGATGTTTAATAAGCATGTGTTCATGAAAGAAATGACTAAGAGGCTGATCGACTGCAACGGAGACCAAAGAGCTGGCAGCTTCCTCGCTCAGCGTATCAGTATTGCAATACAGCGGGGAAATGCTGCCAGCATCTTTGGCTCAATGCCGCGGGGGAGTACGTTTTTAGATTTATTTTAGTTTTAGTTAAATTAGTTTATCTTGTTATTTATATTTAAGTTGTATTTTAGGAGTTTTGTTAAATAAATAATTTAGTATTTATACTTATCTATATAAGTATGTTTATCCGTTTGTCTACCACCCATAATATTACAAGCTTTGCTTAGTTTGGGTCGAGGTCAATTCGTGTCAATTGTCCCAAGATATTTATTATTATTATTTATTATTTAGTTCTATGATGGAAACAAAGTTGCGAACGCATCAAGGTAATTAACATTTTGCGTGATTAAGTCGTAAAGTACTTAGGTATTAACATCCAAGTAATAAATATCATCCAAGACTCGAAAGCAAACATTCATACTTCATATATTTCTGACCCTGACCAAGGATTTAACTCGAGAGCTCAATTTCGAAGTCATGTTTGCCAAATATTAAGCGGCTTAATAATTAAGCATAGTAACGTAGTCATCAAGTTAGTAAATAATTACCTTTTAAATTTAATGATAATGGGGTTAGGTTATACTTACAGGAGTATTTCACCCTCTGCGACAGCCTAACTATTGCGATGTCGTCCCTCTTGTCAGTGTTCTTATCGGAATAGCCGGAGTGGGGGTAGGCGGCGTGCACGGGCACTTCTACAGGCGGGTCTGCGCAGGAGTTGTTCATGCAGTCGATTTCGCTCTGCACATCGTATTCGCCCAAACGCACAGTCACTCTGGAGATAAAATAGAACACGTTTTATTTTAATTTGTAACAAGCGTTTTAGTTTTAAACTAAGGGTTCTAGGAAAAATCATCGTGATCATTCAAAAAAATAGTGTTTCGTGCCCAAAGGGTTGAAAGGACCCTGTTACAACTACACCAAAGGCTTAGCCTTTGGTGTAGTTTTCTTATTATTATTATGAAATAGGGCAAAGCAAAAGGGTCTTCTGATTTGCAGAGGGTTGCAGATACATTGCTAGCCTAGACAGCTATGATGGCATACCATAAAAGCCAGTAATTTCACAGGTTGTCTTACTCTTAACGTCGGAACATAGTAGCGTGAGTACTACTGCCTACTGACAGGATTATCGAGTAAGATGATAGTAATGATCCGGACGGACTTTGCACAAATAACACAGTCTGTAATTTACAGGACTTTTTTTTCTGCACAGTAGGCAGACATTTGAAATTTCCACATCTGTGGCTACTTTAACAATAAATAACAAAAATTAGGGCTAAGTGCAGGCCTGAGTAGCGAGGGCCAAGCGGAGCGTTCAGCTGGGCGGGCAGCGGGACAGAGCTCTGCTCAGTGGGCACTCAGGTCACATAAATACGTTTGCTTGAATTTAACATGAACGCTGCACGCCCCGCCCCGCTGCACGCTCCGCTCGAGTGTCCACTCAAGTCGTACACTAAGTCACAAATTAAACGGTGCTGTAACTCACAATGTGCCCACTTCCCGAGTGATAGCTCCGGTGACGCAGTGAGCAGCAGTCAGCACATAGCGGTGGTTGATCAACACGCCTCCGCATTGATATGTTATGTTCCCACTGGCTGGAAATTAAATAAAACAGTTGAAAAAAGAACCCTTCTGCAAAACATTTAAGAAGAAGAAGACTAGCCCTGGAACTTTTTTTTTAGAAGTACAATTTTTTTTAACCTAATAAAATGGCACAGATTATTTTGTTTTGTTATACCTAAGTAGTTAGTCCCAATTATATTATACTTTATGAGTGCCTCTAGCCTGCTGTATAGACCAACCGCTTAAATGAGTCCTCGCCCGCGCGGCACAGAGGCGCGGGGTAGGACCAAGAGACCAAGGGGACCGAGAGGTGCGGAGGGGTAGTGCACCTGCCACCCGCACCTCTCTCGGCCTCCGAGGTCGTCCCACCCCGCGCCCCTGCACAGCGCCGGTGAGAACTCATTTAAGCGGTCAGTGTATAGATTTTAGATACTTACTTGCGACAAAAACTTACTCTACGGGCTCAAAAATATCAACTGATGGACAAAATGTTTGGAATCTCGGGAATAAGTGTTCCCTGTACCTTTCATAATTTACCGTCAGTCGTGACATTTGTTGGGACGTACTTAGAATAGGTACATTAAATTAATACACACAGAGTCATTCTAGCGTACAAATTAACTAGCAAGCTTATAAAAGAAAGTATAATGTATGTATAATAAACTAAACCACGCAGCAATTTTAAGTAACCCGTTCAGTTTTCAATAAAACCCTTTTCATTTACGCATGATGAATTTGGCAAGGAATGTTTGCGGAGGACTCGAAAGTGGGCATTTTGCAGTTTGATGATTGCATTGTTACTCTCTATAAAATTAAGGGAAACTTTCATTTCAGCCCTTTTGGAATCATTTGTGTATTCTAGAAATATTCCTGCAGCACAGAAGATTTAATTCGATCATTATTCAATCAATTTTTCTGAAGATTACCTACAAATGGGTCCCGATTACACTTAACAAATAAGTAAGAGCTTCAACTACGTACAACTACGAGCAGGTAAATTCTTTCGCATTGAATATAAACATTAACGAATAGATAGACACGTTTCCTACCATACTCTGCTAGCTCAAATCGCTTTGTCTTTCTCGATTGCTTTTAGTAACTTTTGGAATGATGTTATTTAAATCATGCCAAGGTATTGAGGAACGAAAACAATTTCCTTGCTACTCCGCTACCAAACCGCTACTTCGTAGCGTTGGCAGCAGAGTAAAAAGGTAAATGTTTGTCATTCATTAATATACTTCCATACAGGAACGTCTGATTCAATAAATTAAGGTGGTGGAAGTTCCACTTACGGGTTCGGTAGCCCAGCAAAGCCATCCACGGGAATTCATCTAGATCTGTGAACTGTCCGCCGTATATCCTGTCTCCTTGGGTGTCGATCCCGCATTCGTTGCTTGGCGCTGGTGAAGAGTCTTCGTCCACAGCTGGTGTCAATTGGCCGTCGTAGCTGGGAGGCCTGGTTGGTCGCGGTCTTGGCCTTGGCTGGAAAGTTTAACGAGGAGTGAAAATATTGGTTTATGAGGAACAGATTGCAATGAAATACAAAGAGCAATGCGAATCCGTTTTATACATATCGGAAGAAAGCTGCCTTTCTGACACGATATACTCAGTGGCCAAAAATATCTTCCTCATATGTATACAATATAGGATTTTTTTAAGGAGACTGGGCCATATAATTATGACACTGATTTTTTGAAGATATAAGCTCTTTTTTTCTAGCTTAGCAATTGTTGCAGTGACTATTTTATCTTCGTTTCGACTGTGGATGTCTTCGTTGTGCGTGGTCCGACACACCATTGGCCTGATTTTTTTAACGTGTTTCTAGTTAGTCCACGATATTAGCATGGTAACGTAGAATTAGAAATCCACTAACACTCAACAAAGTCTTTATTTGGCACCAAGAAATATCTAGAATCAGGAACATTTCTTGACGGTGGTCATAAGTTTTACTTTGGAAGTGTTAAGTTTTTCTTACGCGTCCATAGACGCTCGGAAACAGGCAGGTCTCTTAAGAATTTGGAGCTCTATAAGACATAAAGGACCAATGTATAACAAGAAAAACTATTTAAGGTTATTTAAGGTCTTAAGCCCTTGGTCACCAAGCCCCCGTGTGCCTATATGTTAAAGACGGAACTGCCAGTAGAACTTTCAAAGCTGCTTTAAATCGGTACAAAAGTTTTTGTCTGCTACGTAATTTACAAGGGAACCAGTACTCAAGTATTTAACATTCTTACCGTGGGTGTTGACGGTACTTGCGCAGGTAGTGGCCCACAGCACACCTTCGGTATATAGCCATCGAATCCGCAAGAAGAGCGCCTTAAAAAGCTGACCACGTGATTTGGCAGAGGGCGCATCTCGAACGACGTTAACAGAGTAGGACAGTCGTAGAGAGAGAGACACTCGCTAGTTTCACCCAGAGGCGTAACGCAGGAGGAATCTGGAAGTAAAATTATAATGTGAAGACATAAATAGTGAATATAATAAGTTTTAAGAAATGGAGGACCTGTTCGACGAGGACTTGGTTCGCTCGGACTTTGCTAAAGCAAAATGCATTTTTTTCTCGATGCCATGAAAGTGATCTAAAAATAACACAATGTTGGACATCCTTAGTAACCCATAATAGGTACTCGATTTTCCTTGACGTGTTCATATTGTTTGTACCTAAATATATACTGTTGGATAATTGCAATCTCGTTATCTTACAATTAATCTACATTAAATTGTAGACTAATGGTGTTCACAATTACATGGTGATTTGAAATATACATAAACGAATTGATCAAGTTTCTGTCCTCGTAGGTATTGAGGAAACCTTTTCTTAGGCCATACTTATTCGATGTCATTACAATGCATCTGAAGTTGGTTTTTTCCACATGATAAGATTATAAGACGGAATATCACGATCCCAAGTGACCTCTATTATATTTAATACAAACTTTGTAAAGCAAATGTAGGTATTTGTCGCAGACAGTCTTGACTGGCCATCCGTGGACCTTTGTTTGCCACCAGCCTATATTAAACATAGAAAGACTGGGCACAGACCTCTTAGAATTAGAGGAGTTGGGAAGTCAGTAATTCCTACTCAGAATAAGAGGAAGAGGATTTGGGCACTTAATAGTTTCTCCGATTCTCTACTTGAGAGGCCATAGGTCAAGACGCTAGGCTACTGCTACTATCCGTGGACCTATGTTGCATTTACTAAAGTAAGTGATTTTCCAAGTTACAACAAGGAAGTATGTACCGCCGTTGATTAGCAACGTTCGCGTCATAATCTAATTGATAACCTTTAGTGGCTGCTGTTACATCGTTTAAATTTCTTTACTATAATTTTGTAAGTAGTAGTTAAAGTTGAAAGAGCTTTTATTCCGCCTAAAGTTCCTTTCATATTAGGACAAACAATGAAATCGACAAAAAGATGTAGCAAAAAGCGAGCATTAATTTACTGCGAGTGCAAGCAAAAGCTGCATTTGCACATGTTGAGCCTGAGCCTTTTGCCACACTTATATACTGCGTTGTTTGTTTTTGTGCAACTAATTGTATGAGCAATAAATGTTTTTTTATTATTATTATTTTATTTGCGCAGCACTTGTTTTCAGCACATTCTAAAAGGGACAACAGGAATTAGGCACACAAAATTTGGAACACTTCTTAGTACCTACTTGCTAAATAAAACTGGAATACAAATTAAGCGATAGCCACAAGGTCACCGCCAACTTAATTATCAGCGCTTAACCTCACTTAACATTATTTTAATTAAATACTCTGTTAGATATATCCGTTATAACGTCGTTTGTAGATATACAGTTTTGTTAGTTGTTAATTTAATTCAGCTAACATAAAACATTTGGTAGATATTCTTAACCGACAATTTTATTGATTAACAACCAAGATCTTTTGCATTCGAATATGTCTATGTTTTTCTGATCGCTGTTGCCAGCAACTTTGTACGTGCCTAGTGGGAACTGAGCACTATTAGTGTATCTCTAAAATTTGTCCAGTAGTTTCAGACATATACAAACATTATAAAGATACAGTGCGCTTATTTTGTTGACGTATCTCGGCATCAACGGAATTCCAAAATTTGTATTTGTTTACCCGAATGGTACCGTATCTACAGCAAGTGACACTCGGAAAATTGTATGACCATGATCTTCTATTATGCGGTCACTAAGAACCTGTGCAACTGATCGTAACCTGACAACAGCCAAAAAACGAAGTTTGAAGAGGAACATTAAGAAAATAGACGCGCTGTCTTAGTATCTGTCTGTATAGACGTGATTTGTATGTATGTATAAAGTAAATGAGTTACACTTATTATTATTAATTGTTATTATGAGCAGTAGGTAAAATTTTAGGGCAGATGACAAAAATTAAGAATAATTTATTCAATCTGAATACATTAGCTGAACCATTTTTCTGGGGCCTCTTCAGCAAAAAAAAACAAGGCAACTTATCTAACGCAAAGGCGCTCGCAATTATATTCATCATCTCTTTCTAACCTCATCTTCTAGCGCTTTATAGAAAGAAACGGTGTATGCAATTATGATTCTAAGAGTGTTAGACCACCTAGTTGGCCTAAGGTTTAAGCATCTGTTATCTAGTTTAAGATTGACAGTGCATATCGACACTAGTAAATCGAGCTGGAAATTATAACAAGATATTTTTGCCACAAAATGGCCATAAGTAGTTTAATGTTTATAATTACTAAATGCATATTACCTATACCTATACAGGGTGTATCAGACACCCCCTAACAACAATCCACTGGGGTATATAACCATAGCTACAGAAGCTAAAAAAATATTTTGAACAAAATTGGAGTAATTTTTTTTTTCTATAGGAATGATACAACCTGTATAAATCTACTCATAAGTGCACAAGAAAAAGACGACCTGTCAACAACTGATTTAGTTTTTTCTATACCTTTCGACCAACTAGTGACTTTACATATATGTATAACAAGAGACTGTATATATGACGATACAACTTTAAGTCCGTAATCAAACCGGTTACGAATCCCAAACCGTCAGTCTATTTTTTATGCACTTGTTTCAATACTAGTTTTATAGTACTCACGCGCATAGCTCCACAGGAACGCAAAACACACAACATGAAACTTCATTTTGAACTAGCTAGAATCACAGTTGATGTCACTTTGTTAAAATAAATATCACTTAGTAAATAGCACTATGAATTGAATTAGCTGCAGGTAGCAAGCGCGACGCACGCGCTGCCTTGCTATACTGGTCTCGGAGGTTAACTTCAACTATATAAGTATTATACGGAATTATCTTGTTTTTGTACCGCCCGAGAGCTTGTTTTGTTGCGAGGAATCGCATGAGCATTAACGCTTTTTAGGGTTCCGTTCTCAAAGTGAAAACCTTAAATACTTCTATTAAATACTATGACCGCATTTACAAATAATAAACTTAAAATAAAGTGAATAAAGTAAGGGTCCCAACAAATAATATTATACAAAAGTTTACAATACAAAAACAAGAAACGTGTATTTTTCTACAGTGGCGCGGAACCCTTGGTATACGAGTCTGAATCGCTCTAGGCCAGTTTTTTTAAGTAAGTTATCTAAGACCCTATAATATTATAAATAAGTTACTTAGCTAATCAAAATCGAAAATAAAAAAAATAAATAATAATTAAAACAAACTCAAACAAAAATGCGCAAATAACATCTCCTCTTCTGTCTAATTATGCATACTTAATTATAAAAATACAGGGACGGATTTTGTGAAATTCTCACGACTTACCGTCACTATCATTTTAGTAAATAAATACTTAAAGTACCACAGTATCTAGTAAATTCCCAGCCGATCCATTAAAAAGCTAAATTATTATATTATTCCAATTAAATATCAGCTAGGCCGAGGCGAGTAAATCCGCTACGGGGAAGTTAACAATATATTGCGGGGCTAGATCGAAAACTTATATCTCGTTGGCTCCGCGGCGCGCAATCTATTGCTACGATTTTATGCATTATAACGTTTACACGTTATCATCCCACACTAAGTAATCACATGAGTCATCGCAAGTTGAATGCCACGTCTACGGTTTTACCCGTGCGAAGATAACATTAAAGTTGTCTTTGTTTATTTATTTACTTGCTTTTGCTCATGGCTTTGGCCGTGGGAGAAAAAATGGCTGTTTCTCTACCTGGGAGTTCTGAAAAGGTTCACTATGGGTCTCCTAAGGGCCAGTATTGACGGACTGCATTCCGACTGCAACGCAACCGCCAACTGCCGACTGCCGATACATTTCGATCGCTGTTTGCGTGCAGTACCGACTGCAATAAATAAATAAATAAATATCATGGAACAATTCACACAAATTGAGCTAGTCCCAAAGTAAGCGCTAGTAAGGCTTGTGTTATGGGTACTAGACAACGATATACATACATATAGAGAAATAATACATACTTAAATAGATATAAACATCCATAACTCAGGAACAAGTATTCGTGCTCATCACACAAATATTTGCCCTTACCAGGATTCGAACCCGGGATGCTTGCTTCGCAGGCAGTGTCACTACCAACTAGGCCAACCGCGTCGTGCAATGGAATATAAAATAAAAAATGTACGGGCAGTCGGCAGTTGGCGGTTACCTACGTTGCGGTGGAATGCGACTGCATTCTGTACGGACATTTTTGGACAGATTAGACATGAATCTATCACATGAATATATAAAAAAGAAATCCTTACTAAAATACAATCTGTCCAAAAATGTAAAAAAACGAAACCAGTGTTTTTAGAGATCAGTTTTTCTGAATTAGGACGGCAATATAGAACCCTGTGGCAGTCAAACAGAATAACAACAATGCCTTACTTATTGTTACTCTTTACAGTCATGACCATAATATATTTTTTTTCTCAGATTTTGGAATTATCGGATTATTTCTACTCCGAATCAACAACACTACTGATTGTTATATTAGAAATTAATGGTAATTTTAATGAAATTCCCCGTGTATGGTTTAGTAACACGAACAATCTACAGACGGCGCCACTTAGCCGTTGCTGCTTTTAGCTACAAATGTCATCGTGTACCACAGATTCAAGCAGCAATTTTTTTTTAATTTGATATGCGTTGGCGTACTGCTTAACTGTCGTACAAGAGCCGCCGACTGACTGAGTATAATGTTTTTATTTCTATAAAATATATGGCTCGACGGAAAAATCTGAAACTTTTTTCCGTAGCTAAGGATGGTTATTCCTATCAATAGAAAAATCACCAAGCACTTTTAAAATAATCATCCATTCCCTATTCCAGCATTGCAATACTTATATATTTATCCTCATAAATACTTTGTAATCAAATGTACTGAGGGCTGGGCCCGAATGCAATTAACGACGAGACATGAAAGTTAACGTCGTTATTCGTTAACCGTTAAGCGGATTTGTAAGGAAATTGCACCCCACTCGACGACAAATTGGTTGATTGGGCACTAGGTCGATTAACGCGTTTTTGTGCCATTTCGGATGACGTTACTGTGTGCGTGTATAAATATAATAACATACATACATACCATACATACATACATACATACAACATACAACATACATCTAACTAATATTATAAATGCGAATGTATGGATGGATGGATGGATGGATGGATGGATGGATGGATGGATGGATGGATAGATAGATGGATGGATGTTTGTTTGTTACTCAATCACGCCAGAACGGCCCAACGGATCTGGATGAAATATGGCACATAGATAGAAAAAAATTTGGAATAGCACATAAGCTACTCTTTATCCCGGAAAATTGCGTAGTTCCCGCGGGATAATTATAAACGAATTCTTTGCAGACGAAGTCGCTGGCAACAGCTAGTACATACATAAATCACGTCTTTATCCCTTAGGGGTAGACAGAGCTCAAGGTAGCATAACCTACGGGCCACGTCCAGCAAGACTGTGGGTGTACAGGTGGACAGTGGAAACAAAGTAGTGCGGGTTGCTAGCCGCATCGCTTATAACATGATTCCTATGATGTTGCACTGAAAAAAATATTTTACGTCACCCTTGGCCGTAATTGGGATTTTACGCCCGCTTCGCGGACAGAAAATCTCACTTCCTGGCCAAGGCAAGACGTAAAACTTTATACAAACCACGGGCGGTAATTCGTAAAGCCCCAGATCGCATATTTATGGCCCTCACCTTCGGTTCGGGCCACAAGCACCTGCGATCTGGGACAGTTACGAATTCACCGCCCTAGGTCTGTAATGAACTATGACCTAATACTTCGGCTATTTCATCAATAACCATAATTCGGTAAGGCGTTATTAAAGTTAATTTGATTTAACAAACAGGTTTACCTATAAAGAACAAAACATAACCAAAGATTTTGGTAAGATATATCCTTAGTTATGTAGTCACTTTTTTTAAGTTACAGGCTGACGAAAGTTCGGTTTCATTTAGCAAATATATTTTTTCAGTGTGGCCCATTCCATTGTATATACTACGCACGTATGTATTTCGCACAAGCTTGGTTATCTTGCATGTAAGTAGCGGAGTAGCAAGGTAATTATTTTGTGTTCATCTAAATATATAAAAGAAGAAACTGACTGACTGACTGACTGACTGACTGACATATCAGCGCACAGCCCAAACCGCTGGTTCTAGAGATTCCAAATTTGGCACGTAGGTTCCTTATAAGGTCTAGGGGTGCACTAAGAAAGGATTTTTCAAAATTCGACCCCTAAAGGGGTTAAATGGGGGTCCAAAGTTTGTATGGGGAAACAAGATTAGTTAGACTATTTTATTCGAAACTTCACATGAGTATTCCTAACGCTAAATGAGTAAACACCTGTTTCAGGTTTTTTGAAAATTCAACCCCTAAAAGGGGATAGGGGGTGACAAAGTCTGAAAATCAACGTGGGTATTATTATTATTATATTATAGTGGGTAGTATTGTTTGTACGGTTTATAGGGTCGCTGATTACGAAAACAATAACACACACACACACACACACACACACACACACACACACACACACACACACACACACACACACACAAATTTCCACGGGAACGGGAAAAAACGGGATTTATTATATTCGATTGCGAGTGACCCTATCTAAGTAACTATACTTAATAAATATACTGTTCAAATTTCGTACACAAGAAGATTACAAAACTAAGAAAATAATTTCAGGATTTTTGGAAATTCTCACGGGATAAGGAAAAAACGGGATTTATATTATACCTATTCAGTTCAACGAAATCCTGAACTATAATTACTAAACTTCAAATTTGGCATAGAAGTAGGTGATTATAATAGTAAAAAACAGTTTTAAGGATTTTCGTAAATTCCAACGGGCTAAGGAAAAAACGGGATTTATATTCAGTTCTACGGGATCGATTTTTCGTTTTAATTATCGTAGAAAACTGAAATTTGGCCTTCAGGTTCCTTGGGGAGTATAGGGGAGCACTATACAAAAGGATCTCCCAAAATTTTGATGGAAATGAACGGGGAAAAAGCGGGATTTTTTGTTATACTGCTGGTCGTAGAAAGTTGAAATTTGGCATGTAGGTTGCTTGATGAGTGTAGCGAAGCACTAAGAGACAATTTTCTGAAATTCCACGGAAACGGGAAAACGGGACTTTTCGTTTTACTGGTTGTAGAATACTGAAATTCGGCATTTAGGTTGTTTGGAGAGTGTAGAGAAGCATTAAGAGAGGAATTTCCAAAATTCCCATGGGAACGGGAAAAAACGGGATTTTTCGTTTTACTGGTCGTAGAAAGCTGAAATTTGGCAATTGGGTTCCTTGGGGAGTGTAGGGAGCATTAAGAGAACATTTCCCGAAATTCTTACGGGAACGGGAAAAAAAACGGGATTGAAATACTCCTGGTACACGCGAGCGAAGCCGCGGGCAAAAGCTATTTGTCAATAAATGAAGTATACGCGGACGAAGTCGCGGGAAAAAGCTAGTAAATAAATAAGTAAATATGTTGGAACAATATACACCAATTTACCTAAAACAGAATAACCTCCTTGTGTTAACAAGATTCCTATACATAAATATATTTGTTGACTTCACGGAGTTCTTGATAATTAGTTTATATACATGAGAGGTATTTTTATTTTTATTTGACAGTATTTGTGTATTTTTTTTAACGTAGATATTTAATATAAACGTAGATATCAAAAATGTATGGTATTTAATCACTCTATCTTTTAAAAAATGTATGTAGTGATTATAATATTGAAGCCTGACTAATGAATACTGTGCCTAAGAGTTCCTAATTTGTTACCAATGTTCCTCTTATTGTTACTGTCCCGTAAAAAAATACGAAGTTTTGTTCATTTTTGTTTATATTTGTTAAAATATATATATTTTAAATATTCCAGACGAATATTTAGCAATTTAATTATGATAATTTCCAAAAAATATTAACGTATCTTTTAATAAGCATTATATTGTAAATTTTCAGGGTACGTTTGACCAAATGGTAACAAAAAGGAGTGAACATCTTTATTATTTTGTGATTACCTTAAAAGAGTAAAGAATTAGCATTAAAAACGTACACAATTTAATTAT
This sequence comes from Pandemis heparana, assembly GCA_963854515.1. Lineage (NCBI taxonomy): Eukaryota > Metazoa > Arthropoda > Insecta > Lepidoptera > Tortricidae > Pandemis > Pandemis heparana. Next base: position 6,035,092 of record OY978016.1, on the reverse strand, counting down.
TCCTACCTTATTTCTTCAATAAAACCAACTAAATAATGTGTGTGGTTTCTATTTACTTAATTGAATCTTAGTAACAAAATAGGAATTATCGACTGCCCCGACTCAGTAGATTTAACTTTACAGCTTATTTTGTAGTTCGAATCTCTATAAAAATACATTATCTAGAATCTTTAAGAACCAGGTAATAATATGCGCTTAAAATAATATCGAAAAGTATTAATTTCAAATTAGCCTATGCTGTCCGCCAAATGTACAAACTTTTTTAGAAACGCTCTTCTAATGGATATTTGAAAGACAAAATGCATTGAATTTAGGTATACTTACGAAAATCGACTTACGCACTTATTTGTCACGAACAGGAAAATTGATATGTACCTACAGAAATAGCATTGTATGATTTAAAATGCATATTCTATAACAATTGCAATATTTTTGTGCACGATTGAGGAAAATACTTAAAATAAATTACGTACATAGACGTATGAAAAATTTTACGTAAACAAAGGTTATTATCTGTGTACCTACATGAACTATCTGCTTAGCAACACATATCTTATACTTAAGCTTTCATTCTAAGAGGAAGCTTAGACTCTCAAGTAGGACATATAATATATAGGCTGAAAAATAGAGTGGCTGACCCATGTTTCAACAGTCGAATAACAATCCGCCTCACGTCTCTAATAAAATCAAAATAGTAAAGAGTTTTTTTTTGTTTATTATTTTAAATGTTGAAGTCATGTCTGGAAAGGCTCTAGTTTTTAAATACTTAATTAAATTTTAAATGAAAAAGTAAAATAGAGGAGACACACAACGCTGATGATCTATTTTTCATGCGTGTATTTTTTAATTTTTTTGTTTTATTTTTTCTATAAAATTTTGTATTATGCTCTTATGTCATGCAAAAAGGAATAATTATCTTCTTTCTTTTTTTCTTTAGGAACATAGCTGGTATAAATCGTGTGATAAAAAATATTCTTTATGAATGGAGAAGCGAAATGAAAAGTGCGAATTAGTACCTTGATGCAGAGTAAAATTCAAGGAAGTAAAAGACCGGGAAAAAGTTGCTGGAATCAGCTGTCAGCCCCAATATTTCCAAACTGTACAACTTATGGTTCATGGCTCACTTGCTTCTTAACATATCAAAAGCAATAACCAGTTAGTTTAATATTTTAACTCGGGGATATTTTATACTAGCTGTTGCCAGCGACTTCGTCTGCAAGGAATTCGTTTATCGCTATCCCGCGGGATTTAAGCAATTTTTCGGGATAAAAAGTAGCCTATGTGCTATTCCAGACTTTTCTCTATCTATGTGCCGAATTTCATCCAGATCCGTTGGGCCGTTTTGGCGTGATTGAGTAACGAACAAACATCCATCCATACATCCATCCATCAATCCATACTTTCGCATTTATAATATTAGTTAGATTTATTTTAAAAAAATCTGTGTGAAAATTAGAACACAGAAAAAAAACGAAAAGTACGTCAACTGGGGTAACGTTGGTAATTTTGGGGCTACTTTGATCGTTTTAAAATTGCTATAAAATCAATATTATCCAAATCCGGTGAATGTTTGGCATGTAGATGCAAAGGCGATCGACAAAGGCATTGATTGGAAGCAGTTAACGCAGATAAAAATAATGGTTTTGACATTAAAACTACTTTTTAAAGTCACCCCAGTTGACTGTACAGCTATGACCGGGAATCGAACCCGGATCATCATCATTGCGTGATAGGTACGTGCTATACCGCTACACCACCCATAGCAGCCTGCTATACCACTACACCACCCACAGCAGCTAGGTTATGACTAAAGTGTTTTTTTTAATATAATTCTTCTTCATAATGCTTGTTCTTCATAATCATCATTCTTCTTCTTCATTATGCTGAGTGGGGCCCATTTTACACCATGTCGGTACTATTCTTAAGTATATTGTATTTCTTCATAGTTTTAAATCTACGTGTATCGAATGTGAGTAAATAAATGTTTCTCTCTCTCTCTCTCATAAAAAGCCAATGTCTATTTCCCGTAGGTTTTTTTTTTAAATACCTTTTTAGTAGGTATACATACTTCTATATAGATACTCAAGCTTTATTAAGTCTGTCAAATTTCAAGTCTCCAGCTTCACTAGTTTAGTCCCGTGACTCTTTTATAGGTAGGTATACTTAGCTACTCTTTGATGCATAATTCATGTTAATTTAGCATTTTACGCGAACAAATTCTGTAACAAATCGTTTTGAAGTAAATGAAGCACGTATTCAATCGGACGCTCGGACAGAGACCTAAAGGCCGGGGGTATATTATCGAAGTGCACGACAAAATGTCGTATGAAAATACCGGTTTCTTATTATTGCAAAATTTTGGCAAAATGTTGGGTTGGTTTTTGAAATAAGCTCACACTGTAACATGCATCGTTATAAGGTAATTATGATTATTTAGAAAACATTTACTTAATTTGTGGTAGTACCTATGTTTTTATCAGAATATTTTTTATTGCTGTCCTAAATAAAAAGTTTTATTTCCCAGCACAGCGGTTATCGCAACGCATTTTTTCTTATATGAATAGGAAGGAAAACGAGCAAGTGGGTCACCTGATGGTAAGCGATCACCACTGCCCATAGACACCCGCAACCCCGGAGGGATTGCAGATGCGTTGCCAACCTAGAGGGCTAAGATGAAATTGTGCCTGTAATATCCCCGGCTGTCTTACTCTCCACACTGGAACACAGCAGTGCAAGCACTGCTGCTTAGCGGCAGGATTAGCGAGTAAGATGATGGTAGCGATGACCTTGCACAAGGTCCTACCACCCGCAAATGCAATGAGTAAAGTATTGGTAAAACGTTCACTACGCACTTGATCATAAACGTGTCATTAATTTGCTGTTAGAATAAAAAAATATTACACATTAAACATCAGAGTATTAGGTAGGTATACAACGTAAACAAAAATAAGTGGGCTCAAAAGCTTACCTAGAATTTGTCTCATTTTGGCAGCCCCAAAAATCCTTGAGTACACAAAATAGCCCCCCAAACGGTCGGACTCCAGAGAATCCATGATAAATTGGCGATCGGCGGCACTGGAGAGGTTGTGGCCTCTTCTGCTGTCTCAAAAGCTTACGTAAATAATTCGACGAGACTACTTGTAGTATCTAGTAGTCTAGGTACGTCTGATGCTTAACAACCTTACCTTTTGGACCGTACATTGAGTGTCACCTCGCTCTGTCCAATGTTTACTATGTAAATTCTTGATGTATAGTTTGTGATGCGTTCTTTTGATTTTGGAAGTCTGCAAAATGTACCTATGATAAAATTTCAGAGACTATTATTGGAGGCTGCGCACTAGTCATGTTATACTGAGTGACATCTTCTAATCTCGTTTGTCTTTGAGCGGGACTGAAACAAGACCTGATTTCACGTGAAATATACAATACATGTGTATAGCTAATGTCATGTATGTATATCGGGGTTAGGTGTCACAAAAGGTTTTAATGATATAGGACATAATCATCAGCGAAATCGTTTGGTCGAATTTAATATGCCATAATGTATGTCATAATGATCATTTGCTTTTTCTCTGGTTAGGTTAGTTTTATAACAAAACTGAACAATCAACAGTTTAGGAGAAAAAGAGTTATGAGAAATGATCATTATGGCAAACAATATATTTACGGCATTTCTTTTTAAGTAACAAAATCAAATTCAATCAAAAGTTTATTTTGCAAATAGGCCGCCAAGGACTTGTAGGACATTAATTGTCTTCTTTTGAGGCTACCAGCGCATTCGGAAACAACTATACCTACCTACTACGAAACTTAACAGGAGTTTTCGGACTAAGCTAGTAAAAATGTGAAATATAAATGCCTATTGTGACACCCGGTATTGCCTGCGACTTTGTCTGCGTTCCCGTGGAATTTTTGCACATATTGAAATGAAATGAAATGAAATGAAATGAAATAATTTATTATGCTTTAAACATGGTAAGAAATGGTCTTGTAGTTAATTGTAGGTACAGTGACATGTCTAACCAAATACATTGGCATGCAAAATATTATCTTATAATCTATCTTATGATCTAAAATCTGATGATCTTATTCGGGATAAAAATAGCGTATGTTAATCAAGGAGATCACAGCTGCAGCTTTCTACTAGTGAAATAATTTTTAGAACCGATTCAGCAGTTGTAGAGATTATTATCCCTATAAAGTTTACTTCTTTATTATATTTAGTACTTAGTACTAAAGAAAGAAAGAAAGAAGAAATTTATTCATTTTGCAAGACACAAATATAAGAGCATACTACATACTACTAGTATAATACGTTGTCCTATGTTTGACGCCGAAACTGAATGGATTTTGTAAGATTTAAATATAAATGTTACTTGTTCTCTTTATTTCTTTCCTATGATTTTTTAAAAATTGACTTATTTTATTTTAATCGATATACCGGCAACGATATAGCGGCAACTGGTTTTATTGCGAGCTAGAAGGAAAATTCTTTAGTATACCTTCGAGTAAAGGCTTTTTACGCGCTCAGAATTTTAAAGTACCTTGTCAGATCTATGTGCTGTTACTGAATGCTGATTTTACGCAAACCATACATATTTTATGTTGTTTATTTTATTTTATTGAGGTAGGTAGGGGTCCAGACACACTTTATTTCAATAAAAATTGGATAAAAGCTACTATCTACGTAAAACAGCAGAATGGATGAAAAATTACGTGCTAATACAAACAAAATACAGACATCTTTCATAGATAATAACCTAAGAAGAATATGATCTTAAATTAACGCAGTAAGTCTATCTATTGTGGCCTAATGGCCTCCCACGAAGTCAAAACTAAGTCCTGCGAAAAAAATAGATAGAAAAATAGGTTTCAGTATTTTTTAGAAAATTTCTTACGGGTAAACTGTAAAATAAATACAAAAATCGAGAAGTAAACTTGATAATAACAATAAGTCTCCCAAAATTGTGCGTAAATTCGAAACGATATGTGAGGCATATCACGCACACTGCTGCTTTTTTTTACACATGTCATGAACTTATATTCAAGTATTTAGAATTAAATAGTTAATGTTTGAATTGAACTTTTTCGCTATACAAAAATAAAACGGTAAGCAATCAATCACCTTCATACAAGTAAGGTTGCCAATGAAAATGTCGCGAAAATATTGAAATATCGCAGATTCTTTCAGGATCGGGGGTGTCAGGGTTGTTATCGATGGCTTCTAAATATTATTTATGGACGAGTGGCCAACGCTCGCACTGACGCCGCTGCTATTTGCTCAAACACCTCCGTCGGAGCTTGATTTATGGTGCCACTATGCTCGGATGAAGAATTTTGGATATTTTTAGCCAAAAGGATTGTTTGTTCAAATATATTAAGTGCGAGTAAGGCAGGCACTTACTCATAAACCAAAAGCATTCACCTTGTTAGTCTGCGCTACACGTGGAAGACAGCAATAGGTAAAGACACCAAAAACATTCCATTACATATCATCACCATGATATCGCCGGCAGGGGGACACAGGTCTTCCCCAAGAATCTCAAGGACGATCGGTTTGTGTTACCCGCAGACTACGGCTTCCCGCGATCTTTTTACAAATCGACTGTCCACCTTGTGAAAGGACTACCAACCGCCGTCGACTACCGTCGCCAGTCTAGAACCCTGTGGTAATGATGGGCGACTTTGAATAATAGGTACTAATTCGATTAGTCAAATCGAAAATCATTCGAATATTAAGTAGTACCTACTCAAAATCCACTCTACCAGTCCAGTCGAATTGACGTTGATAGAACTAACAAGCTAGCAACTAACGCAAGCACTGCGCCGAGTCGAAACGATGATTCCCGATTCGGCCCGAGCAGTCGTCCAGCCGCCTATTAGTTACTAATATTAGTAATCGTTGTTCAATTATCGGCATTAGTATATTACTAATTTAAAATTCGTATTATGATATAAGTAATCGATAGTCATTTGAATCATCAAATTAGTCGAAGTCGCCCATTACTACCCTGCGGCCCCAATGAGCTACGCGAGTAGGTATACGAGCAATGTGGGTCAATGTGCAATTCGTCGGTAACTTCAATTCCTCTACTATTATCTATACTACTATGTTGATCTTGTAAAGAAAGTTTGAGACATTGCTTTTTAGGTGACCTTTAGCTTTCTTAAAAGGCCCACTGTGGTCCCTCGTCTCAGTTCCATATGTCATCACTAGCAATACTCTGGTCCGATACCGCTACTCCGCTTCCACATAATCATCATCATCATCATCATGAAAATGAAAATGAAAAATGAAAATGTATTTATTGACCATTCAGAAGTACATAATGAGAAGGTTAGGGACCTCCTAGTAGGTATGCAAGACACCTGTAGCAGAAGACCCCACTTCTCCAATAAAACGCAGCAAGGTAATCAGACAATATTTTCTAAGATATACCTATCCATTCTAATTTCAAAATCATCAGCCTGAAGACGTCCACTGTTGAACAAAGGCCTCCCCCTTAGCACACCATAATGAACGACAACTCGCCACCTGCATCCACCGGTTTCCCGCAACTTTCACGATGTCGTCATTCCACCTAATGGGAGGCCTGCCAACACTGCGTCTTCCAGTTCGCAGTCGCCACTCGAGAACTTTTTTCCCCCAACGGTTGTCTGTTCTACGAGCGATGTGGCCTTCCACATTATATAAGCATAATGTCATACATACCAAAAACTACACAAGATGCCAACGCGCTTCAAAGTTTAACGTTTACTCATATTTTTAGGCATTTCCTCATTGTTTTCGTCATAGCAACACCGCTGATTGGGAAAACCGCAATCAAACCGCTGACAATGTTTCATAACATTATTTCATCGATGCAAATGCGAATTGTTGCTCTAAATACGAGTACATATGATTCAATGTGTTCGTGTTATTGCCTTTACTTGTTTACATTAATTAGCAAAGTGCATAACGTAATTAAACTAATTATAAACCATTGATAAACATATAGAGCTAACATTGTACATACCATTAATACCGTACCTATATTTCGGAAAAGGGCTGTCGAATTTTGTATCAGGCGTGTTTAAGTTTTAATATATAATCCTGCAAAATAGAGATACATGATAAGATGAAACGATCGTAGAATTTCGTGGAGACATGGATGTTCCAATGCAGTTTAACAATGTTTATCAATTTAACAATCTGATGTCATATTCAATCGAACAAAAAACAAACAGTTAACAATAGCATCCGCAGAAACGTTGGCGCCAGAAGTCAACAGAGTCATTCCCAATGTTTTTATCCCGTATTTAGTACCCTGAATACTTACGTTAAAAGCTTTTGAGAGCACGTATTGATACAAATGGGTGTCGTCCGCGGATCGAACGACTGTAAATCACGTCGAGGGACGAAACCAGGGTTACGCGACAGTTTATCTCAGTAGACATACATTGCGGAGCTACCGCACTAAGGTTGATGTGAAGGATTATTGAGACCCTTCAATGTATCGTTAAATACTTGTAGTACTCGTAACAGTGAAAGCTAGGTTTGAGGGACGTTGTTTGCCGTGCGTTGTTAATGGTTGCGGATCGTTTTCTCAATCAAGAGTCCGTGTTTGGTTAGAACTAAATGTACAAATATATGTACACGTGAAATTAGAAGAGGTAACGGTGATAATAATAGATACAAATAGTTGCGAACATTTAATAAGAAAATAACACCTTTGTAATTGGATTTGAATTTAGGAAGGTAACCTGCTTAATCCATATAAATACACAAAATCAATGGGATTGTAGCGAAAACACACGGAAACTTGTACTGCAACTTCAAAGCAATACGACCAAACATCATAATCATTATCATTTTGACAGTTTTATAGGTGACAAATATTTTTTACAGGATATAAGATCATAATTACCTTTCTCCGAACTCCGTTTTTACTTTTTAGGTGGTCTGAGCACACACTATACCATAATCACTAGTAGATTGCAGCAATTGTTGTTGTACCTATAGACCAAACCATACTTGTGACTGTAGGTAACTATAACTAACAATGGAAAGTAATAATAATAATTATTATTATTATTATTTATTTAGGCATTAATCCCATTACAATATTTAATCATGATCACAATTATCAAAAGTTAAATTAAATTAAATTAAATTAAATTAAATACCATACAATAATCTTTCAATGTGTAACAATAAGATTGTTACACATTAAAAGACATCATGGCAAGGTGACATGAATCGTAGACGTTCCTGACTAGTACATTACTGGATCTGTTCACTCTTTCTATAAAAGACCAGTGACGTTTCCTCATGACAGCAAAAAAGTCATCCACTCTATTCGAGTAATAGTAATCTGTAAATTGATTTTACCCAATTTCAAAGGTTCAATTGACTTGAAATTTGGTGTGTGTTAATGTGTGTTTGTATGGGTCGAATCAGAGGATAATACAGTACTTAAGAAATAAAATTCCGACAGCAAAAACGATGTTATAAACATTTTATTGTTTACCTGACGAAATTTATTTTAACAAACTACGTCAGACTGATTTAATTGGTACAAAAAATATCCCAACCTCAGTAATCAAGCCTTATTTTTTATGACTTTAATACTTATGTTTTTTTACTCATGACGGTCTTACTTTTTTGCCTGTAATATTTGGTAAGTACTAGTTCCCGCGGGATAGCGATATATTATGTCAAAGGTCGTAGCTGCCTAGAGTCGCAACGTAAACAATTATTGCAGAATACCTACTCTCAACATCAATTCTTAAGTTTAATTCGAAGCTAGTAATTTCATAAGTCTTATTAACATTGCACAAAACTTTCTTGGAGAAGCTTATCAGGAGTGGACATCTCGGTAAAGATTGCAGAGGCCATACCTACCTCAAAATATGTAGAGGTGCAGATTAGTGATCGGGATGCTGTATCTAACCCCCTTATTCGTAAACGCTCTATAGGCTTCTGCTTGATTAGGCTTTCTGCGCGGCGATGGAACCCATCAAGACCGGATGCAGTACTGCGATCACCAACCCGTCGTTGCGGACGTGGTGATTATAGGGATGTGACATTCTACGTAAAAAATCGATTTTTAATTAATCGATTATTATTTTCGCATTAAAAATCGATTAATAAATAATCGATTTTTCTTAAAAAAATAATCGATTTTTATAATAATCGATTTTTTCCTAATTTTTTAATAAATTTCAAAATAAACGCTATAAATATTTTATTTATCATGGTTTTATTAAATAAAACTGTTTCAAAAGCACAGAAGAGCTGCCATCGTAGACGTTCAGATGGCGTTAATGCGTAATATCATCTCCATGGAGATGGTATTCTTTGATAGTTCGCGGTCCGGGTTATAAAAGACCAGACTTAATGTCGGGGGTGGTAGATAAAAAATCGACTATGCTTGATTTTTGATTTAAAAAAAACGATTATTAATCGATTATTTGTAATAAAAAAATCGCGTATAAAAATCGATTTTTACTTTAAAAAAATCGATTTTTAATCGATTATTTCCATAATCGATTATTTTTTCACATCCCTAGGTGATTATCGCTATCCCCCCTCCCCATAAATCATGACTGCACAAAATACGTATCGACCCCGAGTTTCCAGCGCTCCATCACTCCCTGGCATGAGCAGTAGCCAGGTGACACGGGGCAGGGGTGCGACAAGGAATCCCTGGGAGTTGACCAACTGCCATAAACAACTCTGCCGACAGGCTGGTGGAGGATGGATGCGTATGGCTGTCGATCGCCAGGCGTGGAGAAGTGGAGAGGAGGCCTATGTCCGAAAACGGACGAACTAAGGGCTGCTATGGATGGATGGATGGAGGTTTCTGCTAACTTTTTGTCCTTACCTGTCACTTTGACATTTACCTTTCACGGGTAAATACTTGGTAAATAACTAAGATTCTACCTGTCTTGAGAGTGATCGCAGTTTTTTATACAACAAGGAAGGCAATCGAGTAAGTGGGTTTCCTGCTGAAAAGTAATCACGACTGTCGCAACACCGGACCATTACTGATACGTTGCCAGCCTCGAGAACTAAGATCAACTACCCCATCTGCTAATAATTTCAACGGCTTTACGCCAGAAAACAGCAGTGCAAGAAAGAAAGAAAAAGTTTATTCGTGACAATATTGTAAAAACAAATAAAAGTAAAAACTTAGGGCTAAATTTTGTCGCAAATTGTCCCAAATCTGCATTGTTCTGGCCTTACAGCCAGCGCGAGTTTGTTGGGACCATTGGGACATAATAATATAATACATCAGTAAAATAGTTCGTGTCTGTACTAATTGAGTGCTAATGCTAATGATTAGGAGAGGAATAAAACACAAAAAAGTAGATTTTATAAATTTTGACTGTCGTTATGTATGTTATGTGTATATTTATGTATGTGTTTGCTAATCTCCAAAACTACGCAACGGTTTGTATTGCGATTTTCACAAATAGTTAACACTTATCAGGGCAACTTATAGGCTTTATTTTATTGAAATCTAAGGTCAGCAAAAAAAAATACCGTCATTTAAAGTGCCTGTTCAAATATGCATAATATCAATAATGTGACTTTTGTCAATAAATGAAGTCTACGCAGACGGAGTCGCGGGCAAAAGGTAGTCTTTAAATATATGTAACCTACATAACTTAATCAATGAATAAATGAATACGATTGTGGTGGCGCTGGCGATCCGGATCCTGCATTTATAAGGTCCTGTCACCCGCGTTTCGTGGTATATCCTAATTAATTCGGGGACCGCCCTGTTTACACAGTATATATATAAGCTAAAGCAGTAAGGAATCTACGAACAAAACGGTCGAAACGAACGCACACATAGACGCGCGCTTCTACCTACACGGCCTCTAAGCGGATCTCGCGGTGCTGTCAGTCGCGCGTGGCGCATTGAGACGAGCGGCCATTTTTTCGTTTTAAATTATGCCAAGAGCGTATTGCGCTGTGTACGGCTGCTTGAACTCGGCTTCTTTAAAACCGAAATAAAAATAAATTGCAAATTAGCTTTATTAATTTACAAATAACTAGAAAAAAACAGTTTTATAGTGCCGTGTCCATGTTTCCCAATAGTTTATTTAAGAAAGCTATTCATTCGGATGAGAATTTAAAAAATCTTAAACTGTTGAAGTCTTTTTTAAATACCCTATTTTAGTTAAAAAATAGTTAATTCATTCGATTATTATTTAATTAATACAGAATCCATATAAACGTTTGTTTCTCTTTTACACAAATTATGGGTGCCAACCCTAATACTCTTAATTAAGCGTAGCTAGTTACACTAAAAACAGGCCTTACCAGCTGACATTATAGCGCTAACTAGCTACAAAATTTTTCAATTTAACAAAAATTAAATCGACAGCCCTAACGCTTTATTGGAGTGTAGGTACTTATTTCAAAAAGTAAGCCTATCTAATCTTCCCTACTGCTTTAGCTTATATATATACTGTGCTGTTTACCTGTTTACTACAGATATTGGCTATTCAACGGTGAGTTGTATGTATGACGCAGATGGCAGCAGTTTCCTAAGAAAAAGTTAATTGCGATTAGTCAGTGCCGTGAATAAGCTGATTGCGGTGAACGAACCCAAGCTTAGGAAGTTGTTAACAACCGCAATATTACTCAGTTGACTTAAGAAGTAAAGCTCAACAATTCTGCTTAACACTGTTATCCGGATAAGCAGGTACCTACATTATTTAAGTAAAGGATAAGAAGACACAAGGATAGATTTTGCTGGTGGTAGAACCAAGGTCCGGATCTTACTCAACTTTGGCGCCAAGCAGCAGTGCACGCGCTGCTGTGTTCCGGAGTGGAGAATAAGACAAACGGTGAAATTACTGACACTTAGGTATTCCATCTTGGCCCACTAGTTTTTTTTAAACTAAGAAGTGTGTTTGTTACCTTTTTACGCCAAAATGACTGGAGAAACTTAGATTAGATTTCGTATGTTGATACAATGCACATGTTCAAATTTATTAATTTACGACGGACTATAAAACATAAGTCACGAATCATTTCAATCCATCAGAAAAATTTTATTTATTAAAGTCTAATCAATAAGTTTGCAGTCGCCACTTTCTACTTGAGTGCAATAAATAAAACTTTACGAACATTTCCGAACAAATTTTCACTTAAGTTTGCGTCAGCCTTTAGGAAGTGAAGGAAATAGGAATCATTATTTACCGTCAGCTATAACGTTCGGGTTCAGACTAACCGAACAGAGATTTGAGATTTAAGAGACATGGGACTCAAGCATAATGACATTGAAGTTTTTATGTTGACATGAAAATAATAGTTGCTCCTTAAGTGCATGATAGAGATAAACTATGATGGCGGGTCGTGGCAAAGGGCCTTTTTGTGTAGAACTACCCATTAATATTTTTCAAACACGTTCCTTGTCTTAACATAATTATAAACTGAGCTGACGCTCCCAACTCAGTCGATCGAAGCAATATAGTCTGACAACATAATGACTGGCCTTCGGAGCACGAAAATAACAATCTTGTTTCGGTTTTTTTCTAAAATAGATACTTTTTTGCATACGTAGATCGGCAAACATAAAACTTGCTTTTAAGGTTGCAGCTCACGTATCGCTTAACATCTCAGAAAGCGGCATCGCTTCGTCTCTGCTCGCCGTCAACAAAATGCAAAGATTTAACTTAAACGGCTCCTCCGAGATGTCAACGCAACTACGGCTAGGTGACATCACTCCTGCGGCGAGGTGGTAACAGGTTGACGGCTAACCGACGACCATTAAGATTGCAGGTTTGTAGTTGAACGTGAAGCATGACCTACGGTCATGATCTCAGTTTTCTTCATTATAGAGATTAAGATTGGCTGTTATAGAGATAAGTTTTTAAATTCACTGCATAAAATAGCACGTGCTTCAAGGCTATACGTTTTACCACTGTGGTCAATCAATGGAAACTTAGTTTTCGCTGAGCAAGAACAAATAATGTTTTACAGAATTTTCGAAAGGGTTAGAAAAACGTCAAAATACAAACAAACGTCTGATGAATGACTATAACATTATTAGCAACATCAATTACGTACGCTTACGTAATAAAGTGTTGTCATTTTATTTTCTAGACCAAGTTATATGTAGTTAATACTTTCGTCGGTTGCGCTCGGATGTGCGGTTGGTGGAACACGGGTAACTAGATTACACCAATGGGCCGGTAATGATTCCCTCCCTGTCTAAACGCTAACAACGCAATTACCATTTGAGGATATTTTGCGGTGGATTTGGTTTGAGCAGAATATTAGTTAAAGCAAAAAACCGGCCAAGTACGAGTCGGACTCGCGCACCGAGGGTTCCGTATCATTATCTATAAATATCTATAAACCAGTTGTAAGCAGAGCCCTGCTCCAAAGCCAAATGTACGCAGTGTGGGGTCACTGATAAATACAGACATACATACATATTTATGGTCTTTGCAATTATTCCTTAATCTGTGCTATAAAGACCTTCCTTCATACCAAATTTCAAGATTCTGCGTTCACGGGAAGTACCCTGTAGATTTTGATTTCCTTGAGAGTTAAGGAAATTTGCGGCATAAACGGCTGTATCTTTTGATTGCATTGGCTTAGAAGTTTGATTTTTTCACAGCTCCAAGGGGCAGTGGTGGACCTGAGTATTTGATATAAATTTCAGCTTAATACCTCCACGCGTTCCTGAGAAAAAGGGTCTTGACGGACGGACGGACGGACGGACAACAAAGTGATGAAGTTAGAGTCGTATAAAATTGAACTCAATTTTGTTTGGTATGTATACACTTTTAAGTCAAATCAAATGAGGTTTATCTAAGCTCATCAATTATATGAACTTGAAAGCACTAACTGAAAGGCAAATAAAAATAGATACTCAGAATTTAATCTTAATAGCTGTCGTCACCACAGTTAATAGTTATGAACCAATAGTATAGACAATTTAAAACTTAGGACCGTTAGTACTCTCAGCAAGAGAGTATGGCGAAATGGTACCAAAAAGCTACAACAAATTGCCAAATAGAATAACCTGCAACTGGCTGACATCACACAATTAAATTAAATGATCTGTTTTATGTTCTGTTAATTAAAGCTTCGATAACCAAATAAATGAGCCCTGTGTGTAGCAGTTGGACGTATACAGGGTGTATCAGACACCCCCTAACAATAATCCACTGGGGTATATAACCATAGCTATTCAAGCTAAAAAAATATTTAAAAAAAAATGGAGTATTTTTTTTTATATTTTCTATAGGAATTATTACAGTTAATACTACCATTCCTATAGAAAATATAAAAAAAATACTCCAATTTATTTTTAAATATTTTTCTAGCTTCTATAGCTATGGTTGTATACCCTAGTGGATTATTGTTAGGGGGTGTCCGATACACCCTGTATAGGCTGGAAATGGTGATGAAACTATATTTCCCACGTGTTTATTTACACACATAAATCACGTTTTTATCTCTTACGGGCTATGGGCTATATAGACAGAGCCTAAAGTAACGAGACTAAGCATTTAAACATTAAACATTTAGCATGATTTTAGGCGTAAAGGTGGAAAGGGGAATCAAAATAGTGATGGGTTGCTAGCCGCATCGCTTATAACAAGATTCCTAAGATTTTCGCCGATTCCCCTCGATGGGCTTTTACCATCTGCGCGGGAAGAGAAGCTTGTATATTCTATGTGTTTTCTTTACTCCAAGACCAGCATGGAAGAAAATTATTTGGTCTAATATTTGATTGTGACCATCTTGATTTTAATATTACGATATGCATTTGAAATATTAAATTAACAGTCTATATTTTGGTCAACACTGAAATTGAAAATGCAATTCAAATTTATGTTTACCGATACCCTTAAATTCCCGTTTGCCAGTTTCCATTCATGACGAAAACGAAATTACATTCCAAACCAAACATAATCGGCGACCCTCGGTGGCCGTTCCTAATGGGACTCCAATATTATTTTATCTTTGGTTATAAAGATTATAAAACGTAATTAGATTTCGTTATAGGCCATAAAAAATTGAGTTTATATTCTTGCTTTGAATGATGTCATAAGTTTATCATTCAAAATATATTTATTGAGCAAAAGTAAGAACATTACAAATACAGAGGTAGATATGTACATTGAAGATTAGTATGGGGTGTTTGCGTGCAGGGTAGTGACGCAACGTAGCTGGGGTCGAAGTTGTCTTAGTGACTTGGATTTATGTCGTTTGCCACGGATGTACATGCTTGAGGCATTATGGATATAATTAGCCTAAGGCGTAGGTACATTAGGGGGGGGTTGGTAGTGCGTACACCTTGCGACTTCCCATTGCTCCACACTCCTAGTAGCCTTTAGCTTTTTCAATGGGACTTTTGTTTGCCATAACCATAACCCAAAACGTGTACAGCGCCAACTACCGACACGTTGCAAAATTATCAACAAGCTTACGAGCAAAGGAGCCATCCAATTACTTGACATCAGGTGCTAGGTCGCCGACAATTAAAACAAGATATTACATTTAGGGTCGGCAGTACTTTATAGAGGCATAAAGAAAGCTAACACTGCAAAGCGAGACGTAAATCGCTTATATGGCCTCGTGTGCCCCTGCACATAAAAGGGAATTAATAAGACCATTTCGCGGAGCGATTCGGCAGACAGATAGCCGACGTTATAGCAGCAAAGCCTTCAAGATATATGCTGAGATATTGAAAGTTATCGATTGAAACCTGTATCGATATAAAGTTCAATTTGATACGAGTTTTATTGGAAACGATTGTAGCGGGATTCGGTCTGAGCTCTGGACATTGAAAAAGTTTACTCGTAAATATTTTAGTTCGGTGAAAATGAATATGTTGGTGCTGGGAATAATGAAGAAAACGGGTAAGCAATATTTGTTCAAAACGTGAAATGTTTAGTAGTTTAAGTATTATAGCCGACACCATTAAAAGAAGATAATTATAACTGAGAATAATCTAATGCCAAACAAAACAAACATAATAAACAGGGCACTGGATACAAAGCTTCAGACCAATAGAAATGCTTCTAATGCCATGGATTCCTAAAGTTAGTTGCAAAGACGCGAAACCAAACAAAGCGGCTCGTTGCCACCGGCGAACCGTAAGGCGTTTTACGACTCCCACATCCAAAGCGAAGGCGTACTTAGCCGGCCGTATAAACACAAATTCAGATGCCATTTTATCTGCACTAACTATAAAAGTAAAAAGAATGTAAAACCCACCCTTCGTTTGACGCGCCAGTAAATTTGAACACTTTGATTTGCCCATCAAAGTTTGGGGCACTCAAAAATCCATTTTAAAAATACACATTTTATATACTTCTACGGGATCCATAAGAGAATTGGCTGTTTGGAAAAGGGTGGGTTTTATTTTGCCTTCCCTTGGATCGGTGTCGTTTATCGCTACTGAAAATCTTACTTACCTACCGTTAGAATTACGACTGAAGGTGCATTTAAGGCGCTGTCAACAGCAAATGACCTGGAGCAGCGCCACTCTTCACACATACGGTTCACGTGCCTGTTAGTGAAAGAGAAGAAACTATTCCGGCAGCTTGGCGCGCGTCTAAAATCTTGCAAATAAGACACAAATCATAAGAAATAAACAAAAGTATGGATTATTTGTGAAATATGACTCGTTAGCCGTGTAGGTATGAATATGTTGACTTTATGTTTTTAATTGCAGACCCATACGTCGAAAAAATAAAGACATAGAACCGTTTAATGGTGATTTTAAGACCAATCTTTGCAATTATTTTCTATCGAGCCGATTTTGTTCAATTATGTATCGAGCCCGTCTAGCGTGTTTGAAATATGATGAATATTAACATTATACTTTTTTTGTATTTTTTTTGTGTGCAGTTTTTCTTAAAATAGTGTTTAAGAAACATCAATTTCAACAAAATTAGGTGTTGTCAGCCTCTTAAGGCAATGGTTTTTAACTGATTATACTGACACCTGAGCCTCGAGGTAAAATATTAACTCTGATAAGTACACCACTATTTTATTTGCCTTTATGCAAATTTCTACAGGCGCGATCGCAGCTAAGATTTGGATGGTAGAGTGACCTCCAGCCAATAAACAAAACCTATAGATAATTTTTGTACTCAACTTCGCTTGGTCGACCTTTTTTGTATAGCCTAACATAATTTTTAGCATAATTATTAGCCACAGAGCACAAGACCGCGACGACGCTTAGAAGTCCCTACTTCACGCCCTTTGTCTAAGAGATCACAGAATATTAACATCATCATCATAATTTTTAGCCAGTATCTATTGACTTCATTATATATTTGACATCAAATTTTATAGAACATCATTCAAAATCAGCAGTGTTCGTTGAAAGTCGAGCTTACTGCTGCTTGTTTTGTATGCATATTATAATGAGTACACCGAAATTAACGTTCATTCAGTTTACAAAGGGTTGTATTGTAATGTTGACTTTATGCTTCATTGCCGTTGTATAATGCCATAAAGCTTTAACATTGTGCCAGGAGCGCTCGTCTGCGGTTAGTTTTGATCTTTAATCGTTAGTCGTAACAGTTATAATAATAGTTAATTTAATTCCGGTAAACTGGAGCTGGGATCAGGACAAGATATTAATGTTTAGTTTGAACTGCTCGCCGGCAATAAACGTTTATGGTATTGTTATTTGATTTTAAAATCTGCCAGTTGTCTTGGCGCTTTGGGAATAGCTGTCAAGATTACGCCGCGGGGTCTGCACATTTTGTATAAACTTATGAATATTTTTTTCGTTTTGTAGAACCATGTGCAAGGTACATTTGGATCGCCACTGTCTTATAGCTTGCTAATCTTGCCGCTTAGCAGCAATGCTAACGTAGTGTCACGGCATGGAGAGTGACAATGCGTGAAATGAAACTAATGCCAATAGGGTATTCCATTTTAGCTCTTTAGGCCGGCGTGACAACGCATCTGCAATCTCTAACTTTGCGGGTGGCCATGGTAGCTGGTGCTGACTTACCATCAGGTGAGCCACTTGCTCGGTTGCTAAACTATTTTTATTATTTGTTTTAAGTTGGAAGCTGATTAACGCGCTATGCTGGGAGTGTATTACAAATACTACCATAAAAATACCAAAGTTTGATAATTTTATGTCACGTCTTTTCGCAAAAGCCAATTAGGTACTTAAATACTAAATAAATCGTGTTATTAAGGCCATTGTTTGTTCACTTTCCGTGACTGTTGGTATAGGTGAAAAACTTAATCTACCAAAATAATCTGCTGTACCTAGGAACAGTGTACAGAACTAGTAAGTAGCAATTTATTTTGCTTAAAACATGGTACAAAAGATGGTCAGTATAAACAATGGAACACACATTTCACCAGCAGCTGGCATGCAAAAACAACACTGGCAGAAGAAAAATAAAATCATAAGTACCTAATCTCTTACACACAATCAAAATATAATCAAACTAATACTTACAACAAAATAACATGTCATTACTCATAGGCCTCATAATCAAATAAATAAATTCAATTTTTATAATTCATAATATTGGAAATAATCATTGACACTGTAAAAACATTCATGTATTAACCACTTTTTCAGTCTAGATTTAAATAAATTAAGTGGCGATTCCTTGATGTCATCATGCAACCTATTACGTATATATACTTATTGACATACAATATGCGTTCTTTCCGTAGAATTTAGTTCTTTTCGGCGGAATAGCAAGTTGCTCCGGGTACCTAGTATTGAAATTACAAATTTCATATGCCATAACTGATATGGAACTTAAGTCATTTTTATAATTTAGAACGTCAATTCACACATTAGTACTCACACGTAATAATAATAATAATAATAATAATAATATTCATTTGCAAAAACAAGGGTAAAAACAGGTATACCAGGTACGTATAACAGGTAATTTACTTAAGTTTTTCATCTATACGCACTTCCATATTAAAATTACATAAAGATTTTATCACGAATAAGATGTCTACACGAACTACATACTATGTAATATATGTTCATCAAAACGGTTCTGTAGAGTAACTAGTAATTAACTAACTGCCACTTAAAGACAAACGCCTGGGTACAACCACGCGGCAAATACTCACCCAGTGGTGATGTCATCTCGCGGGGGATGAAATGACGTCACCATCTCCCCTAGCTGGGAAGTGAGTCAACGTGTCACGCCCCAAAAAATTATAGGATTTGGGTTGTTTTGTAATATTACACAATCTTATAAGCAATCCGTAGAAAGAGGGCTGTTACGACTACCTAACAGAAATTCCGGATATCAGGTGAAAATGAAAATATTAACATGGATCGTTTACCTATTTATAGATGAAAAACTTAAGTAAATGACCTGTTGTATGTGTGAGTAATATGTGAGTATAGACAAATTGACGTTCCAAACTAGAAAAATGACTTAAGCCCCATATCAGTTCTGTACACTACAGGGGCCTTACCATGACGTCCTAATTCCGACGCAGTTCAAGTTTTAGTTGTCACTTTTAGTACGAATCTGACAGCGAGCGAACCTAAACTTTTAGGTCTTGTTAGCCTAGACTCTGTCTACCTAAGACGTGATTATGTGTGAATGTATCGTTTAACAAACACATCATTTTGACAATGTTTAAATTCTACTAAAGTATTGACTTTTTGGAAAACTTATAAAACAAACCTAACCTAACCTAACGTGAGCCACGCCTAAAGGTTTTCAATTTTTAAAAAAGTTTACGGTTTATCAAATATTAAAGGGTTGTCAAATTCAATATTTGTCAAACGATACATTTGTCAAACGTTTGTCGGTCAAAATGATCGGATACCTGTGTGTGTGTGTGTGTGTGTATGGGCCCGTTTCACCACTCTCAGTTAAGACCCTGATATTTTAACTGTCGTCTTTTAAATATCGTCTCTATCATTTTCGTAGTAAGCAATAAAGAGAATCATATATATAACTGACACTTAAGATGTCAGGAACTTAATGTTCAATAAAATATATAGCTTTAGGATAGTCAGGGGTAGCATAACTTTCTATTTGTGAAAGAATTTAGAAGTTCCAGAGATTACCACCTACATACACACAAAACACGAACAAAATTTACTTCTTCCTTGATAGAGGTGGTATAAGTCCGAATTAATATTATAAATGCGAAAGTAACTCTGTCTGTCGGTCTGTCTGTTACGCTTTCGCGCCTAAAGCACAGAACCGATTTTAATGAAATTTGGTACAGAGATAGTTTTAAACCCGGGGAAGACAGAAGAAAATTGTATAGTTCCCGCGGGATAGCGATAAGCGAGTTCTGGGCAGACTGAGTCGCGGGCAACCACTAGTAAGGAAAAATACCAATTTGGTGATGCATTTTTTAAGTCAAATTACGCCAAAGTTAAACATTTACCTGTGTCGTTAAACATCTCACCATTTGAGACATGGTTCTTGGTTAAATAAATGGAAAACCCATCAAAACACAGTTAAAATGTGGCCAATATCACTTAGTCGTATCAGTTGTACTATCCGCGCACACTGCTATAAATAAAACCACAGGCGTTACACTTTAGAAGAGAAAAACCTGTTACGCAGATGCGGTTCAATAAATCAAAATCTTTACGAGTGAGTCGTAGTGCTTTGCAATAACGGTGATATTTAGGGGATAGCAGGTTTTTCAAGCGCAAATAGTGGTGGTATTGTGGGCTGCAATTACATAGATTAAAGGTTCTTTCAGAGTGGCCGATAACCAGCATTCATCGAAGTCGAGCCGTAGCAACGAACTGAGTAGAAGGTGGAATTTTCTATCATTTTAATAGAGACTTGATTTATTTGCAGGCTGTGAAAGGTAATTACAATCTGCTTTTATGTGGTTTCCTTTTTACTTCATAGTTGATTTTCCCTAAGTGTTGGTTCGAATGTAATGGTAGTATTTCTTTATTATACAACGCAATCCGTGGTATAATTATACCTGTGATAGACTGTGTATAACATAGACATTAAAAAGAAAAGTAATACCTACTAATATTACCTATAAATGCGAAATTAACTGTCTACCTGTCTGTCTATTACCTTTTACGCTTAAGGCAAGGAGCCTGATATTATTCGGCTCTAAAAATAATTATTTAGCAATGCTCAACTCTATTTTGACCCAGAAAAAAAATCATTAGTATCGGTCTTGAATTAAATTCGGTATAAATTTTTAAATATCACCTATATCACGGCGGACTGACGCCGCACCCTCATTCTGCGCCGAGCACAGCAGTATCGTAGTTTAAGAAGTGAACTATCTTGTACATTAATAATATTACTGAAATTGTGAACACAATACGCAATAGTCACGCGTGGTGAGCTTGTAATGAGCCTTAGTTGAAATTTGGTATGCAGATAGTCCGAGTCCTTGGGAAGGACATAGAATAGTTTTTATCCCGGAAATTTTGCGTAGTTCCCGCGGGATAGTGATGAGCGATATAGTAATGTTATAAATTCTAAAATTTGTTAGCGTATTGGGTTTATATGTTTATTGGGGTGATTGATTAACATTTTAAACGGCTGCACCGTGCTATTTATAATGTAAACTGCATAAAGGCAGTGAGACTGCTTCGTTCTGGTAAACCAGGAACCCTAGGAGAGTAACCGCTCCATTGCCGGTCCGGTTGCCGGTCGTTAAGGGAACAGTGTATATTCTTTTCTTGGAGCCCCCGATGTCATAATCAGCTGGTAACGTCCGCTGACTAGAGCCGATTCCAAAACTTTGCAGTACGTGACAAAAAATGCCTCAGAAAATAAAATAGAGGTTGTGACTATGAAACACTAGAGGTAGTGTGGATGAATTTTGCGTTTCCACGGGTCAAATAGTTCTTCAACGGGTACGTAGCTGCAAGCAGAAACTAGTATTTAAAGAAGTAGAAAATTCAAAGCAGATATCGGACTATATAAGTGAACTGACTTTGTAGTCAAATAATGCAACTTGGAAGCCAATCGATCTCTCGCTCGTATAAATTCATTTAAGCTAATGGTTGAGGAATTGTAGATTGCTACAGAATAACTCTCTCCCTTGGTTGTTAGTTACATTGTATCGACCTACAATGTAACTTATCACACCGCACATCAAAATTTTTCGGTATTGACGATTGCAGATAACTCTTTTTATTACAACTTATTACCTTGCAACGTATGTATGTTGTATATGTATGTATGTTTGTCCGTGTGGAATCTTACGACTCAATTTTGAAGCAGATATATATATATATATAATCTATATCTGTATATACAGATATAGATTCGATTGAGCTGAAATTTTGCATACTTGTGTAAGTCAGATGACAATACAATGATCTGGTACTAGAATTTCCATCTCCGCAGGAGGGAATCTTTAATGGTTTGTCCGATTGACTACGAGTAGAAATTTGCTTCACATAATGTAGGACGGATGACAATGCAAGTACAGTTAACAGAGAGTACAGTCAGCAAGAAAGCTTGTATCTAAAATGAAATTTTTAGGTTAGGTTATGTTTAGCTGAGATTGTTAATTGGAAACCTTTTATTATGTTACTTGGCTGCTTTCTTACTCGTATGGTCTACTAGCAAATCAGCCCAAATCAACTCACTGGTTTTTTCTCTAAAGGTCTCTTCATTTTCATGCCACTTTGCCCGATCTTGCGCCAGTCTCATACGCAGTTTTCCAGCTACCAGATTTAAATCATCAGTGTGGTTAGACAATGACAATACGCTCCGAAGCGTATCAATTTCTCCATACGCTAGCGTTTTGGCGTCGAACTAGACTAAGTTACGTTACATTGTGCGGTTCTAGCTATTGACCCTGGATAAAAAGAAACTAATTTTGCAGCTCACTTTGTTGTACAGCAACAATATGAGTGAGTGAGATGAGTAGTGCCGCCAGCTCTGTCACAGGGTCAGATTATTGTTATGTTTGTTGTTCCTGCTGTGGGTAGTCGTGCGACTTCAACTCACAGCAGGAACACACTACAGCGTTGTATACAAGTTGTGTATGATGGAATAGAAAATAATAAACATGGGCACGCTACGCTAGGCATAAGGCGCTGTCAACAGCAAACGACCTTGAGCAGCGCCACTCTTCACACATACGGTTCACGTGCCTGTGAGCGAAAGAGAAGAATCTATTCCGGCAGCTTGGCGCGCGTCTAAAATCTTGCAAATAAGACACAAATAAGAAGAAATAAAAAAAGTATAGATTATTTGTGAAATATGACTCGTTAGCCGTGTAGGTATGAATATGTTGACTTTATGTTTTTAATTGCAGACCCATACGTCGAAAAAATAAAGACATAGAACCGTTTAATGATGATTTTAAGACCAATCTTTGCAATTATTTTCTATCGAGCCGATTTTGTTCAATTATGTATCGAGTCCGTCTAGCGTGTTTGAAATATTATGAAAATTAACATTATATTTTTTTGTATTTTTTTGTGTGTAGTTTTTCTTAAAAAAGTGCTTAAATAACATCAATTTCAACAAAATTAGGTGTTGTCAGCCTCATAAGAACGTTACACAATTAGCAAGCCAATCCCACATAATCTTATTCTATTCTTCAAGATTTATCTGTAATATATATAAAGTGATTTTATCCAGCAACATTGGTTTGGTTAGATACAGTCAGCCAAACGGAACCCTAGGCTACTGTAGAACCTTTTCTCAATCAACGTCGGGGTACTTTGACACTGACAGACACAAATAACAAGCCGATCACTTACTGCGATAAGGTACCGTAGGTACTGCTTCTTCTATTTACTAGTGTTTACGTCCATGTTTGCATGTTTTCGTCCTCTTTTATAGAGGACCTGTTTGTATGATTCTAATCGTTATTATCTATTATATGATAATGTACATTAAACCATACATTATGCAGGCCTCGTTAAGGCTAGTTTGCACGACGCACGGACGTTTGTCAGACAACAAAAGAATTTGCCCACTATAATGCTACTAAGTATATAATATTTCCGTCTAGTTACAATAATAACGAACTAACTCTGTTAGTTATTAAAACTCTTACACGCCTCTGTACAGGTCACGACGTCTACATTTAACGCTTTTGGTGGTAGTGTTTTAAATTTTTAAGCAAATACCAGCTTCTACTTGTTCAATGTTGTCATGAATGAAGGTCTACCAAAACACACCTAAATTATCGTATGTTTTCAAACTAAACTGATCGTGAGAGCTGAGTTTTTGTTAATAGGTATTGATCAGTTCGATTTTGAATTAATCACGCATGAATATAAGGTAGGTACCTACTCTCACCAATGGCTATCCACACACTGTCGTTTTAATTTACTGTCTTCTAAAATAATGTAGGTACAGTCAAGGGCATAAATATATGTACGTTACCAAGACGTCAAAACCATTTCTATACACCTTTATGCCACGTCTGTGACACATATTTTTGACACGATGGCGGTATTGATATTTATGCCCTCGACTACACTTAAACATAAAGAAACTATCATTACATTACTCTTACGTACGGAAGTCAAAAGGATATTCCAAGTAAACCACCATGCTCTCCAAAGTAAACAGCGCTTCGATGTAATAGGTAGGTACGGCTCTAATTTCAGTAATGCTTCACATGTATAAACTTTCTCTAGACTGAGCTAAAGCCTAGGACACAATCTTGATCTGCGTACCTATTTCTTGTTCTAATATGAAAAATATCTAATACCCTGTAGACCGTAAATACTATTAAATAAAAAGAATTTTTGTAATTTAAAGTAAAAGGCGTTTAAATGTAGGCTATGATGTATATAACTAAGGTAAAAACTATTGATGCTAATACCAGTGTATTGCAAATATTCAAACTAAGTTCTTACCCCATTTTATAAGTACAGGAAAACAAGTCATGCATTCGTATATCGATAACCAATTGTTGGCAGGATTAATTAAAATAATTAGTTACTAGTGGTTTGATACAAAGTAATTTTCTTAGAAATCTACTTCGCAAAGTTGTTATAATAATTGGTTTTGAACATTGTTTCGAAATAGCTGAAACATCTGTTATGGTTTCAATCCCCATGGCTTCGTCATCTTAAAAACAATTGCAAACCGAAGTCCAAAGGAAGAGAGTTGGAAATTGTATTTATGCATCCGCGACTCCGCGTTGAGAAACTTCGTTGGCGTGATTTAGAACCAGTGACAGCTGTCATTAGAACTGGCGCTAGCTACTCGTGTGTCGTAGTAGTTAAGTAGTTGTCAACTAGGTGGCATTGGGATCGCTACAACTTAATAGACAAAAAAGCCGTATAATCATATTTAATAATCATCAGACATACGAAGGCGTATTTTTTCAAGCGGAAACGGCGTCTCCGCTCGCTTTATCAAAAGTTAACAATCGTTTATTATCCATTACAGTTTTCATAAATATTATGATACGCTCTCAATTTAAGTCGTCTGCCCAGAATTAAAGCCATAATGCAGTGAGCCTCTATTAGTTTAGCGCAGTGGATGCAAACCTTTATAGATCTAGCCCATTTCCCAGCATGTGCCTCAGGTAACGTCGCAGTTGGCAGCCAATTTTCCCAAATGGGTTCCGTGCATCTTGCTACGATCTCGCGTGTTCGGAGCCGAGGTTCGCTTTATATTTCGAGGGAAATTTCTCAAATACTGAGTTAATATTATAGTGTGTAGTAGTATAGTGTTGTTGTCGTGAGTGTGTTGACGACGCGGTTGGCTTAGTTGGTAGTGACCCTGCCTACGAAGCAAGCGTCCCGGGTTCGAATCCTGGTAAGGGCAAACATTTGTGTGATGAGCACGAATACTTGTTCCTGAGTCATGGGTGTTTCTATTTTCTTCTATTTAAGTAGGTATGTATATCATTGTCTAGTACCCATAACACGAGCCTTACTAGCGCTTACTTTGGGACTAGGTCAATTTGTGTGAATTGTTCCCTGATATTATTATTATTATAGTCATGTGGGTTGCGAGTAGTTTACACAGAACATAATGTTGAATTAAAATGAAACAATCGAATGATTTGGAGTTCTTTGTACCGGACTGAGGAAGCCTCGCAAAAGACAGAATCCGGTGGAACGAGGAAGGGAAGACCTTTGCCCAGTGGTGGGATACCAAAATAGGCTATAAGTATTTGAAAAAATAAAAAACTAGGGCTCTCGCGATAAATATGCGTCACCTAATGCCTAATAAATGAAGACAAGGTGAGGCAATAAACGTGGTCAATATAAAGCGCAGACTTGTAAAATCTAGCTGCAATTGAATAAAATGTATGTATGTGTATGCTTTTGGGAGCGACAATTAGTCATATTTATCTAATGTTAGCTCAGCATACCTAAACCGCTTATTCCCAAACAGCCCCTAGTGCAATCTCCAAGTTGGGATTGTCTGACGGGTCGTCAAAGTTTAATTTAATTATTCTGACATTGACACACGCTCAACTTAAGTATTTAACAACACGCTAACTTTAGATTGTATTGGTGTAACAGCAAAGGCAAATTGCATTGAGGTTCGTCTAAGTTGCGGGGTTGACCACCGCAGGAGATAAAATAGAGAGTGAATCAAATGAACAACTATTTATTTATTTATTATTTATAAACCTTTTTATTCCGAATTCGCTACAATTTCAGTAAGTAGCTGTTGTTGTTATTGTCGTTTATTTATTAAATTGTCGCGTAATTCGGCGTGCCTCATGGCATAGGCCTCCTCCGTGTATTGGAGGGTTTGGGCTATAGTTCCCACGCGCGCCCTGTGCGGATTGGGAACTTAACACACACCATTGAATTTGTTCGCAGATGTGTGCAGGTTTCCTCACGATGTTTTCCTTCACCGAAAAGCTCATGGCAAATTACAAATGTAATTTTCGCACATAAATTCCGGAAAACTCAGATGTGCGAGCCCGGGATTTGAACCCACGACGCTCTGCTTTGAGAGGCCACAGGTCAAACCACTAGGCTACCACAACAACAACTGACTGCAAATAAAAAATATATTTTAACAAATATTCCATATTAGATGAGTCAGAAACAAGAGATGGTGCTTTATGATTATCCTCTAAAATACTGATATGAATTTGACAGAAATACAGCATTTAATGCGTTTATCTCGGGCCTTACCATGACGTCTTAATGCGATTCAGGTTTTAGCTGACATTTTTAGTATAGAACAGACAGCGAGCGAACCTAAACTGAATCGGAATTGAATCGCATTAAGACGTCATGGTAACGCCTCTGAAATCATGAAAAGTTTTTGAAATTTCGAGATATTGGGTCAAAAGGACGGATGTAACAATCAAAATAGACTGAAATAAATAGGTATAAAACCAATAATTAGGTAATTAAGTATATTTGACACATCGCCTACGAAATCCCTAGGAAACATATCTGACTAATTCACAAAAACAAAAAGTATGATCCAACTACCCTTACCATTAGCTAAATAGATAAGCAAAACCTTTCTACTCCTCCATTCATTTATCAGTAACGTATTTACCGTAAACTTTTGTGAGTTCTAAGGAACTGCACTTAAAAAGAATTGTTAAAACTTGGTAGATTTCACGCACAATACGAACACGTAGCTATCTAGAAGTTGGTAACTGGAGATCCCAGTCCACTCCATGTGACAAACGTTCGAGACTCCTACAAACTTGTTAGAAGTAAAAAGAACTCGTTGGGTAGATGTTAAGAGAGTCGAGTAACAGATAACATACGACATAAAAACAGATGTTCCATCCTATTTTCCTACGGTGAGAAATGTGAAGTTTTTACAGTACCCATGCTAAAAAGCAATACGTCATCTACGCATTGCACCGAACGGAAAGCTAATGTTTCGCTATTTTACTTAAGCACGCTATTCGTAATTCATATTTATACCTTTAAGCACCTTCAAAGGAAGTAAACTTGTTACGTCTCTGGAACTACATACCGTACACCGTTTTCGCGAGTTGTGTATAACTTATTCCAGTTGTTCCAAGTTTTACTCAGCTGCAGGATTACGAGTATATAAGTCTAAGACACAATTTTGATTCCAAAACTAAAATAAAAGAAGACGTTTTCGATGTTTCAGCAGACACAATAAGAAAGGATTGTTTACTCACGGCAGACGTCAATGTTAAACGTAAAGCTCACTTACGTAAGCCGTAATCTTGACACCAAACCTGATGATGGATATTTATTTTATTTATTTCATTCAGATAACTACACAACCAGTTTAAAAAGATCAACGAAACATTGCCTATTGAATCACTTGACAAAAACTGTGAGAAAATGTTTTTTTTTGCGTCATCTGTCCCCGGTATTCTATGATTCCCGGCGATTCCCAGCCAAGCCCGGGCCTCCAGCCACTCGATTTAATTTACATCTTCGCTCCGATTGTTCCCAACTTCAGAGTTCGACGAACGGTCGGGCGTCTCTGATTTATTTTCCCTCAACAACCTCTAAATGGATTTTAGTTCCTTAATATTGGAGCGTTAACTTTCTCGGGTTCAGGTACAAGTTAGACTGGAGATGAAAAGGTCGCGTTTGAGATTTTGCTACGTAAAATACTGAATTAAGGATGGTATAAAAATATAAAGTATCATTTTTATTTCTTGCTAATGAAGGCATTCAAACGTGACGAACTTGACACTACAACGTTAATTTGTAATTTTGTCCGTAAAACTGTTTAAAAGCCATCTTTTGAGTGAACTTGGGTGATGCCGTTTTAAGCACATGCAAGCTAAATTGGGTAAATATCGTGAGTTATACTTAATTGGTAGGTATATCTGATTTCACAGCCGACCTTTAACGTTTACAAACCTAGCTGACTACTACAAAGGCAAACAATATCGCAACTTAAATCTTATTTTCATTTAGCTAATAAAATTGCTGGTTGCATTGACACGTAATCCGCTGGCCACGATTTTGTCAAAACCATCTTGATACGAGGCAGCCGCGACATAGGATTTTCAAGCACGATCTCGACTCTTAGATCTAAATGATACTAAACTACCAACCGGTTGTCTACGTCTACTTCAATGATTTATTGCAACTTGTAATCAAAACTTTAACAATTCAGTTAGTATGTATTGAAACTAAGATTATATTTAGTGAGAGTAAGAATTGTACCTACGTATAAGCCTATGTTGGGGCTAAAGTAAGAACGTATTTAATGTTAGCTTTATTTCGCTCGACTACACAACAGATAATTAGGACTCGGACAAGCTTGATGAGGACGTCGAAAAAACAAACGAACATCCACAATAGAAAGGCGGTCTAATCCACTTTGAGTTTCGCCTTTGAACTGAATTTTTGCCTAGAGTTTATTTGGACGCTAACAAAGCCCGCCGTAATTTATACTTCGGTTTCACATAAAGAACGGGCCATAAACTTGGTTGTCGTATTTCTTATTTTTCTTTGAAAACTGATTCCAGATATTACCACGGCACGTCGTAAAAGTCGGTCTATTAATTAGTGTAGCTCACTCCTGGTGTATGACATCATGCTCCCCAATGGCACAAGGCGGCTTTGTCTCCATCCTGACAGATACGGTGTAAATCTCAGATCATGACAAGCGTGTCGCGTAATCCCGAACTGAGAAAATATTATTTTTCGGTCGTTTCTTTGTCTGCAGGAGTCGTTGCGTCAGAGCTCGATTCGAACATCCACTATGTGCTGAGTGACGAAATGGATTCACGACTGCTTGTGTTTGTTTGTGGTAGACGATGATAAATATCCTCTCGTGAGAGACAAACAAGAGTCGGCCTGAAGAAAAGAATTGTGCTAAATGAGCTTACACTTATAAATGATAGAGCTAATGAGTGATCTACAGCTATGAGAAGTGTTATGAATTATGAAATAAAAAGGTGTTCGTATCAAATTAAAAGTCTGTCTGATTTTTTGAAATCTAGGACGCTTGTACTTAGCAGATTTCTAAAAAGCTATGACCGACCACAAAGCCAGCATTGTTCGTTCATCTCGTCTACTAATTATCGTAACTTTTGAACTGTTTCCATTAACATTGAATTGTAAATTGTGTTACTTATTGAAAAAAAAACTTTGTAAGTTTCTGGCGGCGCATTCTTCTTGATAATGGAAGTCTATTCGAATGCTAATAGAATTAAGTACCTACAAAAGGTAAAAGAGCCTTTTTCATGAAATAGGGTGGCAAAGCGCAAGTGGTTCAACTGGTAGTACGAGAACCGCCGCCTATGAACATTCGCAACACCAAAGGATTGCAATTACGTTGCCAGCCTAGAAGGTGGTGGTAGCGTTCTTGACAAACCTTGCACAAGGCTTGCTTGAGGGCCTGAAACGGCCTATTTTTGAGAATTAATATGTTGATACGAATTTAACATTAAAATTCCATTGTACTTGTGAAAGTCCTATGATGGATGGAGCGTCTTAAACAAGGTTCTTTAAGTTGTTTACAACCCAATATAACGTTGACTAGTCTTTTTTATTAATTGTTTTTAGGGTTCCATACCCAAAGGGTTAAAACGGGACCCTATTACAAGACTTCGCTGACCGTCCGTCTGCCTGTCGGTCTGTCTGTCTGTCGTCATCTCATGAACCGTGATAGCTTGACAGTTGAAATTTTCACAGATGATGTATTTCTATTGCCGCTATAGCAACAAATATTAAAAACAGAATATTTTTGTCTATCTATAACAACCAATATAAAATAATCTCACACCGCATACACTTTGCTTAAGAACAGGGCTCTGCAAACACTGGATTTTATATTAACTTGGCGAATTTGTACAGAACTCTCGGTGCGCGAGACCGACTCGCACTTAGCCGGTTTTTTATTACATACTTCATTCCAATATTAGGCTCCCTAATCCATTACGAGTACAATAACACATGTGGACAATGGTTTCAATAAACAGTAATAAATCAAACGAGAACTAAGTTTATTTTCGTCCGCTTAGCAATCGACTTAACGGGTACGATGTTAATTGATTGCGATTGCGACGAGGATTTGGCGCGGAGATTTATATTTTGAGCGTAATTACAAGATGCTCTAATGTCCCTAACAAAGATGTGTCCTGGAGCGACGTCAGGCGCAGAAATAGACGCCCCCGACGGGCCGCAGCAGTCGACAGATACTTTCAGTTGTACAACTTAACTTGCATGTTACATTTGTGAAATTAAGACATAGTAAAAAGTGCAGTCATGCTAAACGTGGTCTTTAGGTGTTGTTACTAGGCTCTGGTAACCCCGTTAGGGATAAAGACATAATTTATGTATGTATGTATAATGTATATATGTATGTAAAAAGTATAGACGGATATCTGCAAATGGTGATGTGAGGCGACAAGTGAACCTCGTAAGCGTGTTCTATTCTAGCTCAATCAAAGCGCAACTAGTCTTGGCGAAATTTGGTTGCACTAATGTACGCCCATCCATGCTGGTCTGGGATCAAAGAAAAAACCTAGAATGAACCAGTACCTATGCTTAGTGTAAGTTCTCGATAGAAAAATACGTCTCGATCACGTTTGCGTTAAACTGTCAAATACTATGAGAACTATTTGCTGTCGTTCCGTCCCGCTAGCGGCGCTGTCAATTTTCCCATAGTAATTAAGACGTTTAACGCGAACGCGTTCGATACGTTTTTCGTGTCAGAAACTTACACTAGAGGCTCTGTTGCTTCTTTTCCCGCGCAGACGGGCGAAAATAGGAATCATGTTATAGACGACACGGCTAGCGACCCATCACTATTTTGATTCCACTTTCCACTATACGCCCACAGTATTGGCCTTTAAGTCTTGTTCTCTGTCTACCCCGTAAGGGATAAAGACGTGATTTATTTCCCTTACCTTCGCCGTTGTCAGAGTTCAATTTTTAATTATTTTATTTCCGAGTTACGACAGTGCTTGTGAATGTCTTATTATTGTGTAAGGACCGAGTTATTCGTCAAATAGGGTCTATCTGACGGTTGAAAAATCGGTCATAAGTAAAACAAGTACCTGGGTACTTAATATACATGTTATGCTTCAACTATCGGTGTTTATATTTTAAATGTACTTACCTTACCTTAGGGCCTGTTTCACCATTCCTTAAACTGTCAGTTATCTATGATGACGTCTCTGTCTGTTTCGTAGTAATAAATAGAGACGGAATCATATATAACTGACAGTTAAGGAGTGCTGAAACAGGCCCTTAGTAAACTATTTTCCAAATTAGCAGCAAACTTCCAGTTAATTGTATTTTTGAAGATTGGAGTCAGTCAGCAAAAAAAGCGTGTTTCAAAAGAATAATCGCCACAAACCTTGTAAATTTGTATTTTGGATATATCATTCAACATTGATATTCCAATCAATTCTGTGTACTGTGCAAGAGGTGTTTCCAATTGCGATGTCTGCAAAGCGACAAGATTTACAATCTTATTCATTTAAAACGAAACTGGTGACATAAAGATCTGTTGTAAAAACTCATTCGAACTTCTTGCGTCATGATTTTGTGACTTCTGGGGCTACTCGGAAACATGAAATTCGTAATTTGAAGCTCGTATAACACCATCTCTTTCACTCTCGTATTAATTACCATTAGTGTGGGTGGAACTGCACGAAGCGAACTTCGAATTTCTAACTTAGTAGGCCTGTTATAGATACCGGGCGCCAAATCAAATTTGTCATCGCCCAATCAATTTTATTGCTACTGAAATAATAAGATTCCGCATGTTAAGGGGACTAGCGCCTTCAAAATTTGTCTTTGTCTTTTCTTTACGTGTGAAAAGTAAAGAAAATGAACAGACTTTTGCAAACTTTCAGTGTTTTTGTTCTTATTCGTGAAGAGAAAGTCTATTGATTCTTTATTTTTTAACATTTAAATATTTTCATAATAAGTCGTTATCATTTAGGAGCAGTAGGGAATGCAAGCCAAAAAACACCATTCGGTTGAACTTTATTCAAATATCGAACTTTTGCTGATACCTAAACGACCTGTTACAAATGTTGATAATACATTATATAATGTATATTTTTTTTCAAAATTTTGGACTCAGCCATTAACGCGGAGTTTAGGCTTTACAGCACGTACGTATGTACGTAATTTACAGCATTAAAGGCGCTAGGCGCTTTAAAGCTATGAGACTGGAATACGTTGATTATGGAATAGCGACGACGACGTGTCAGCTAAATAGACAATGCATAAATGCAAACCATTGCCATTGTGTCCAGATATTTACAGAATACATTACTGTAAACGATATACCGTACAAAATAATTTGCGGCGTGCCATTTTCAAGACCAAATTTTAACCACTGACAGGATGATTATTTCATGGTTATTGTGAAAAGCAAAACTAAAAGTACATCAGGGGTCTTACCTAGAGATGCCACGAATAGTGAATTGACCGAATACCGAATACCGAATATTCGGCAACGCTGTCGGCCGAAGCGCCGTATATTCGGCCGCCGAATGCTTGGTGGGGGCGCGTTAGCTGGCATAAGACAAGTCCGATCCTTACAAGTGGTGGTCAGCAAACGAAAAACAATACCCGAACCTTTCGAAATTTGCAAAAGTTTATCTTTCTTCGCATGGAAGGTTATTTTCTGGTAACGTTTACGATGAAAAGCGCAATCGTTTGCTACCAAAAAATGCTGAAAAGCTCGTTTTTATCCATCACAACTTACCACTGATTAATTTTAAGTACTAAAATGTTGTAATTTGGAAATAAATACATAATTTTGAGTAAAATAACGTGTCTTTTTTTACATGATTTGCTATTCGGTATTCGGCCGAATAGTACGCACTATTCGGCCGAATACCGAATAGCAAAAAACTGGCCGAATAGGCCGAATACCGAATAGTTGCCGAATATTCGTGGCATCTTTAGTCTTACATGACGTCCTAATTCCGACTCAGTTCAAGTTTAAGCTGTCACTTTTAGTATGAATCTGACAGTGAGCGAACCTTAACTGAAATGCATTATGACGTCATGGTAATAAGGCCCCAGGATGTAATACTGCCACTGATTCGGCTATCACAAGTTTTTATATTCAGTACTAGCTGTTGCCCGTAACTTTGTTCGCGAAGAATTAGTTCATTGCTGACACGCGGGAGCTCAGAAATTTTAGCATAACCTATACGTGCCGAATTCCACCCAAAGTTTAGCACTTTTAGTCATCATCACCATATCAGCCGAAAGACGTCCACTGCTGGACATAGGCCTCCCCCAAAGCTCTCCACTCAGACCGGTCCTGTGCCTTCCGCATCCACCGCGATCCCGCGATCCTGATCAGGTCGTCGCTCCATCTTGTTGGAGGCCTACCAACAGCTCGTCTCCCGGTCCGCGGACGCCATTCGAGAACCTTCTGACCCCATCGGCCATCGGTCCTGCGAGCAATGTGCCCCGCCCACTGCCACTTCAGTTTCGCAATTCTTCACTTTTAGTGTGAATGAGTAACAAACAAAACAATTTTACGGAATACTGCTAGTTACGGCAATAGGGCAATTTTAAACGAATATTTTACTTATGCTCCCTACACCGTGGAGAATTTCATGAAATCCGTCTTTATACCTAGTACGGTCGAATAAACTGAATCACGTAACTCTATAGAACCTTTACTCATACAATTTTGTAATAATTTTTTTGGCGGGTGTATTGTAAGTTCATTCTGATATTTGCACTAAAAAGGTTGCTGATTCTTTCACTGTACCGTCAAAAAGACCTGTACAAAATTTCAGTCAGCCAATTAATTTTGCATGACCGCCACTTCACCGGCTTCTGAGAGACACTTTTTAAACGATTTTATTTTTTTATTGCACATGACAAGGCACTTAGGGATGCACTGTAATGACGATACAATTAACGAGTGTACAGTGTGCAGGCGCATGTTATGGTGAGTACGTTCTTTATTCTCCAGTTAGGTGCCTTACTCTCGAGTTTTTGTGCTAAATGTTCGCGTCTTTAATACTTGGTGAGCTATGCTGTTCGGCCTGTTCCTAAAATTCAGTCCGTCTAGCACGACAGCGCGCAAGAGTCGCGTCACGTGAGAGGTAGACTACCCGTCTCTTTCTAGAACGAACAGTAAGAAAAAGACTGGCAATTTATCTCGCGCGCGACGTGACTCTAGTGCGCACTCGTGCTAGGCGTGCCGATGTCATGATGTAAAAAAGAACCAAACCGAACAACTGCGAGTCTTGATTCGCGTACCTGACTAAGATTTTTCAGTTCAGTAAAAATTTGTACGCAGATAAGTCAATAATTTGAATTTCGTACCTAGTAGTCAAACCTTGCACGCTGTCATCACGCAAAAGCGCATTTTTATGTCTGGTTTTAATTTTTGTTTTTTTTTTTCTATAAAATTGTGTCTTATATTTGTGTGTCTTGCAAAATGAATAAATGTCTTCTTTCTTTCTTTCTTTCTTCAAAACGTCACCTTAAGGTTAAATTCTTGATTAATATGTATGTTTTTTGTATGAAAATAGACTTTCAAGATGACAATGCAAAAATTACAGCTCTAATTCATTGTTTTAACATTGATAAAAATTCAATTCGTGTGGCAACTATGTAGCAATATGTACGTAATTTGTTACTACGTTCGAATGATATTTTTACGGTTGCGACTACAAACAACAAATAACACTAGAAATCTACGTGTATCGAATGTGTGTAAATAAATGTTTCTCTCTCTGTCTCTCTCTCTTACCTGTCTCTCTCTATTGGCCCCTTTGTCTACTCAGAAACATTACTATAGCACCAACTTATACACTTAAACGAATGAAATTTGATACTGGCTATTAGTCCCTCAGCGTGCAATTAAATTGCCACAGGTTTCTGCAGACGAAGCCGGTCTCGCAATTGACCCTTTCGAAACCATATCACAATAATGCACGGTTATGCTCAAGGTTAAATAAATAATTTCGGGAATAAACTTCGGGACATAATGGCAGTCAGATGTGCGATGAAAATAAGACGAGCGTTAAATTATTTTTGAAACATGCCTCATATTCGTTGCATGTGTGCAGTTTAAATATTTTAAGTGCACGTAATGGTGTGAGCGAGTCGATTGAAGTTATGCAAATGTCTCTGTTGCGATATTAAATAAGAAATAAAGCGTTAATTAGTACGCGGGAAGAAGTAATTTGAATTTTCTCGAAACACATTTCGAACATGCTTTTGAAATTTCACCAAGCGCTTTTAAGATTTCTTCAGAAACACGTTTGAGTCCTTTTAAATTATTTTTTTAAACGCTAAAAAGCATTTTAATAGAGTAAAACAGCTACAGGAGCTATAAGGGTTCTTTACCTTTCTAATGTAAAGTATTTACTTCAAAATTATACGGCTAATATCCAGCTATAAATAGCTGTTAAACGTTACCGCGTTTGACCGGTCACTTATCTAACTTCTAACTAATATTATAAATGCGAAAGTATGGATGGATGTTCGTTTGTTTGTTACTCAATCACGCCAGAACGGCCCAACGGATCAGGATGAAATTTGGCACACAGATAGAGAAAAGTCTGGAATAGCACATAGGCTACTTTTTATCCCGGAAAATTGCGTAGTTCCTTCGGGATAGCGATAAACGAATTCTTTGCAGACGAAGTCGCTGGCAACAGCTAGTAAGTCTTATAAATCCTTAGCCCCGTGATCCTGCAATGTAGTAAGTCTACACACAATTTGTCTTGCATGTGTGTAAAGCTTAAGACGAACGAACATGATTCATAGCCGTTCGGCAGACGATGGCTAGCGCTATAATTACCGTCGAACACGCGATATTCGGCTCAAAAGAACAGTTACTCAGACACTAAGAAGCACCCATCGCATTTGGTCGTAAAGTGGTTGCAATGGAAACCCGTAAAACCAAGGGTGAGTGCTGAGGCGAAAACATGATTTTTGCGGCGCGGTTCTTCAAAAATAATGCGATAGCATAAAATATACGGTTTTAAAATTGTGGGAACGTAAAATGTTGCTCAAGTTTTAGGATTATAGTTTTGCTTTTATGAGCGGTTTACCGTCCTAATGAAGAGTCTGGGAAAATTTAATCTTGTTAAAATATTGTTCTTACTTTTCGTATTGCGTTTAGAGTTTTAGGTATGTACTTGCCAAGTTTCTTGTCGCGTATTCTTCTTGGCAATGATGGTCTTTCGGAAAGAGCTGGGGGTTACCATAAAGTCTTAATGCGATTCAATTCTGGCTCAGTTCAGGTTATAGCTGTCACTTTTAGTCATCTGACAGCTTAGAGTATACAATTACAGTAGTAATATCTGTGGCTCTAATGAAAAGGGGTACAAGTCCGATTTTGGCCAAAATGAGTTACTTAGACCAAAAAAAGTCAGAAAAAAATTACGCATCGATTGGTGTAAACGGATCTAAGATATCTCATAAAATAACGAAGTTTCCTTGTGGATAAGGGTACAACCCACCATAAAAAAAATAGTGTCAGAGGGTCCGTCTGCAATTGTATTTCTATCCACTAATGTTTTGTTTGTCATTTATGATCTAAATTAAGTTGTACGTGGTATTTTTTCATATTATCTGTGTAAAAAAATCTAAGTAAACCTGAACCCCTAAAACAGAAACAAACGTGTTTAGTTTACATTGATACATCTTGAGTTTAATCCCTTTACGCAAAAAAAAGTAAGAAAACGTAAGAATAAGTCGAGGTGTAACCTTTTTCACGGACTAAATATTAAAAAAATTACGTGCATTGTGTATTTTTTTCGAGCAAACGGTTACATTTACATGTCTGTTTTTTCAGCAATTAAGTCTAAAAAATTACATTGTTTTGAAGATTCGATCTATTTCGACATAATTAGTTAGTAAATAATCTTCTATGGATAATTATTTGCTTTTCGGATGCGTATCCTTTTTCACTTCGCATAAAATTACGAAAACTTAGTGAGTAACGGTACATGTAGCCACTTGTACCTTTTTACACCTATTATCATAATTTTATTATGGATACAACTAGTTATTTTAGAAACTAAAAGATCGAAATCAAAAATAACAATGCCATGAGATAGAGCGGTAATTCGTTTACTCCTATAGGATACCGCATTTATTAGTATATTGTGATGGTACGGCTGTGATCGTCTATTTATAAATAACTAGCTTTTTCCCGCGACTTCGTCCGCGTAGACTCATTTATTGACAAATAGCTTTTGCCCGCGGCTTCGTTCGCGTGTACCAGGAGTATTTCAAACCCGTTTTTTTCCCGTTCCCATAAGAATTTCGGGAAATGCTCTCTTAATGCTCCCTACACTCCCCAAGGAACTCACTTGCCAAATTTCAGCTTGCTACGACCAGTAAAACGAAAAATCCCGTTTTTCCCGTTCCCGTGGGAATTTTGGAAATTCCTCTCTTAATGCTCCTCTACACTCTCCAAACAACCTAAATGCCGAATTTCAGCGTTCTACAACCAGTAAAACGAAAAGTTCCGTTTTACAATTTTGCAAAATTATCTCTTATAGCTTCTCTACACTCTTCAAGCAACTTACATGCCAAGTTTCAGCATTCTACGACCAGTAAAACGAAAAATCCCGTTTTTTCCCGTTCCCGTGGGAATTTTAGGAAATTGTCTCTTATTGCTTCCCGATACTCATCAAGCAACCTACATGCCAAATTTCAGCTTTCTACGACCAGTAAAACAAAAAATCCCGTCATTTCCCGTTCCCGTGGGAATTTTGGAAAGTCCTCTCTAAATGCTGCTCTAACACTCCCCAAGCAATCTAAGTACATCGCACCTTTAGAACGAAAGTGACCTAAAACGAAATTTTGTCAAAATGAGGTTTTGATGTGAAACGACCCTTTGAGGAACAATCTAAGTTTTTGGTAAATCAAAAAGTGACTTATCTGTGCTAGAACAGTACCTAACGCTACTGTGGGTCTCTTTCACGCTTTCAAATTACCAATCCAGTTTCGGAGTGGTAACGCTTGTTTTAGTGTTGCGACAACTACTGGACAGGCAGCACGTCATTTTATTGCCGAAAAAGTGACCGATTACGGATTGAGTCGTTTTGCTTCCGAAAGTGACGGTAAGTTTACTGCTATAATTACCGAAGGCAAAGTGACCTATTTCAAGTCAGCACTGTTTTATACCGAATGTTTTGGTAGTATTTTTGACTCATTCTTCTTTACACCAGTTTGTTAACAATAATGGCATGGCTTTTTTTGACTTAATAAGATTTAAGCCTATGTTTTAACTATCATAGTCTTATGACTTACGTCTTATTAAGGAATAAGTCTCTGTTATAATAATTTAGATACTATTACTTGGGTCTAATTAGATTTGCGTCGTTTTTATTCTATACTAATGCATACATTTTCATTATTAGGTACATAATTGCGTAATAGAACTAAGGTATTCATTCTGCGATCTTAACATGGTTTTCTTCTTCAAGCAGCTCGTCAAGTGATTCACCTCTTTCTGAGCCCCAGACTACCATGACTGACAATACAACAGTAACAAATTCTAGAAATGTTAAAAAGCATAAACCTAATCCTAGCAACTGGAAGCAAAATGTTACTAAAAAACTTGGGAATACAGGGCAAGCTTACACATCCAGATCTAAATCCAACAAGGAGTTTCCTGCCCGTTGTATGAAAGAACCATGTGCCTGTCGTCTGAAATGTCCCGATAACATCAGTGAATAAAATAGAAAAGATATTTTCCAGTCGTTTTGGAAGCTTGGATTCTTAGAGCTGCAGAGGCAGTATATAAAATCATGCATGACAGAAATTCAACCTAAATATAAATATATCAACGCACAAACACCCAGACACCCAAACAATGCTTTTTATTTTACTGTTGAGGGTATCAGAATTCAGGTTTGCAAAAAAGATTTCATGAACACATTAGATATCACGGACAGACAGATTAGGACGGTAAAGCAAAAAGCTAATAATACAGGTTTCATAGCTCAAGAACAAAGGGGCAAGCATTATAACAGAAAAAAAATAGACGAGACTATTATTCAGGACATAATAGATCATATAAATTCAATACCACGGATTGAATCCCACTACTTACGGGCATCTTCATCAAGGGAATATATTGACGGAGGGCGAACGTTGAAAGATCTCTGGCGTGATTTTTCAACAATAAGACAACAGCAAAACAAACTACCAGTTCAATACTCGCTATATCACAATATCTTTACGACTAAATTTAATATAGGATTTTATCAGCCGAAAAAAGATCGATGTGATTTCTGCCTTGAATTTGATCTGGCCTCTTTAGAGCGAAAAGCGGAACTGAAAGAAAATTACGATATGCATATAAAAGAGAAAAAAAATTGCAGACTGGAAAAAAAGACCGGTCGCAGTAATATAACTGATGAAATGCTATGATTTTATATTCGATTTAAAATCATTACAATTGCAGTGGGGTTATAATTTCAATGAAAATGATAACAAAAGACCCGTTATTTGGAATAACATTAAGGTGTTAAAGTTTATGAAAACCGATCCTTTCGTGCTATTCTACAAAACGTCTTACACACAGAAAACTTTTGAACGCGTGGATTTTAGAAATAAACGAAAGAAAATGCCAGGTTTAGAAGACATTGTCGTTGATAAAGCATTTAAAGGAAAATTAAAGTTATCTGAAAATAAAAAGAAAAGTACCTATCAACGAAATGTTACGCAAGAATTTAATACCAAGTTACTACACTGATTACTATAAAACTATTATTTCTGAAGATTAATCGATTTATGCATCGTTTGATTTTTTTATTTAAGTATTCGCTTTTAAGAATGAAAAACAATGTTCCTAAGAAAGGCTAAACTTTATTTTATCGGTCATTCTCAGGAAAACGTGTTCTCAGCCTAAACTCCGTCTTGATTTTGAGTTTTACATTTATGAATATAATTGAAGTAAAATGTGAAAATCTATGATACAAGAAGCTTTTCTGTGCTTTTGGCCATTAAATAAACCAATTAGCTTATGATTTATAACACATTGATTTTTCATCAAGACGGAGTTGAGACATCGATATACATGAAATATGAATAAAATATTACTTATTTGTTTAAATTAAATAAAAAGCAAATATTATGATCGAAAAATAAGAAAATACAGCATGTAACGCAAACCCCGTGTCATAATTCACTGGAACATGAAGATCATGTCAATAGAAACCATAAATAAATATTTTCGAAAATGTGTATTTCTTGAACACGAAAACATCGGTACTGAAAAGTGAGTGCTATAATAAACGATTTTTATGTACAAAAACAATCAGATTTTGTTTAATTTTCTAAACTCTTATCAAAATACGACGGAGTTTAGTCTACGGAGCTTAGGGAGAAAGCCATTTTCGATTTTTTATTTAGTAATGGATGAATTAAAGGGAATTGCAGCAAACACGTCGTTAACATAGGATAACGAGCTATAATGATAGCAAGACAAATATATACAGAAGAATACCAGTAAAAAATAAAACAACTAAACGGAGTTTAGATAATATATATGTGTTCGTAATTTTGGCCCTAAGCGTATTGCCTGCACCCGACCTAGATGACGATGGGGATGGTGGCAAAACACTAGCGCACAGCCCTATTGGGTTGCACGTAAGCTTACAAATAGTAGTGTAATTTGGGATTTTATATCCATTGACGGAGTTTAGCTGGAAGTTCGCTCGTGCGGTAAAAAAATCAAAATTATATGAGTAAGACCTTACCGCTATTGTTAATTATAATTAATATGTAGTCCAACCAGTTGACTTGAATAATAAAACACAAAACAATGGGTTTTAATTATTTTATCATTGTGGCTTATTTTATAACTTTCTGTTAATATTTTAGAATGAAACTGAAGAAATACGTATTACGTCTATATTTTTATTAAACTTGTAGAAATAAAAGAGACTTAATTCTTGTTTAGTCATATTACAACAATATATTTCAGTGTAAAAGTGACCTAAAAGTGACTTGTTTCAGAAAAGCACTTTTATTCAATAGATATAATGATCAACAATAAAAAAAACATATCAGGATTTGTAGCGTAATAACCGCTACATAAAATCAGCCAAAAGTATTTGACCCTAGTTAGGTATTTTATTAACAACCATTTAAACAAGGCGATGATTTGACCAATCCAGACCTTATTTTGCTCATTTCCAAAAAGTTGTGATTTTGTGTTAGGTCACTTTCGTTCTAAAGGTGCGACATGTCGAATTTCAGCTTCCTACAACCAGTAAAACGAAAAGTCCCGTTTTTCCCGTTCCCGTGGGAATTTCGACAAATTGTCTCTTAATGCTTCCTTACACTCCCCAAGCAACCTACATTCCAAATTTCAACTTTCTACGACCTGCAGTATAACAAAAAATCCCGTTTTTTCCCGTTCATGCTGCCCTATACTCCTCAAAGAACCTGAAGGCCAAATTGCAGTTTTCTGCGATTATTAAAACGAAAAATTGATCCCGTAGAACTGAATATAAATCCCGTTTTTTCCTTATCCCGTTGGAATTTTCGAAAATCCTTAAAACTGTTTTTTACTATTATAATCACCTACTTCTATGCCAAATTTGAAGAGTCTAGTAATTTATAGTTCATAGGATTTCGTTGAACTGAATATATATATCCCGTTTTTTCTTTATCCCGTGAGAATTTCCAAAAATCCTGAAATTATTTTCTTAGTTTTGTAATCATCTACTTATGTACGAAACTTTAAGTCTATATTTATTAAAGTATAGTTACTGAGATAGGGTCACTCGGTATCGAATATGACAAATCAAGTTTTTTCCCGTTCCCGTGGAAATTTGTGTGTGTGTGTGTGTTCCTGTGTGTCAGGTAGGTATGTGTGTTGTTGTTTTCGTAATCGGCGACCCGATAAACCGTGCAAACAATACTACCCACTATAATATAATAATAATAATACCCACGTTGATTTTCAGACTTTGTCACCCCCTATCCCCCTTTTAGGGGTTAAATTTTCAAAAAACCTGAAACAGGTGCTTACTCATTTATCGTTAGGAATACTCCTGTGAAGTTTCGAGTAAAATAGTCTAACTAATCTTGTTTCCCCATACAAACTTTGGACCCCCATTTAAACCCTTTAGGGGTCGAATTTTGAAAAATCCTTTCTTAGTGCACCCCTAGACCTTATAAGGAACCTACGTGCCAAATTTGGAATCTCTAGAACCAGCGGTTTGGGCTGTGCGTTGATATGTCAGTCAGTCAGTCAGTCAGTCAGTCAGTCAGTCAGTCAGTCAGTCAGTCAGTCAGTCAGTCAGTCAGTCAGTCAGTTTCTTCTTTTATATATTTAGATATTTATTGGATGTAACGAATGCATGTATAAAAACAAATGAAATGAGCACAAGTTCAAATCATCGCGGGTGTCAACTGTTTTTTGCGTCTCCTGTAAACTTGGAATTTTTCACTTGTACCCCTTTTCGCTAGGACCACAGATAATATACTCTAAGTCTGACAGCGAGCGAACCTAAACTGAATCGGAATTGAATTGAATTAAGACGTCATGGTAACGCCCTGGTAGGTAGTTAAGATGAATTGCATTATAGTTTTAGGTACCTACTTGCGAAGTTTCTCGAGGCGCGTTCTTTTTTACAATGATGGTCATTCAGAAAGCCCTAGGTGGTGAAGATGACATGTAAAAGTGCTTTGCGGTTTATTTACAAAATAGGCTTTAAATTTTGATTGATTTTGTAATTTTTTTATTATTAAGGAGTGATACATTAGCGCCTGATTAAGTACAGCATTTCTGTTCTGGTTATTCGTTACAGAAGTTGGTAATAGTTTCTGATGTTTACTACAAATATTCGAAGGTGTGCAAATATATTTTATTTGCAAATAAATATGTTTTTGCTACATAGGTAATAACAACTTATCGACTATGTGACTTCTTCGAAATTCTTTAATATCACATCATTCGTGACATCAAAAAGAAATCCAATCCCTTTTGCCGCCAAGACCTACCTTAGCTGCTGATGACACAGATAAATAAAACCACAGATAATTCACTCCGTACACACAGAAACCGCCACTTAAACTTTCACTTTAGTAAACATTACGTAATAATTCGTGTCCTGAGAGACAATCAGAATCTACATGGAGGTATACGAGTTACGCCCTTACCAAAATTTAAGTAATAACTTTTTGTGAACAATTGCGGTAAATGATGCAAGCTGGCTTGAATTTTCATCAATCTACTATATCGTAAATAATGGCGCAATCATGCCGGCATACCAAAAATTGACCTACTGATATCGTGTTTCGGTTCCACACCTCAAAAGTAAAAACGGAAACCCTTACATGATCACTTTGCTGTCCGTAAATGCAAGCGTCTCTTTGCCGAAACTACTTTTCAGGAACTATTTTCTGTACAAGCCGGTACGTAAGTATACATTTGTTGTAAATATATAAATAAAGTTATTGGTTTATATCGTGCACAAAATGGTATGCAATTAATTGACGGCCAATAATATAAGCCTAACCATAATATGAGGTTAGCTTTTGAACTTCCTTATTAATTAAATAGTTGTTGTTTATTATTAAATGAATCATAGTTTAAATATACTTATATGTACCAAATATTCCATTCATTCGACCTCATTCATTCATTAAGAGTAGTTGTATGGAACTTTTTATGACGCGGTAATCACACCGGATACAAGATAAACAATAACGATAATAACTAATTAGTAACGTACCTATTTTT
Source organism: Pandemis heparana (assembly GCA_963854515.1). Taxonomy (NCBI): domain Eukaryota; kingdom Metazoa; phylum Arthropoda; class Insecta; order Lepidoptera; family Tortricidae; genus Pandemis; species Pandemis heparana. Next base: position 5,990,533 of record OY978016.1, on the reverse strand, counting down.
ATCTTAAAATGCTAAACCAGAATAACAAGCAACTCATTCTTGTAGCTATAATTTTTTAAGGAGTCCATGTTTTCGGGAAATAATACTGATCAATCTGTGCCTTTGTCGTCTGTGACACGAATCTACGCCGCTTCCTCGTAGTAGTTTACCCTTATAACTTTTATGAATGAACAGATTTCTTTATTACGCGAATACTCTGTAACGCTTGGCGTTTTAAGTGGAGAGAAATGAAAATCACTAATTTAAATAACAATATTTAATTAAAATTAACAATTCATAAACAAACTAAATTTCGAATGATTAGGCCAACGTTAACTAAATAGTACCTCAGGGTGTGGATTCTAGATTTCACTTTAGTAACAATGAGTGAGAGACCGTGTTCACTTATCAAAAGTTCTTATGGACAGCCACTTCCCTATAGTGCGGCGCGCGGCGGGTGGAAGCGCGCAACCGATGACGTCACGGGTAGGTCCGGAGCGTAGACAGTCCAGCGGAAGTGGTCAAAGAGTCCAGCACTCAAGTTCAGCCTCCGGTAGCAAAAACCCTGGAATATCCAAGATTGGACATTTAGTGGAAAGTCTGATTCCACGTTACTGACTGCAACATCCGACGAAAAGTGAAGATGGAAGCACTAGCACTACTAGCAGGATGGCTACCAAAAGCGTTTAATAGTGATCAATGATGTGGCAGCAGCATACAAAATCAACTTAATAAATAATATGACATACCTACGGTCAAGTGCAATAATAAGTATCGATTTTAACCTCTCATAAATATGTATCGAGAACTTATTCCGTTGACTAAAGGTGACATGGGACATATTTATGAATAGCTATGTACCCTTCTTTATTTTTACACTTGACTGTACCTGGACACAATAAAGATGAAAAATTAATTAATTTCCTCAGATGGAAATTAACAACAATGTGTAAAGTGCTATAAAAGTAGATTGGGTTTAATATTATGAAACTTGCAAGTTCTTAATTACATTTGCAAACTAATTTGGAAATAATATTTTTGACAAGGAGGTAGATAAATATGAAGAAAGTAAGAACAAAGATAATTTCATTCCCTAAATATTCATCTACTATTATCTATTAACAATAATGTAATGAAGCAAGCTGAGTACATGGTAGAATAATTAGAATTAGCCATGAAAATACTAACTACTGATTTATATTAGTAATAAATTGCAACACTCACCCAGTCGGGGTAAACACAATTCACTTTGATAATATTTTGTAGGAAAATAGGAACTAAGTAATTTTATAGATGAATAAAATTAAGTTTAGTCTCCCGAACAGTTTAAATTAACTAGATTTAGCGTCCAGCAATTATATTTGGAGATGTCTAGTTCAGTGTCGTCGCTTAGGGAAAGTAATCAGTTCTCCTCCTACGCCGCGCGACATACCCGCCTCCTCTTAATAATCAACTACCGCGCTGTATTCTGCGTGTTAAGCGCCTATTCGTTTTAATTAGCTATTTTTCCTTGTGTCAATCTGAATAGCTACTTAGTTAGGAACTTATTTAGTTTTAAGTATTGTAGATAGTTATTTCTTTTGTAATTAGTTTAATTAGTGTAAGTTAATTATAAGTTGTAAATAAACAGATTGTACAATAAGTTGCTTACTCCTAAGACGCCGTAGCGGTTACGTTACATACCCCCCCTTTTTGGGTAGAATTTTGCCTATGTAAAATTCTCTATCACTTAACTAACTCAAAAACTATCAGCTACACATACAGCCATCAACAACATACTTCACTCACTTTTACTAACCGTTTATTCGTCATCTGTCAGAATAACCTTAACACGTGTATTATTGTATTAAAGTTTCTCACATACAGAGTATTTTTTAATTATTATAAAATACTCACTAATAGCTAAAGATGGATTTTAAATCATGAAGTCTCATATTTTTTTATATATTTGTTCTGTTTACCTAGATATAAGATAACATAGACATACTACGGTAGGTAGTATTTAGTTATTTGTAGTGTTTTTAGTTCTAATTAGTTTTAAAGCATCTTCTACGTTGAATCTGGTAGAAGATTCCATAACGTACGTAGGCTTAATTTTTTTTTATTGTAAATATGAGACAAAATTTGTTTGATAGTGATAGGTTTTTAATTTATTAGACTTTATAATTTGTTAGTTTTATGTCCTTTATATGCCAATCACCTATATTGTTTCCTTGTAGATCTTCCAGTACATAAACTAGTGGTGATTTTTTAGCAATTATGCGGCATTTAATGTATTTAGGTGCCAGCTTTTTCGCAAATTTACTGTCCTTATCGCTTTGGTAGTAGGTGCGCTTCCAGATAAAGTCGCCTACATTAAACTCAGCATGTTTTCTACGTAGGTTATAGTTACCACAGTTTCTAGAGTGAGCTTTTATTAGAGACTGTTGAATTTGGTCAAATATTTTTCTCAGTACACCTAAGTTTTCTGCATATTCATCTCTTGGCGAAAATATCAGATCATTAATACCATCTTTGTCAAGATAGTGAGAACCGCAAGTAACTAGTTCTCGGCCAAAGACAAGAAAAGATGGGGTAAAACCAGTAACTTCATTTGTGGAGGAATTTAGGGCAAACTGTACTTTTGCTATGTTATCGTCCCAAGATCGGTGATCGTCATTTTCAACAAAAGAAGAGATTGCAGTCATTAAAGTTTTGTTGTATCTTTCTACGCTGTTCACTTGTGGTGTGTATTTTGCTGTATATAGGACGTTAGGAACTTTATATTTAGTGTACAGGAGTTTCAGGGTATTGCTAGTAAACTGTTTACCGTTATCCATCAAGACAGTGCTTGGTATACCATGAACAAGAAATACCTTGTCCTCCAGGATGCCAGTAATAATTTCAGCTGTAGCACGTCTTATTGGAAACAATAAGCAGTATTTGCTAAAACAACAAGTTACGACGAAAAGAAAAGTGTTCTGTTTTCTAGATGACGGTAGTGGTCCGACCAAATCCATACTAATCATCTGAAATGGTCTGCAGCACTCTTTAGGACGACCCATAGTTCCTAGTGTTGTATGATTAGCGTGCTTATAGGACAAACAGACATCACAGTTGCCTATGAAATTAGTCACGTCGCGGTGCATATCAGGCCAGAAATATTTTAAACAAAGTCGCTTATAGGTTTTTAAAATACCAAAATGACCAGCTGTAGGGCATGAATGATTTTGCTCTATAATAGTTTGTCTATTTTCAAGGGGAACGACCTCTTTCCACTCGAACTCTCTTGTCAAAGGGTTCAAACTCTTTTTGTACCGAAACAGTTTGTTATTTATGACCTGATAGTCCAAGAACGATGTAGGTGCGTTCTGACAACCATTGTAGACGTTAAGATACCAAGGGTCAGTAATGTTCTGTGTTAAGTTAGGTGACAAGGGATTTATGATGGAAACAGGTATACGAGATAGACTATCCGGAACTACATTATCGGAACCACGACGATGCCTAATTTCACAGTCAAAAGCAGAAAGTCTTACACCCCATCTGGCTAAGCGTCCTGTTGGGTTATTAATATTTAAAAACCATTTCAGAGCAGAATGATCAGTGTAGATAACAAATTTCTGACCGTTCTCCAGGTAGCATCGCCAATGTTCAACTGCTGTTAGTACAGCTAACGCCTCGCGCTCCGTAGCGCTATAATTTTGTTCCTGTTTAGACAGTGATTTGCTCATATAAGCTACAACCCTTTCTACACCATCTAAGGTTTGTGTTAGAACTGCGCCAATACCTACATCGCTCGCATCGGTGTGCACTTCAAAAGGTTGAGTGTAGTCAGGACAGGATAAAATAGGTGTAGAGACCAGACATTTTTTAAGAGAGCTAAAGGCGTCGTCAGCTTGAGTAGACCATTTAAACGGAGGTGCAGTTTTGGCCTGCGAGGTCAATTTATTTAATGGGGCAGCCAGCGTACTAAAATTTGGTATAAATCGCCGGTACCACGAAGCAGTGCCGAGAAATCTGCGGACTTCCTTACGGTTTTTAGGAGTAGGGTAGTTCATGATTGCCTCTACTTTGTCGGGATCGGCATGTAATCCATTGGAATCGACCACGTAGCCTAAATATTTGAGCTGCTCTCTAAAAAACTGACTTTTTTCAAAGTTTATGGTCAGGTTTGCAGTGGCAAGTTTATCCAACACGCGTACCAGCAATGAGATATGTTGATCAAAAGTAGGTGACACAATTACAATATCGTCAATAAAAACGAAGACCTTGTGTTCAAATTCTGGACCGCAAAACAATTGATCAACTAATCGTTGTTGCGTAGCTGGCGCGTTGGTAAGACCGAAGGGCATAGATTTGAACTGAAAGGTACCACGAGTTGGTATATAGAAGGCAGTTTTGCACCTATCCTCTTCCCTTATCAATATTTGCCAAAAACTTTTAGACAAATCCAGGCTGGTTAAATATTTCGCATCACGTAAATTGTCTAGTATCTCCGAAATATATGGCAAACTGTAGGCATCTTTTCTAGTGACAGCGTTAATTTTCCGGCTATCTAAGCAGAATCTTGGTTGCCCATTCTTTTTCGGAGTAAGTAATACAGGTGAAGACCATGCACTATCGGAAGGTTCGACTACGTCTTCCTTAAGCATTTCGTCTAGTTGTTCTATTAAAACACGTTGTTTTTCTAGTGGCATTCTATAATAACGTTGACGAATGGGGGCAGCATTCCCAGTATCAATAGAATGCGTAATTAGATGTGTCCTACCTAGACCACGTTCCTCATATGAGATGCTACGGAACTGGGAAATGATGTGATCAGCTGTGATCTTTTGGTCTTCAGACAAATGGTCGTAGCTACATAAGTTTGAGTTTTTATCTATCGCTACTTCAGCAAGAGCGACATCAGATTCCGAACGCATAATAACGGCGGCTAAATGTTTAGGAAATAGACCGAAATCATTCCAAAAATCCATACCTAAAATCAATGAATTTTGTATTTCGGGGACTGCGTAAAGTTCCAAAGTGTGCAGTTGATCCATGAAAAATACAGGTATGTAAATACAACCTATACTTTGTAACTTTTGACCACCAGCAGCTACAAATTGTAAGGGTTTACCTTTTTGTAGGATAAAACCTCTACTAGTGAAATATTTATGTAAGTTGTTTCCTAGGATAGATACTGAACATCCAGTATCTAGTAAACCAATTAGTGTTTTATCATGCAATCTTACAGAAACATGAGGCCGAGAGTAGTCTGATTGTGAATTGTGGATCGACGAGACAGTATAACACGAAAAGAAGTTAGATATAAACTTGAGCCAATTAGACCAATCAGTAGTGTCAAATTTAGGATTTGTAACCTCATCGTGTTCACTGCCAACCCAATCCACCGAATCTAGTTTTTTTGGCTAGATGTAGCCTTGCAATCTTTACAATCCGGATAACGCACACCTTTCTTGCCACATTTAAAACATATGGGATAATGCGGTTGGTGACACTGACCTAGGGAGTGAGTGTTAACGCGACATCTTGGGCAATATACTCCTTGTGTGTTTGAGTTAGCCGGACCGTTCAAAGAATTAATTTTAGGATTTTTCGATTGTTCCGTTTTATTTTGCATGTTAGCGTAATTATTAGTATGGTAGGACTTGTAGTTTTTAAATCTATCGTTGTAATTTTGTCTGTAAGTAGAAGAATTATGTGTTGTGTTTTGATTATTGATATTTCTGTTGAATGATGTGCCAGGTGATTGTCTATTATAAGCGAATTCTCTAGCTAGCATCTCCGAATGAAATTTAGGCGGCTCGCGAAACTGTGCCGTACGAGACTGAATGTTTTCGTAGCTGCGACACAAGTCTTTGAGGGCGTCAATATTTGTTATATTAGGAGACGCTGCCAGAGTACTAGCATAAGTAGGTCGAATATTGTGAAGCAATATCTCTAGTTTGTCTTCCTCTGATAGCTGTTTAGTAAGACGAGAGAACATACCGTGCATAATAGAGATGTAAATAGAAATATTCTCTTGCTCGCCTTGAGTGCGCATCCTAATCTCTGACAGTAAGCGGTAGTCATAGTCACTTTGACTAAAGTCCTGCTTGAGTAGTTGAACGAGATCATCCCATGTCTCCACTTTATCTTTGACACACCGATACCAGTGAAGTGCATCATCAGTAAACATCTCATAAGCGAAAGAAAGTAATTTGTCTTTAGGCATGCCTCTAGAATAAACTAATTCCTCGGCTTTTTGTATAAATGACCTGACACAGGTCTGACCAGAATATTTAAGCTTACCTACAACATCAGAAACCAACTTTTTCTCGCATGTAACCGTCCCGAAGTCTGACAGTAGTTCCGGGTTAGTTGATGTTGATGGTTGCGTGTGATTGTGTTGTATTTTTAAACTTTTTAGTTCCACCAAGTGTTGTTTAAAGATCTGAGAGCATTCATTATACACGAAATCTACAGGTTCCTCCTTTTTCACTCTAATTAGTCTATAGTAAACATGATGTAGTGTTGTTTCTGTCCGAGAACACATATTTTTATCAAACCTTACTTTAAGGCTATCTATATCTTCTCTTGTTTGAACCAATGTATCCCTAACTTGAGACAAATCGACACAAGGTTCTAAGTGTGACTCTAGAATATCTTCTGATGGCAGCATCGGAGCTAATTTGACGATTTGTTTTCTAAGCTCCTTGACTGTCTCTTCTGTATTACCACCTCTAACACCAACCTCATATTCCAGTTCAGGTTTTTTTAGAGAAAGATATTTAATTTTATAGGACATGTTTACTCTTGGTAGGTGTGTGTTGCAATTTATAATAGTTAAGTACTTATTTCTAGAAGCAGGAAAGCAGTAACCACCAGCGCAGTAATCGATTTGAGATTCAATTCTCCTATATCACCAAAAATGTGAGTTTAGAAAAGAAGTTTAGAATGTTTACAGTGACAGTAAAATTATACAATGTAATTAAAAAAAAACAATGCAATGCCATGAAAGAAATAGCTCACAATTTTTGGCGATAAAATGATTGTACTTAAACTAAAGCAACCAACACCAATGATAACTACAAAATACTAAAACAATTGCAAGTGAACACGGCTCAGTGAAATACCTACTAAATTGGCGCCACTGTAACGCTTGGCGTTTTAAGTGGAGAGAAATGAAAATCACTAATTTAAATAACAATATTTAATTAAAATTAACAATTCATAAACAAACTAAATTTCGAATGATTAGGCCAACGTTAACTAAATAGTACCTCAGGGTGTGGATTCTAGATTTCACTTTAGTAACAATGAGTGAGAGACCGTGTTCACTTATCAAAAGTTCTTATGGACAGCCACTTCCCTATAGTGCGGCGCGCGGCGGGTGGAAGCGCGCAACCGATGACGTCACGGGTAGGTCCGGAGCGTAGACAGTCCAGCGGAAGTGGTCAAAGAGTCCAGCACTCAAGTTCAGCCTCCGGTAGCAAAAACCCTGGAATATCCAAGATTGGACATTTAGTGGAAAGTCTGATTCCACGTTACTGACTGCAACATCCGACGAAAAGTGAAGATGGAAGCACTAGCACTACTAGCAGGATGGCTACCAAAAGCGTTTAATAGTGATCAATGATGTGGCAGCAGCATACAAAATCAACTTAATAAATAATATGACATACCTACGGTCAAGTGCAATAATAAGTATCGATTTTAACCTCTCATAAATATGTATCGAGAACTTATTCCGTTGACTAAAGGTGACATGGGACATATTTATGAATAGCTATGTACCCTTCTTTATTTTTACACTTGACTGTACCTGGACACAATAAAGATGAAAAATTAATTAATTTCCTCAGATGGAAATTAACAACAATGTGTAAAGTGCTATAAAAGTAGATTGGGTTTAATATTATGAAACTTGCAAGTTCTTAATTACATTTGCAAACTAATTTGGAAATAATATTTTTGACAAGGAGGTAGATAAATATGAAGAAAGTAAGAACAAAGATAATTTCATTCCCTAAATATTCATCTACTATTATCTATTAACAATAATGTAATGAAGCAAGCTGAGTACATGGTAGAATAATTAGAATTAGCCATGAAAATACTAACTACTGATTTATATTAGTAATAAATTGCAACACTCACCCAGTCGGGGTAAACACAATTCACTTTGATAATATTTTGTAGGAAAATAGGAACTAAGTAATTTTATAGATGAATAAAATTAAGTTTAGTCTCCCGAACAGTTTAAATTAACTAGATTTAGCGTCCAGCAATTATATTTGGAGATGTCTAGTTCAGTGTCGTCGCTTAGGGAAAGTAATCAGTTCTCCTCCTACGCCGCGCGACATACCCGCCTCCTCTTAATAATCAACTACCGCGCTGTATTCTGCGTGTTAAGCGCCTATTCGTTTTAATTAGCTATTTTTCCTTGTGTCAATCTGAATAGCTACTTAGTTAGGAACTTATTTAGTTTTAAGTATTGTAGATAGTTATTTCTTTTGTAATTAGTTTAATTAGTGTAAGTTAATTATAAGTTGTAAATAAACAGATTGTACAATAAGTTGCTTACTCCTAAGACGCCGTAGCGGTTACGTTACAACTCTTCTAATTCAATCCTCTGATCCTACATTTATTTATTCGTAAAGTAATTTGGTAAAGAAAGAGGCGATGGGATTTTTTTCTTATTATAACAGTCAAAAGAGGGACCCGAGGGACCCTCATTGTTACTCCACCTGTATTTTCTTTAGTTAACTTCGACATAAGTAAACCTTATTATGTGCGTCAAAAGGCATCGGGTGACTTGAGGGAATGGCTCATTTAATATTTATGACTCTTTAGAGAATCAATTTTCATTTCTTAGAATTTTCTGAAAAAATATGTCGTCAAATTTTCTACACTAAATTAACCCAATTAATGTGTGATTAAAGCTATAAGAAAAGAGTTATTTAAGAGGGTGCATCCGTGCTGAGCTCGCAACGTCGCATTTTTGGTGATTTTTTGCGATTATTTCACAGAAATTGAATGGAAGTTTCAAATATCCGTCTGTAGTGCACTTCGTTTTTAGTGTATTAATGTGTACAATGCAATGATTAATGGTGATGGACTTTTATTTTTGTATTAAACGAGATATAGTATTTTATTCCTTTAATACAAAAATAAAAGTCCATCACCTTTAATCATTGCATTGGACACATTAATACACTAATCGCAAAAAACACCAAAAATGCGACGTTGCGAGCTCAGCACGGATGCACCCTCTTAAACGTTAAGCGTCAAATGCTAATTTGGCTACCTATTCAAAGTTATTTTATTCTTTATAAATAAACAAACAACAATCATACATAATAGGTATTATAAAAAATACCTATATCTAAAAGAAAGAAAGAAAAAATACCTACTACTAAACTATTTACAGAACTTATACTATTCTAATTTAATTAGATACAAGTGAGCTTATAACTCATTGAACCGAAACGAAATGTTGAAAAACATGAGACATAGCTATCTCGAGGTGAGGCAGTGTGGTCCCTTCATAGGTTTTTAAACACAGGAACTGAGGGGGCCCTTTATCCTCCCGATAAGTACACGTTTACGACAAACTCGTAAAACACGGATCACCGAGGATTTTTGATATGTAACGATTCTATTCAAATGCCAACTTTACGACTAGGCCCATTATGATTTTACAGACGTCATATTTTTTCTCGGAGCCGTGATTATGAGCGGTGCATCAAAGGAATTTCAATAAAAAAATGTTATCTCTTTTTAATCACTTCCCTTTTTATTACGTCCCGTGAATTTAGTGGCGATCTTTTCAATTTTGCGCGGTGGTACTTGGGTACTGGAAATAATGTTTATTTGTTGTTTTTATGTCTCCAATTTTCAATTACACATTTTTTATTGTTCCCGTTTCTTTTGCGACATTTTATGAGAAGCCCATAAATTACGAGATTCAGGTTATATTTTATTAAGATTGAAGTTTTCTTTTCTAGCTTTCTTAGAAAATATTCTGGTGATATTAGAAGCTGCATAGCTTAATTAATGGCGGGAGCAAGTAAGAAGCATGATGAGAGGTCAGAGGTGATAGGACATCAACATAATCTTGTGATCTTCCTACAACTCACTTACCCTGGATCTCATTTGAATCGTATCGCCATTACATTACCGGAATATCTTGTAAGAAAGCAAGAAAAGAAAACTTCACTTTGAATACAAATTAACTGGACAATAATTTCAATATTCCTGTTTTATAAGCTCCTGTCATGCTGGTTTAGGAGCAAAGAAAAAACATAGAATGTACCTGCCGTTGCCTCTTTTCTTGCGCAGATGGTAAAAGCCATGTTATAGGCGATGCGGCTAGCAACCCATTAAGTACTATTTTGATTCCTCTTTTCACCTATATGCCCAGAACTTGATAAACGTGGCTTTTAGGTCTTACTACCTTAGGCTCTCTACCCCGTTAGGGATAAAGACGTGATTTATGTATGTTTTAATAAGTACAGCACACATGTTTTTCTTTAATATCCTACATCCTTGCCAGGCCTATGATTTAATTTATTAGAGCAGCATTATCATAAAACTGTAGTAATAATCGGCAAAAAGTAAACAAATCCTGTTTTATGACCAACACAAGTTCACTCAAAAATTGATCTAATTTATAGTCATGTGATGTCGTAAGTTCTCATTAAGGAAAAAAAATACGCAATGAAAAACATGTGGCCCATACAGCGTGAGAACATAAAAGCGAATCCGATGATAAAAAGAGACAAAGATGCTGTATTCATACACATCTTATAATAACATGAGACCACAGTAGAAATATAACAACGCTGCACTTATAATAATTACATTGTACGATATTGTACACTTCCTATTGCAATTTGTGTCTATGTAATGTTTGCGTATTGAACGCGTTTGTTTCTGATTACAGTTTAGACAAGGAGAAAACTTATCCATTGTTATCGTTAAATTAATTTTATAATTATGTAGGTACCAGTATAATAATATGTTACTATGTGCGTTGAAAGTCTTGATTGTTTTAATCGAAATTCTCTAAGCAAGGATAAAACGGTCATATTACTTAAACGTTGTTTTCAAGGCACTGTCAGCATTGATACCATCAATTTAATTCTCACTGTGTGGCCACTACAGAATAAATACACATAGTGATGGGCAAAAGTATTTTTGTTTTTTTTTTACAGTCTCTAAACTTTAAGAACTCACTAGTCAAGAGTCTGTCCCTGCAATTATTTCCAGTACTTCGTCTAAGTCCGATTTCTTCATTTCACGACATAAACTTTATGTCATAAAGCATCCATAACTAACTCACCAATTACCTACGCAGAAATTGACACCTCAATACATTTCAAAAACATCAAAAATTCAAATTCAAAATTCAAAACTTTATTTTTCAAATAGGCCGCAATCGCCAAGGGCTCTTTTACATGTCTTATTTTAAACTACCTACTATAAGCAACAAAAACAAATAATCATTTTGATTGCACCACTGTTAATTAACTACTGTGTTTATGTGATCGGCGTAATTAAGTCAACAAATATCTTTTAATTTTGTTTAGTTTCATAACAGTACGGGTTGTAAAGGACCGCAAAAAATAAGAAATAGATAAGTATAATATCACCTTTTACGGTTCTTGTTTAATGAACTTGTTTTTGTAAGAATTCCTTGATCTTAAACGAGAGCACGATTTTATCTTTCACCATTTACGTAATTCTGGTATATTGATGTTATTAACATTAATTAGGTACACAATGTAACTTGCAAGAAATCTCAAATCAGCAACTTTTAGAAGCCTACATGTGAAACGTTTAATTCATCAAGTGAAAAGACCAACCAGAAGCAATCTATCAGTAGCAATAGCACCTGGAAGGACTTCTGGTAGGTATAATGAAGACAGACAGTATGTATGTTTTACCTTACATGGCTTATGGCACATACTACTGTCCATCTTAAACTGCAGTTAAAACCGTCAAAGTTGGAATGGGATTACATTGGCAATATCCACCGTACGCATTCAGAGCGGACATCAGTTGCCAGCGTACAGCAATTGCTACTAAACAGTTTTTGCCTACGTGGCAAGTGAGGTGAAACGATGGAAACGACGGAATGACTGCACGAAGGCAACTTTGTTTGTCGAAAAAATTCAAAAATAATAAATTTAAATAACTGAAATAACTAATGGTACTTTTGTTGATATCCGTGTTTGCTTCATTCCAAATGCTGATTTCTTTGACTAAGAACTGTTCCGCTGGTCTTCACAATGTTCTAAATAAACAAACAACATGAATTACAGTGAATTGTTTCTGAGCAAATCAAAGCAATTGCTCTTCATAGCGCTGATATCGCTGATTTTTATTTTGCTTTTATTTTTACTTTAAGTACCTTCTTACTGTCTAAATACTAACACTTGATTAAGATGTTAATTGGTTACTAATACTCTATAAATATTTTGTTTGTCCAAAAAAATAATTTAAATCTGATGTCAAACTGTGAACAAACTACCATGACCAAATACTGAAATAACTTTGTTTCGATTCCGAAAGTACCTCGTTTACTATATTCACAAAAACCCATTATTAATAAACAACGGAAAGATAGCCAAATAGAGTTGTCCTTACGATTTCCCCGAAACTGATTAAGGTCAGGTCAACAGTCTGATACATTGTGTTCGGTCCCAGTCCTGAGTTACGCAAGAGCTGAGGGCGTTGAAACTTTAGAAGCCCACCGTTCTGAGAAACGTGTTCAGTAGAAAAACATTCGTGGATTTATCGATTCAAACACGATATGGAAACATAGTCGGGATTCAAAGCATAACTCGTTTTGGTTGAATAAGGCAGATTTAATTGGCAATTTGAAACGTTTTTTAAATTCCATTGTACTCGAAAGGTTTAGTGATCGTCTATTTTTTGAATTGTGGTTTTCATAGACGGTATTTTTTATACATGGCGTGTTTTCTCCCGAATACGGTTCAAAACCCTACAAGTTTATTTACATTTTTTTTTATCTTCAAACAACAATTTCAATAGCAACAACAACAACTTCAAACACGACAATTAAGGTAAACGAGCAAGTGGTCATCTGATGGTAAGTTAGCACAAATACTCGTTGGACACCCGCAACACTATAGGAACGTCTAGAAGACTAAGATAGAAAACCTTGTGCCAGTAATTTCATCGGCGGTCTTACTCTCCACGCCGGAACACAGCAGCGCAAGCACTGCTGCTTGGCGGCAGGGATCCTGACAACCGCAAAACATGTTATGTTTTGAATAAAAAAAGTAGATTCCCAGGTCAGAAATACCTACGAATGTTTTCTTATTTTCAGAACTAGATCGTCCGTAAGTAGGCACCTAGGTATAACTTGTTCGAGACAATACTGTGCCAGGAATGTAAGGTCAGTTTAGGTACTAGAAATTGATAAACATTGAAGCATAACAATGGTAAAGTGTATGTGCTAAAACTACTGTCGAGACCGGAATAACTTCTAATGACATCACTGTCACACAACGCTATCTCTATCCTACAAGTATACCTACGTATCATTGTTAGGCACAAGCCTCTTAGAATGAGAGAGTTTATGCTGTAGTTCCCACATGGGTTCAAAGAGGATAGAGGCATGAGGAGTATTCCTATACTACAACGAAAAACTCAGGGTAAATTTAAAGTGTAATTTCGCAAAATAAATCCCGAAGAGAGGGTAAATCTTTAGGTCTTTATACGACGTAACATGAATACGAATAGGTATATGGCATGATTCTTCGGGTACACTAAACACTCAAAAGTACAAATATTTGCTACGAATAATTATTATGTCATGTAAAATACCTACAAAATACACAGTACGAAAAATTATGTGAATCGAACTATTCAAGTCATATAAACATACATATGCAATAAAAAATAAACTGTGACATAACAGCAGAGCCATTTCAATGTAAATTTATTTAAATCAAACTGCTAACAAAAGCGTGACCTTTTCACCGACCAAATTTAAAATTACAAAACGTAAGAAACAATTAACTGATACCGACTGTTTATCGCAAAATTAACTTATAATAAGAACAAGATGAGGCGTCGAATGGAACGAAACCAGTTACACCGGTCTCGAGGTATTTCTAAAGTATCTTTTTATTGAGGTTTCCAATTTCTTTCAGTGAACAAACAACATAATAAAGAGGGGCTGCAGGCAAGCTAGCGTGATAATAGCGTCGAGTTAGCTCGTGAACTCGTAACAGACAAAGGTATAGCACCGCTCGGCTGCAAACGGAGCTTATCCTACAGTATTTGTTAGGTACGCAAACAACATGTGACGAATAAGTGACCGAACATGAGAAAAACATGGAAGTTTGGAACATTGCCGCAGCTGTGCCCTAAGCCCCGCGTAGTTCGCCAAGAGCCGTCATTATTCCGCATCATAAATAACGTACTCCAACTATACAAAAACGCTAACCCTTCATTGCCTCTTCCTTTTACGATTCAGAGAAAAGAAATAAAATATGTGCGAGCCAAAACAAAGGCCATAAAACCAAAATGACAGGGCCACACGCTTTTCACGGAGACGGGGAGCAAAAAGGCGAACTATAATTTCGCATTATGTAATACTCGGAAGAGCTGTTTGGCTGGTTCGAATGCAGGCAGCGTGGGTTAAAAATAACCCAAGGTTAGCCCGCCGGCAGATTGGCGAGGGTCCCTTTGTGAGATCAAGGTCCACCGGTTCCACGGGATGCCTGTAGGCACCGCGGCGTGTTTTCGTCTCGAACAATGCGCTCGCGCGGGCATCGATCAAATGATTTTGTATGGGATAGCGTGCCACATCAATATTAACCAAATAACCTTCAATCCCTTTGACCTTTTGCAACAAAATAAACACATAATACTTGTTGTTGTAAGTAAGTAGGTATAAAATATACGCAGTGGAAGTTTTACTCCCTTATTTACAATGAAGCTAATACCAGTTTGACAAAGTTGACTTTGTTGCGAAAACAGCGAAGTTTGAGATTTAACTCGCTTTAAAGTAGAAGTTCGCCTTCGAATTCAGTTTTGTCGAAGATTTACAAGAAATATCTTTGCAATTCACCTTCCTCGTTCCAAACTGCGCAAATACTCGCGTTATGAAACAAAACAAGCGCTCGCGCATAAAAAACGAGGTATTTCTGCAGTCCTTGAACAACCCTCCGTTAGCAGGTGCGCGCTCGGATGCACCTGCGTGTATGCACTGACCTATAAAAGTTATAATTAAGTAATTTATAACAACAATTATGCCTTAGATGTGGGTCAAATAAAAACTTTTAGGGTACTCCGGGCTTTTGAGCTAAATAGAAATGACATAATCTGTAGGTACTTGTTATTATTTTTGTATGTACTTAACTAACCTCTATGGATTCTGTTTCTGTCCGAAATAAAAGGTTTTTATTTATTTTATTTATTTGTACTGAATCAGGGAATATTTTTGGGAACGATGGTAATCCTTTTCTGATCTTGATTACAATGTAAAAGTAGGTAAGTAAGTACTTAGTTTTCTTTGTAGTACCTAGTTACATAGGTATAGCTTTGTACGTCCTTTTGTACCTTGACATTTTGTAGTCACTATATAATATATATGCAATACAGCCGTGGTAGCCTAGTGGATTGACCTGTGGTTTCTCAAGCAGAGGGTCGTGGGTTCGTCGAATCCGGGCTCGCACCTCTGAGATTGTGAGTAAACCTGCACACATCTGCGAAGCAATTCAATGGTATGTGTGAAGTATCCAATCCGCACTGGGCCCACGTGGGAACTGTAGCCCAGGCCAAGCCCTCTCGTTCTGATAGGAGGTCCATCAGTGGGACGTATATAGACTGGAAATTATGATGATAATACAACAATATCATCGAGTTGAGATTAAAGTTAGTTCGGGTGTGAAGTTCAACCTGTGAATTCAAAAACAATTCACTATAGGTAGTTTTACTGAATTGTTTTTGAGTTCACAGGTTGAACTTCACACCCGAACTAACTTTAATCTCAACTCGATGATATTGTTGTATTATCATCATCATTTCCATTCATAGGTTATATAGTAGGCTAGTAGGTAGGCCTACTAGCTGATCTTCATTCTTTAAGTATTATTTTAATAGGACGTGAGCAGTTATCAAACTTTTTACTCAATTTATTATCCCCATTTACTTAGGTACTCGGTCCCATATTTCTTCTATATTTTATCGGTTATTTCCAAATTTCCTTGCGGAAGTGATCCCAACAGATGAATGATTTCACAGCTCCATAAGACAAGGGGAAATAGCTACCTGTTTCATTGCATAACGTATGCAGAACCCCATTCTTTTAAAGAAAGAGCGATGTCGTGTTCTTGACCAAAATGTTTTTTTGTACCGACACGTTGCATCCGCTCGGTTGCTAAAGGAAATAGGGGCTCTGTTAAGTTTCACAAGCTCTTGTTACTTACGTACCTACCACTATTGGTACATTTATTGATGTAATTGTATAATGTACCTATGTGCACATACACGTCGCCTTGTCCGAGGAAGGGGTGTAAACGTAAAGACGTTTATACACCAAAACAAAGCAAATGCAAAAGGAAAACTTGTCTTTTGCCGACGATCCTATTTTGAAACTTTGAGTGGCAACCCGACAGTAGAGGCGGTAACATTATAGAGTATAGAAAAAATAGTTGCTGGCTTCAAAAAGTTAAATAAAGATTCAGTATAGTTGCCGGCAAACATCTTGAGCAAGAACGACGTGGAAGGGGTAAGTTCGCGCATGTACTTTTATACCAAAGAGACGCTTAATTCACTTCTGCGCATTCAAGATGTTTGCCGGCAACTATACATATTTTATCTTACCTACTTGATGATCTTTAGAATGAAGCCTGTGGGCAAGGTACTCAGTGTCTTGCCACGAATTAATCTACATGTACTTTTTCTATTTTGAATTTGGTACAAGATACCCAGTTTCAGTTCCAGTTTGTACAAATCCTACATCGAAGTAAGACAGTTGCTTGACAACACTCGGGAACAATCCTTTGCGCTTCGCTACGCATCGGCAGAGGGGTCCAAAAGGACACGGCGATAGTAAGAAGCTTTTACTAAACTTTAGCTAAGCTTTGAGAGAAGATTTAAAGCTTCCAGATTTCAAGAGGCGTTTCTGTTTAGGGCGCTAGATCTGGGTTGGTAGTTTTCATATGATCAATTACGAATTATTTAAGTAGTAAATTTGGATCATACACAATTGTTCAACTAAGGCGTTAAAAAGAACAAGGAAAAACGATACTTACTTTTCTTCGTCTGCTCAAAATTAACTCCAATCGTGATTCGTGATGGATGTCGCTATGAACCCCTTATGCAGCCATACCAATTTAGAAAATATAATTATACTAGCTGTTGCCAGCGACTTCGTCTGCAAAGAATTCGTTTATCGTTATCCCGCGGGAACTACGCAATTTTCCGGGATAAAAAGTAGCCTATGTGCTATTACAGACTTTTCTCTATCTATGTGCCGAATTTCATCCAGATCCGTTGGGCCGTTCTGGCGTGATTGAGTAACAAACAAACATCCATCCATCCATCCAACCATCCATCCATCCATCCATCCATCCATCCATCTATCCATCCATCCATACTTTCGCATTTATAATATTAGTTAGATAAATTATAAAGACAGTTTTGCTTTTTTGATGTATTCATGCACTGAAAAACAAAAATTTCTGAAGTTTGGTATGTAAGTCTGCTAATGCGACAAAGAATTAAAATGAAATTACCATTTAGCAAAAACATGGTCAATTTAGCGTCAGTAGTATTGTCTCAATATTTACCGCCTTCGGTTTTCCACACAGAATAACCTGAGCGAATTCATTGTGTAAGATTTTAACGCATCGTTATATCCAACACTACTTCAACGGCTATTCAAGTAGGTCACACAGATGTGCGGACTTCAACTAACAAAAGGCATTAATTCTTTGATATTCGTTTGGCTGAAACGCAGTTCCTTCGCCAACTTATCTTTGCTCCCACCAAACCATTGCCCATTAAGTAATCCACCTTAGCTCCTTAGAAATACAGCAGGCTCTTTATTGGTTTTTGGAGGAATGTGTGAATCTGTAACGTGGTTGGGTTGTAATTCGGCTGGTGCTGTTTGCACGTGTTCGGCTCCCCTAACTGCAGTCACCTGGCTGAGGTCCGGTGGAACTGGGTCACACCTCCCTCTTCCCTCCGGCCTCCTAAGACCGGTTTGCCTTTGTTCTGATGCAATTATATCGGGTACTGTCGGGGAAAGAAATGGTGTTTACGCGAATGTTATTATTGATGGGTTGGCATACAAGTTAGCAGGAGTTGGCGTTTGGTAAAAAGTAGATGCTGTTAAATTGAGCAAAATGAGCAAGACGTACGTTGTAAATGGTAAAAGATGTGGTTTTGTTCACGTAACGTTTTAACAGCTAACAAGTTCAACGTTTGGCAAGACATGGGTTAGTCAAATTAACTATGTCTCGTTTACCTTGAATCTTGCTTGTGATCAAATTATAAAGAAAACCAGGAAAACTCCAGGGGCCTTCCTTACCATGACGTATTAATGCAATTCAGTTTAGGTTCGCTCGCCGTCAGATTCATACTAAAAGTGACAGCTAACACTTGAACTGAGTCGGAATTAGGTCATCGTGGTAAGGCCCCAGGATTTTTTTGGTGCTTTTGGTTTTTCTTGCAGGAATACTATGTAATATTTTTGAGTTGATACTGCCTAATTTAAAATTGCAAAGCCGTGAGTCATGGTGATAAAATTGATAACATAACACCATTATCTTCAATCAACACGGACAGGTGGGTAACCATACTTATAATTAAAATTTAATTATTCAAAAACATAAATTACAGCCTTGCTACCTACAAACACCCTGCACTAAAAAGTTTGACGCATGCATACGCAGTTCACTTTTTCAAAACAATATATTTAATTATAAATACTCCTAAAATATTGTCTTTGGCAGGTGGCACGTCGTACTAGTCATTAGTAAAAGTAGGTGTAGGTACGTCATTTTTTTGTTTATGTTTTCTTACTTCATTTACACCTGTATCTCAGTAACGAGTCTGACTGAGAGTCAACACACATTACGCACAGTCTAAACTATTCTACTGGAGCTAAGAGAGACTCGAATGTTGGCACTTACTAAGCATCATAGTAAGAATAGTTTTTTGATAATCCCACGGGACAAAGCCTGACCAGACTAACCTTTTTTGATTTTTCATTGGGGGCTAAGCTGAGGCTGAGAGCATCAACTCTTTAAGTTTTGTAATAGACAAACAAGTATTGCAGTAGACAAACTGATTAGTTTAAAACATTAATTGGACATGAACTACTAAGGTACGGTCGAAGAAACGGAATCACGTACCGCTATGGAACCTTTTCTCAACACATACATACATACACACATAAACAAATCACGTTTTTATCCCTTACGGGGTGGACAGAGCCTAAGGTAACAAGACCAGTTTAGCAAGATTGTGGGCGTATAGGTGAAAAAACCGGCCAAGTGCGAGTCGGACTCGTGCACGAAGGGTTCCGTACCAGAAATACTCTGTTGTATGGGAGCCCCCCTTAATTATTATTATTATTTTGATTTTAGTATTTGTTGTGGTAGCCACAATAAAAATAAATTATCTGTGAAAATTTCAACTGTCTAGCTATTACGGTTCCTGAGATCTAGCTCGGCGAGTGGTAGCCATGAAAAAGGGCTAAAATATCACGGTTTTTGTATGGAAGCCCCCCTTAATAATAATAATTATTTTGTTTTTAGTATATGTTGTTATAGCGGCAACAGTAATACACAATATGTGAAAATTTCAATTGTCTAGTTATTACGGTTCTTGAGATTCAGTCTGGTGACGCGGACGGAATGACGGACGGACAGCGAAGTCTTAGTAATAGGGTCCCGTTTTTACCCTTTGGGTACGGAACCCTAAAAAATGGAATCAATATAGTGATGGGTTGCTAGCCGCATCGCCTATAACATGATTCCTATGATTTTCGCCCATTCCCTCGATGGGCTTTTAACGTCTGCGCGGGCAAAGAAGACACTGGTACATTCCATGTTTTTTCTTTCCTCCCAGACCAGCATGCAAGTTCTCGTAATATACTTATCGCAATGATTTCTTTGGCAAGTGTATGGTAGGTATTTAAGTATGTATGTATGTGTATGTATGTTAAACTCTTTATTGTGCAAAATAAACATAAAACATAAAACAAATACAATTGACGAACACTGAGTAAGTAATTAAGTAATTTTCAGTGAAAAGGTTCCATAATACTAAACGATACAGATTCTTTCACTGTGACTGCTAGGTAGTTACTTTTAATTAAAAAAAAAAGGCCAAGTGCGAGTCGGACTCGCGCACCGAGGGCTCCGTGCCATTATCTAGAAATATCTATAAACCAGTGCAAGCAGAGCCCTGCTCCAAAGCAAAATGTACGCAGTGTGGGGTCACTTTATATTGGTCACCGATATAATACAGACCTATATACATATTTACAGTTTTCGCAATTATTCCTTAATCTGTGCTATAAGACCTACCTTCATACCAAATTTCAAGATTCTGCGTTCACGGGAAGTACTCTGTAGCTTTTGATTCCCTTGAGAGTCGAAAATTTTCGGCATAAACGGCTGTATCTTTTGATTGCGTTGGCTTAGAAGTTTGATTTTTTCACAGCTCCAAGGGGCAGTAGACCTGAGTATTTAATATAAATTTCAGCTTGATACCTCCACGCGTTCCTGAGAAAAGGGGTCTTGACAGACGGACGGACGTACGGACGGACAACAAAGTGATCCTATAAGGGTTCCGTTTTTTCCTTTTGAGGTAAGGAACCCTAAAAAAACCTAAGTCTGCTTCGAACTTTGAACTATTTTCTTCATGATAGCTTCTGTTGAAATTGAAACTGCTCTCAATGCTGACTGTACTTGCCCCTTAAGAACTTAAATTCCATGGGAATTCCCATGAACACGTGCGCTCGCACAGGGAATCGCCCAAACCCGATTCACTCGATTATAAAGCGTTTTTGATTACTCTTCTTCTAATCATAAAAGGGCTTGAGTGTTGTTAAGAATAATGTACTTACGACCTTTTGATTCGGTAGAAGGGCAGGGGGAGCATAATGATAACAAAAGAACAACGCAGTAATACCTATTTAAAGTAACCATTCATGTTCAAGGCAAAGTAAGGCCATTGATATTTTTTTATTTGCATTTATTGGATTTATAGTTATTTGTTATACAAGGGGGGAAAGTTGTATTTTACCTGCGAGTGTTCATTTGAAACACGAGCCAGCGAAAGGATCCTATGATTGACCACGAGCGGAGCGAGTGGTTCAAAAATAGAATCCTGAGCGTAGCGAGTGTTTCAATACACGAGACGTAAAATAACTTTTCACCCGTGTATAACACAAAGCTTTTCACCTCAATACAGCGAGAAAAATAAGAAAAAGGGTTTGTACTATCACTCATTTTTAATAACAAAATAAGTAGAAAAACATGCGAATATTTAACGTTGACGGCTTAGTTGAATAGTTTTGACTTATTTTTTTTTTTTAATTATTTGAAAGAAAGAAAACATTTATTCGTGATATAAATTACTTACAGAAAAAAAAGAAGTAACAACACATACAATCACGAAATGGTTCCACCTCAGCATAATGCTGGCCTTACAGCCAGCGCTGGTCTTCCGTTGGGACCATCAAGTGCTACTGTCAGCACAAACAGTGAACCGGCATTACAATCTTTAATATGGCTGAATCCTACTATACTATTATAAAGGCGAAAGTTTGTAAGTATGGATGTATGGATGTATGGATGTTTGTTACTCTTTCACGCCAGTACGGCTTAACGGATCTGGATAAAATTTGGAACAGACATAGTTTATGATTTGGAATAACACATAAGCTACTTTTTATCCCGGAAAATTGCGTAGTTCCCGCGGGATAGCGATAAACGAATTCTTTGCAGACGAAGTCGCGGGCAACAGCTAGTGGACAATAATTCCTTTACCTATCCCACGAGGGATGAATTTTATAAAAAAAAATATTTCGGATGCGTTTTGTTCGCATATTGACTTACTTGGACTGTCAGAACATTTTATCCGTTTTTACAACAAGAATGAAGGTTAATGTTGAATGCTGATATTTATGAATTAAAATAAAGTTGTAAGACTGTATTGAGTGTTTTTTACTCAATGCAATTAATTAATTGTGATATTATAATTCAGCACTTTTAACGTTTTACGTCTTGTTAGCTGTCAAATATCACTTAAGCTTCCTTCAAATGACAAAACCCTGTACTATATCTTTCTAATCTGTGGTCAAAACTCTTTCTCCACATGTGGATAAAAAGCGATTTTCTCAATAGGTGTCAAACAAACAAAAAGTGCTTTCCGAGCTAGTGAGGTGAAAAATAAATTAAATCGCGCAAGTATGTTTTGTATCAGTAAGTATACGTAACTAACTACCTGGGTTAAAATTCTTTTCGTTGCAGTGTTTGAATCCAGTTTGGCAAATTTACAAAAAAATAAAAAATAGTAAAAAAATAAACTTTTTGAATAAGTATGGATTAATTATTTTATGAAGATAATAATAAAGTAAAGAGCATCTAGGTTTATTGTTGTACCATTTTGAAATTTTAAATATTAATGTGATGGGTATGAAAATTAAACCACTCTGTCACTAATCATCTGTTTTTTTTGTATTTTTTTTATTATAACTCAATTCAAAAAAATACATTTAGTTCAATTATTTGAACACCTTGTAATTAAGATACGTAATAATCAATAGCAAAAAATAACAAAACTAATTAAATTTAAATCTTTGAATACCACTATGTCACAAAGTAACTTTTAGCAAATACAAACATTAATTTATTTTATACTTTAATTATTAAAACCTTTATAATAGTTACATGTTGATGACTACTATAATTATATATAAAATAATATATGGTTATGCCTAAGCTAACACTTAACAAAAAGCAATGAAATGGAAAATAGTCTACACGATATTAGGGACAAAAAACGTGACAGAGTATTCGCATAACGTGACTGAGTGGTTTTTTACATAAAATCAAATAAAAATTAACAATAAATTCCAAATTAAATCATTTAAGTTATTATATAATAATTATTCAAGTTCCTATTGATGTCTATCAGTCTTTAAATCAGTCAAAGAATAGTAAAATTTGTATTTTTTGTACCATTAGTATAATCATTTTTCATTAGTGTACATTTTTCATCGTGTCAAGTATAGTATACGTTTTTGCATTTTTAGTTTTTGGAAGGTTACGGTTTCCATTTTCTCGATATCTCATCTCTCTCTCGATTTCTCGATCTCCATCATATCGCAAAAAAAACCTTCGATTTTCTTAATCAGCATGTTTGTCTGCCTGCAACAACCCTCTATCGTAAACTTCCTTGTTGCAGGCCCAAGCTCTCTTTTATTATACTACTAGCTGTTGCCAGCGACTTCGTCTGCAAAGAATTCGTTTATCGCTATCCCGCGGGAATTTTCCGGGATACAAAGTAGCCTATGTGCTATTCCAGACTTTTCTCTATCTATGTGCCGAATTTCATTCAGATTCGTTGAGCCGTTCTGGCGTGATTGAGTAACAAACAAACATCCATACATCCATCAATCCATCCATACTTTCGCATTTTTAATATTAGTTAGATGTTGCTTCATTTTGGATTTTCTTATTGCCTTTTCTTCAAATATGGATTGTAAGAAACGTTTACGCTTCAGATCTGTAATCTTCTTATAATGTTCTCGAAATGCACTTGGGAGAACTTCATATTTATCCTCTTCATTTGTTTTTATCCTCTTCTGTATTTTTATATATTTTTTTATTCTTATTTTGAGATCGGTGATATCTTTTTTTATATTTTTCACACTTTATCTGTATTTTTTTTTATTTTTTGCAAATGTAGATTTTCCCTGTCCCGTGTTCGATCTCGACGTACTATTATCTTCTATTTTCGTTTTTATTGGACTGCACAGAAGAAGGAGTGTCCTCACGAGGTCTTCTTGGCGGAGAATATGGAACAGGTGACATTGCAGGCGTATCTTGTAGGGGACTATGCAGAGTTTTTATCTTATTTTTTCTTTTATTATTTGCTATCCGCCATTTTTTCTTAGCTAATCGATGTTCGCGAGCTGTCATATCCTTTACAAGCTTTTTTCTTGCATGGTAACGTTCCAAGTAATTTTTTTTACTTCAGCTACTTTTGCAGTATCATTTTTTAATTTATCCCTGCAACGCCGCTGTCTTTCCGCTGCTGACATCGCCATTTTGTTTTTGTTGAAGTCTGTTAACAAGATAATGCACATCGTAATTAAAGACATTTTTTGTTTCTATTTAAAAAAGACGATTATAATGTATTTTACAACTTCGTCACTACAAGCAACAACTCTGTCACAGTGTGATGTGACTGAGTTGTATTGTGACTGAGTTGTAAATTTTAGACATTTGATGAAATTAAAAATACATGTGTTGAATATAGCCTATTTCGAATTTCGTTATTCAAACTAACAACAATGAGTAAGATACTCCTTTAAAATTAACAACAGAATCATTAAAAAATTAGATAAAACTTACGTGACCGAGTCGACGACGCCAAAATACACGCACCCCCTCTGAACACTCGCGGTCGACTAAAAAGCAAATGGCGACGGTTGGGCAGCGCGGAGGGGAAGGGTTAACACGGGATTTTGTGGTTCATAACTTACTCGAGGACAAGCATCGCAAAGACGTAAATCCAAATACCTATTTAGCGTGACAGAGTATAGTCTGAAATATGTTATTATACTGGGACACAAAATCGTAATTTTAGTAAAAATACGTAAATATTATAAAAGATTTTTTTATTTTGATATAAATATCGGTTAATTATCAAATTAATTATAAAAAATAAAAATAAACAGCCTTTCTATAGAAAAAAATGTGATCACGACTCAAAAACTTTTGCTATTGGTGGCCTGGGACAACGGTTGATAGTTCGAAAAACAACTCCGTCACGGCGAATGTCTACTTCGTCACGCTGTTTTTTTCAATAATTATAACTATTTTATTTTAGTTTTTGACTTATAATGATAACATATCCCGTATATTTGATGATAACGTGGCATATTAGCAATTAAAATGGGTTGCAATATTTTAAATACATTAAAAATATTGTAGGACATGTTTCAATGCAACGAAAAAAATTTTAACCCACCTATCATTATCACTACATAGTATACTTAATACAAATTCGCTTTCCGCTTGCCTGTCCCTATGTTTGGTAAGTTAGTAGTAACTACCTATCACTACATTATATATTGAACTAGCGACCCGCCCCGGCTCCGCGCGGTATATTATGCATGTATTATACATAATATAAACCTTCCTCTTCCAAATCCGCATCAAAATCAGTTGCGTAGTTTTAAAGATTTAAGCATACAAAGGGACATAGGGACAGACAAAGCGACTTTGTTGTATACCTACTATGTAGTGATAGTGAAGTGATAGTGATTTGACGAGGTACATCGTGACATTTACTGTGAAAACGTTCTACTTACTTACTGAATATTTGATCGATACATTATATCGATATTTTTTCTTTGGTAGGTAGGTACTAGGTAAGTATAATTATCGAGGACAATATTGAAATTTTTGCATAAATATCGATGTAAGTATCGATATACTTTATCCACATTTTTTCACTATAGTACTTAAGCCTCCCTTCTGCTACAATTTTAAGTGTCGCCAGCCGCCAAAATCTAAGTTTGCTGCTACCGCACCGTAGGTTGTACTTTTTTTTTAACGTGTGGAATATGCGCCTTATGCATTCGTTACTGCACCGTAGGTTACATTAGCTTAAGATTTTTTTTATTGTCATTACGACTTGCGTACAACCAACAAATAAGCAATGCCGAAGTCAGTGGTAAGTAAAGTACAGATCAACTCGTTGGAGTTTTACCTGGGAAAATAAGTTAATACCTAGTTCATTATTTAAAATTCTTAATAAAATCAACTAACGATTTACGTATCAATTGATTACTATTATTAACCAACCAACTAAATTAACCAACAAAAAAACTAACGTTTCATTCAAAGCATTCTCAATCCAAAATCTACAACTACAACCAAGCAACAAGATGCCAATTCAACGTCGCCGAGTGCGGTCAACACAACACAGCCACTGCCGTGTCGCAGAACAATCCAACAATGTGTGCGTGCAACCACCCCAACAGCATCCCCTGTTGGCCGGCGCAGCAGCGGCCGCCGCCAATGCCAGCACCGACCCGCGAAAGTGAACGCGCTGCACTTTCTCCCCACCCGGCGACGCCCCGCCCTCCCCCCCGCAAGGTCAGCCCCGCTGCACGGCGCGGCGGCGCGGCAGCGACGCTGCGCTCTTGAAATTTCGCTTTCGTTCTCGCGTTATTAGTCGGCCGCGCGCGCTCCGACGAGCATGTGTATCGTGTGACGCTCCCGCACGTTCGATTTCGTTCGGCAATGGCACCGCGCCGGCAGGGCGCCGCTGGGGAGCGCGACGACTCCGACAGCCGAGGGTGCTGCGTGCCCGGCGAATGCTTGCGACCGCGGGACCCAGTCCGAGCAGAAGACGCGGTACGCGTGCTATGCAACAACGACGCCTGCAACGCCGGCCGGTACATGCACCGGGCGTGCTTCGAGCAATGGGAGGTCGGGGTGCTCGCGTATCTGAAGTCCTGCGGTAGAGCGCGATCGTGGTCTGAGAGGCAGCGGCTTCAGAATTTATGGACAAAGAAGGGTTATGATCTGGCTTTTAAAGCTTGCGGATGCCGTTGCGGGCGAGGGCATTTGAAGAAGGATTTGGATTGGGCTCCTCCGGGGTCGGTGCGGGTTGAGGAGGATAAGAAGAGGCGCCGACGAGCGCGACCGGGGCGGGTCCCTGACGGGAGGTCCCGGGCCTTCAGTCTATCCAGCTCGGGCTCCTGCTCGCCTCCCTCGGCGCCCTCTGAGCCCTCCGCGAGCCCTACTCACCAGCCGCAGTTGGCGCTAACTCCTGCCAAGAGGAACTCCAAGGTCGAGATCGTCTCCGACAGAGTCAGGTGAGCGGAGCTTCAATTCTTTTATTATTTGAGCGTTTGAAAATCAAATAATAATATTCGTAACTTTTAAAATTTGTCTTGATATGTTTATGTACCTATAAATCGGTCTTTGAATATTAAGTAATAGGTATTAAATAGGTAGGTATTATGTAGCTACTTTAGATCGTCTTTTATGAAATAAAACACTTATCACGTCCATTTACATTTCACTGATAACGTCTTATAATTTATATACCTATTTACAAGGTAAGTATAAAACTTTATCAATAACTTTCATTTATTGACTAGATAGGTATTGCATTGCAATTTGCATTGATAAGATGATAACAGTTTAATTTATAGTAGGTATTTTACCACAGTAACTTATTAAAATATTGTACCTAGTAGGTATTTTGTAAAATAATGTACCTAGTAGGTATTTTGGCAATCTACACGTTTTGGCTGTCATAGTGTTTATAACCCCTGACCTCTGCACTCTACACTGGATGCTAAATAAAGACTACCTACCTATCTACTACCTACAGACTTGCTTTTGTTTCTAGGTAGGTAACTTATGTTTTTTTTAATGGGAAGGTGTGGCCTGCATCTAACGCAACCGCTTAAACACGACAGAATAAAATGAGTGTTCTTATGCCTTACTTACTGTATCTACCTAGGTATTTGAATTTGTGTTATTCTCCAATTTTAAAACAATTAACAATTATCGAATTCGGTTCGAGTTTAAACGTCAAAAATTTACCCACCTACTCGTCAATCAGAACGACGATCTTTTTAATAAAACATTTTCGTATTGCAATAACTACAGTAGGTACCTACCTACCTATTTTATTAAAATACCTGTATACAGGTAAGTACCTTCGTTAAATGCTGTGTATAGGTTTCAGTGACTTTAATTATACCTACTTCATTTTTTTTAAATTAGATATCGACGTACTTATAGGTAGGTAGGTATATTATAAATGTGAACGAAAAGCTGAGCCTTGGCCAATTGGCCAAAGCAAAAACACTTGGTACTGTAAACAGCGACTTTGACAAGGGCCTATCGTTTCGTTCCTCAATTAGGTAAATAGGTATACGACTATTTAGTGACAAAATTCTTCCATTTTTTTTAAACGAAAACATGCTCAAATGTGATTTCAATTGTAGGTGTAGGTAGGTACCTACCAAATTAAGCAAACGGATTTTGAATGTACCTACTACTCATGGAATCACCTCGGGAGTAACAAAACTTATTCATACCTAATAGAAATAAGAAATAGGTGGCTATTCAGTTTAATTTCAAGTCCACAAAAAATACAAAATACCTATAACTTCTGAAATCAGTTTAAAACACCTGCTTCTAACATGTCAAGACTTGTAGTAATGTTGTCATTTGTCGCGATAAGGAAGAAGTACTTAGTAATACCTACCTATCTATCTACCTACCTACACAGCTTCCACATAATAATATCCCACTCACTACAGAGGCTGACATGACATCAGTTGTAGTTGTAGCTTCATATTTCTTTTTTATTATACCTACCTATAGTTTAGGTATTTCATTGAAGTTTGTAGGTATTAAAAACATTAAGTATCTAGGTACGGTCACATTTTTTAATTTAGGACATCTTAAGGTTAAATAACTGCATTGTATGACAATTTAAAGGATTATTTTGCGAAAACGGTCCTAAATTAAAAAACGTGACTGTATGTATGTAGGTAGGTTCTACAAGTTTTTTTGCTGACGATACTTTTATTATTGTATTGGCGTCGGGCTTGCAATCGTACCTATCAATCTTTCAAGTCAATTTGATCGATCAATGAGAGGGTAAAAAAATATTTGCAACTTTGATTGCAATTGGAAGTGGGAACAAGTAAACAAGTTTTTGCTAAAAATTCCATTTCAGATTGGTACTAGGTAACTAGTAGGATTTTGCTGATATGTTTGTTGACTGTACCTTCTTAAGGCGCTGTCAACAGCAAATGACCTTGAGCAGCGCCACTCTTCACACATACGGTTCGCGTGCCTATGAGTGAAAGAGAAGAAACTATTCCGGCAGCTTGGCGCGCGTCTAAAAGCTTGCAAATAAGACACAAATAAGAAGAAATAAAAAAAAGTATGGATTATTTGTGAAATATGACTCGTTAGCCGTGTAGGTATGAATATGTTGACTTCATGTTTTTAATTGCAGACCCATACGTCGAAAAAATAAAGACATAGAACCGTTTAATGATGATTTTAAGACCAATCTTTGCAATTATTTTCTATCGAGCCGATTTTGTTCAATTATGTATCGAGTCCGTCTAGCGTGTTTGAAATATGATGAAAATTAACATTATATTTTTTTTGTATTTTTTTTGTGTGTAGTTTTTCTTAAAAAAGTGCTTAAATAACATCAATTTCAACAAAATTAGGTGTTGTCAGCGTCTTAACACCAAATTTCAATGCGACTACGGGTGCGAGAGGGTGAGATCTCTATTCTGGTCTCTCCCCACAATACCATCGAAGAAAGATGAGAGGGTGTGTTTATACGGAGTTAGGTGTCTTGGAATAGTTCCCGCGTTGACGTTGACGGGACACCTCGCTCCCTTGTAATGCCTATAGGCGGAAGGGTCAAGGTATAATTGACTCAAGAGCGCGGCGATCAGTTCATGAACGAGGTTCGTTTAGTTCAGAGGTACAACAAAGCTCAATGTTTTGAACGCGTTTGCGTTAAAATGTCAAAACTATTAGAACGAATAGTTACCGACACATGCTATTAGTGGCGCTGCCAATCTGCCAGTAGTAATGGTAATGAGTCCATTACGTGAACAAAAACATGACTGATTGTTTGTTATGCTATCACGCGTAAACTACTTAACCGATTGTGATAAAATGTGGTAGGTATAAAGCTACATAGTTACACTGGGAAGGACATATAGTAGGCGGCAAATAAGTAAAACGTGGAGGAGATAAGCGCAATATGAAAATGATGTTGTTTTTCATACTGCGCATATATCCTCCACGTTTTACTTATTTGCCGCCTACTATAAGATAGTTTCCATCCCGGAAAATTTTATAGTTCTCGCGGGCTCCATGAATATTATACTCACTAGCAAAAGTAAGGGGTCACTTTTCATACATCTTACCCGTTATATTTGCTCGTCAGTGTATAAACGTTCTCCGCAAACGGAATCGCGGGTAAGAGCTAGTTATTAATCTAATCTAACTAATATTATAAATGCGAAAGTATGGATGGATGGATGGATGGATGTTTGTTACTCAATCACGCCAGAACAGCCCAACGGATCTGGATGAAATTTGGCACATAGATAGAGAAAAGTCTGGAATAGCACATAGGCTACTTTTTATCCCGGAAAATTGCGTAGTTCCCGCGGGATAGCGATAAACGAATTCTTTGCAGACGAAGTCGCTGGCAACAGCTAGTAATGCATAAATCAAGTCTTTATCCCTTACGGGGTAGACAGGGCCTAAGGTGTCATTGACAAGACCCAAAGGCCATGCTTAGCATGATTGTGGGCGCATAGGTACGTGGAAGTAGAAAGGGAAATTAATAATGATGGTTATTTTATAAAGATACCTACGGAAACATTTTTATCAATTTTTTCTTTAATCTAATAAACAACCTAGTAGTCTCAATCGCGTATAGCTGACAACACACTCGTCGAAACTGGCCACCCTAATTTTAAATTTTTATTAATGCACACAAACAACAATAGACGACTAATGTTGTCGCTGATGTCATTCCTCACTAGTCACCGCGTCTCTTTCACATCTGTTTACTAAAAAAGAGACAGCGATAAAAGTTGCGACGAGTGGTCCTCCGTGCTATGTTTTGGGAACTCACCGCTAACCGCTAAACAGGTCGCGAATCGCCAACCGGCTGAGGGGGCCAAGAGGGTTGCCATTGTTTACTATAACAGGGACACTGATGCGGCTGTAATTTTTATAAGTACACTAGATTTTGCCCGCGGCTTCTATCATGTGAAGTCATGACATCTGGCGGTCGAAATTGTACTGTATTTGTATTTGGGTTCTTACAAAAAATCCACGGCAATTTTCAAAAATCTCATCTTACTTCATTCATGCCAAATTCCATTTCTTTAAAGAAAGAAATAAGACATCTATGTATTCCTTTTTTATTTCATTTTTTTTCCTTTAGACATGGCCGTTAGAATTTTGGGGCTTTTCACACGTACTCGTTGGTCCCGATCCAGTGGAAATATTGAATATCGGGATAACTAACATAAAATTCATTCAAAACACCCATTTCAACGTGTAAGAGTAACAGTCATACAAACACTCACAAACTTTCGCATTTCTAATTCTAGTAGGATTTGGCGAAAGCGTCATATTTAGCGGAACACAAAAAAGTGTAGGTAACTATTATTATTATTTTTTTATTTTTTCCTGGCCAAGCATTAAGTAGGTATGCGTTTTGCCAACTTTTTTTGTGTTCCGCTAAATATGCCGCTGAGTATTTATATTCTAATTCAAAACTTAAACTTAAATCAAAACTTATTGTTTTTGTAAGAAACGGCTGAACCTTACCGTGCGCGAATTTTAAACGCGGTAAGAGGGTAGTTTTGAAAACATGCGCGTCTGCATTGACTGCTAGCTGCATGCAGTCTTCTTTCGAACTTCGTCGGATATGGAAGAAAAGGCGGGAGCCTTGGTTAGTTGTGATGAAGATAAGAGATTCATTCCAAAATCTCCGTTGCGGTTAGTGTTGAAATTTTAACGTTATTTTGTGTTTATTTTTGAATTTTAAATAACTGCTAAATTGGTAAGTTGGGCAAAAGACTGGAAAACGCAAATGGCTTTATTCACTGTTAAGTCAGAGTAGATTTTTTTCCGAAATTACCGTTTCGTTTATTCCAACCCTAACTTACTACTCTACTCGTAAATATAGAATAAATTAAAATACTAGTATTCAATCAAAGTGATTTAAAAACTTATTAATTCGTGCCATCTCCAGGTGAGTATAAATACTCTTACCCTATTTTACTTTATTTATTTTTTAAATGATATTCTGCTTCTCGTACTACATCGATTTTTTTTCTTAATTTTTAATTTAAGTACCTACCTGCTTTCCTATGAAGATAAATAATTAAATAGCATTTTATCCGGCTTAAATATTTTTTATAACAGTTTTTCATAAACTACCTACAAAAAGAGTTGTAAAAATCAAACTTACACAATGTCACACATACATCATACGTAAATCCAGAAAAATAAACACAATTAAATTATTATTTTCTATGGAAGGGATTCTTGTTATTCTTCCAAAGCTCGCAAAATATTCGTACATGTGCAATAAAGCAAGCAATTAGGTTTGTTTCCAATCGCATAAGATCCGAATCATTAATTACTTTAATTAGTCTGTAAAATTTTGCAGCACGCAAGATTTTATCATTTTTATCCCAGTTGCAATTCCATTTCGGTGGCTGGTGTTAATGTTATACGTGTAGTAAATGCAGGGTTCGGCGACATGTATGCTACCTTCTATTTAAAATATAAAATACTTAAAAGGTATTTGAAATATTAATGTAAACAAACTGATAACTCACGTTTTATTCCGACAGTTTCGAATCATTCGCGATTCTTAGTCATGGTGCGACGGGGGCCAAGGCGCGACGGGCGGGTATTTGAAATGTAGACAGTACAAGTACAAACTATGTATTACTATGAAAAAATTAAGTAAAAAAAAAAGAGTTGACTAAAAATACGAAAGATACAACTTGTACAACAGAATTATAAATACCAGGTGGTAAGTAAGTACATTATCTTTTTTTTAAATACATAAAATGTATAATGTATTTCCACTTTTAACGAGAAAATTATGTATATCTATTGTAAAAAACCGCGGTGTGTTTCCAAATAAATATTTTGACTGACTGACTTTTATAAAAAAAAAACAAAGCGATGTTTGCGCATGGATTGACGGAAAAAAAACTTGTGTAGGTACTCAATTTTTAAATTATTTGTAACCCTCATTGTCCGACTTGCGCACTTGACTTTTTTATTAAAATTTTGACGATAACTAAATTTTACCGGCGGTGACCGCCACCACAATGGTAACAGACACCGAAATTGGCGGTGCCGTAAAAATGCAATTCGGTGCATTAAGCGCGCTCGGCTGCACAGCTGGCTTCCTGTTCCCGTACGAAGTGCGTTTTCCCGAAATTGAGGCAGCTGCCCAAATTGCTGCGGTTTCTTTTATGTTATGTTGCCTTGGTACATAAGGCGGCGAATGGCTGGTATATAAGCTTATATTTTGGGATGGATAGCTTACGCAAGGCGATTAAGTATGTGGGCGTAGATTTTCGTTTTAATTCACATGTCGCAGTTTACTTGCATGTAGGATGAGTCATTATTAGCATACTTGATAGTGTGTAATTGCTAATTAATATAAGCCTTATATTTTATAACGTCTCTTCGTCTGGACTGCATTTTTTATTCGCAGTCCAAAGGTTTGGGCTAGGTGTCGATGAATCAGTCAGTCAGAACCAGGAGTCTCTTTATATTGACATGCTTGTTATTAGGTACTTATGTATGTATGTAAACTCTTTATTGTGCAAAATAAACAAGACAAATACAATTGGCAAACACTGAGATACATGCACAACTCTATACTCTATACTCTGGTTTCTGTTGTCCTGTCAATCGTTCGAAGGTTAACTGGAAAAGATCCCTCTAAGGGATAAGTTCGCCTTTGTACATCTATTTGTCTCATTACTTATCTGTAAAATTAATGTGTTTAACAATAAAGAGTTATACATACATACATACAAAGGCGGACTTATCCCTTTAAGGGATCTCTTCCAGACACTTATTATTGTTATTGTGCCTTTGTTGAGTTTGAAATCAAAGAAAAATTGGCGATGTAAGTTGGCTCGCCGTTATTACCTTGCTTGTCGTATTTCGTATTATTTCGTTTAAACTATACACGTTAGTTTGTAACAGTCCATACAAAGATAAAACTTGCCAATGATTGTAAATAGTCCTTATCTGGAAAACAACTATGTCGTACGTTACATAACTTATCGCTATCACTACATACAATTGTATGCACAAGATTATTTTATCAATAAAGGCATTAATTATGCGTCGTGACGTAACGAGTACACAAACAGCTCGTGATAAGCGAAATTTAGAGATTTAGATACCGAATATTGTCGGTGTCAATTTTGGGATTACCAGGCTAAGAGTGTAACTTTCTGCTTGAGTCTGTGTTTCGTACGCTCTTTAGGCTTGTCTAACTCGCTCGCAATCGCCATCGTGCTCATTTTGACAGTTCATGTATGGGCTGACAATTGGCATCGGAATCAGCTAGCTGTCACATTCATACAAGAACTGTTAAAATGAACACGATGGCTATTGCGAGCGAGTTAGACAATAACCCTACTGGCCATCTTAAAATCAATTGTGAATGAGCATCTAGTATTTAGGCTGGTAGCCAATCACTTTCTAAACAGTTATACACAAATGCCATAATTTCACAAACTCATAATTTGACAAATCTTTATGATCTGCTAATTCGTAATTCATATTAAAAATAAACCAAAAAACTAAATAGTAAGCTTATGTTAGATATTCTACTTATTGAAAAAGTTCATTTATTATCACGTGAGCTAGGTAATAATAAAGATTGTTTATCATTAGTGACAAGTTTGTGAAATGATGTATCAGTGAAAAGTTGTTTAGCCAAGTAATGAGAAACAGTTTAAGCAAGCGCCTTCTTAGACCATAATCTTGGCTTACTTCGCGGTATAGCGACAACCTGAATTCCATGCCTATTAAGACGCCAACTGCAACTAGTGGTAAATAAAACAATTGCAAGCAACCGTGTTACTAGTTCCACAAAGGCTTAGGTGTCCGTAGGTGAGGTATTTTACAGTGCCAGCGTCTTGATTGAACCGTGGGCGACGACCGCAGTGACGTCCGAACTTATTCATTCGTTAACTTGACCTATAAAGATGGCACGAAAAATAACCTCAAGGATTCAACATGAACATACGAGTATGGACCGACTTAGTGCGTAAACGAACATTGGTTCGATTAATTGACACTCCCACATTGTATTATAGTAATAATAGATGTAAAGTAAACTGATAATAATGTTAATCGGCGGTTGTGTAATATACTCACGGCTTTTCGAGATCGTCTCGGTAAAATAATGACAAAACAACTGCGCGTGCGACTACACCCAGTATTACAGGGTTCTTTCGCAGCGTTGTTTTTGTATTCACCGATGGTATTCGTAAAAGTATTCATTTAAAAAACACCGCACAATAATCCGCTACAATTGCGTCGCTACAGCATCCTCAAGTAGGTAAACGTGATGAATTTGACTAAAACCGTACTTAATGCTGAAATAGTCATTAAATGGTCATCCGTGTTGCATGAGACCTTTATTGCTTTTGTAATGGTCGCTGAATAAAACCATTTTGTTAAATTAAATGTCCAAGGTTCTGTTTGACCACGGATCACTAAAACCCGGATGATTACTTATGTCCATACGAGAACGGCAGAACTTGTGTTGTTAAGAACAACAATATTTAAAAACGGGTTTTTTGAATATCGAATGTGAAACACGTTTGTCGTAATAAAACGATAATAGGCCAGTTTAAATGCGTGCGCGGACGCATCTGTTAAGATAATTTGTCTACGTGCATGTGTTTGTTTGTAGAAGCAGTTGCAAAAAGACAAAATATTATAGTTTTAAATAGTTGAAAAGACCAACATTCCTATTCGCTAAAACGTATTTTGATTACACAAAGCGTGAATTACAAGTTTTTAAAAGTCACTGCGCTAGACGTTTCAAAAGAAAAATTAAAATGAAGTTTTTAATAAAAGTTTCCTAGCAGACATATTTTTTTCTGAAAAACTGCGAAGGAAATTACAATTTGAAAATAAGGCTATTTGCATTCTGCGCTGGCCGCCTCGCCCTCGCACAGTGTGTACAGACACATTAGGCGATCCGCCATGAATTTACAAAAGAACCTGCGAAACGGCTTTATTCGCCTACTAATGACCGCGACAGGATGTCTCCAATGTCAATAAGCGCTTAAAAAATGCATATACCTAACAATAACAGCCACATCCAACAGCTCGCTGCAAAATATTTGCTCGTTCCTAAAACCAATCCCCGTACTGATAGAATCGTCAAAGTATCCTGTTACCGCTAAATGATCTTGATTGTTTTAACTGAATTCAAATCAGCGGCATTAAATCATTCGTTTGTTCGGAGTTTAAATTCGACGTTAGCCTCGCCTGGTAAACAATACCAATCAAAGCATCGTTTCGCTCATAATCTGTGGCGAAATTAGGAAATACATACATACATACATACATATCGTCACGCCTCTTTCCCACAGGGGTAGGCAGAGACTACTTTGTTCCACTTACTACGATCCTGACATACCTCTTTCGCTTCGTCCACATTCATCAATCTCTTCATACATGCTCGTCGGTTTCGGGTACTCTTGACCTGGCCTTTTTCCAAAACGTCCCTAATTTGATCATGGAACGTCCGCCTAGGCCTTCCCCTCCCAACGCACCCAAATTAGGAAATCGTGCGATATATTTGGGAAGCCATCAATTAAGTCTAAAAAACATCTACGTTATTAGGTGGGCGTGTCGCGAAGATATCGGTCAAAAAATCTGGCCAGTCCACAGTAAAGTTAGCAAAGTAAGCTTTATCGTGTCTATGAATAATTGTTGTTATTGCTGGAAGCTGTCCGCGTGTTTTTTAAAGGCAAAAAGAAGTTCGGATCACGTTCGTATTGGCCTTGAGACGAGCCCACGGCACAACGCGGCTATTATATTCGTTTAAGGCCCATGTGTTAAGTGACAACAAACCGTACAACCGAGATATAAATAATTAACTGGACGATGTGAAACCACTTATGGCTTACTCGTATCCATCTTCTAATAATAAAATATGTGGGATGCAACAATGCTAACATGGGTTAAGGACGATAGTAACCGACTAACATTTAAGTATGTTATGTATGGGCTCTCTGTTGTATTTACTTTAATCATTTAAGTTTCTTCCATTACAATATACCTAACGTTAACATTCATTTCTATGTAACTCTCGAAGTCTTAATTAAACCTATTACGAGCTTCGCTTTTGCTAAATGTAAGAATCCTTTCACATAAACTTTTCGCTTAATTTGATCCCTTTCAGTGCTGTTTAAAAGAGACCGCCGCGGACGTCTGATCTTGAAATCCCATTAAGAATTAGCTTCGTTTCATTAACTTTTAGTAAAATCTGCTATTTAGGTTGTCTGTTATCAACTTCCTGCCGACCTCTGATATCTCAGAATTGAAACTGAATTAGCAATCGATGTTTAAAGCCCTCTTACGGTTGTAATTATAAAGAAGACGCGAATTTTGAAGTTGTTCTGAGGAGTTTATGTCCCCAGGACTTGGTAAGTGTTAAAAGTAGATTTAAAGAAGCAACGGCCTCTCCTTAAGTCTAAGGCGCGACTGCGGCTGAGTCAGACAGCGGTGGAGCGCGACGGTCCGATACGAGGGGAGGCCGCTAAAGGGTATCATAACTGGAAGTAATTCTATTAAATTACGAACCTATGAGACCAGCAACCTCTGGTAATCTGACAAGACATATTTTTAAATGAAGCAATAACTAAAATATAACTTGTATATTTTTTTTTATTAAATTTGTTAGGTATGGTTAAGCCATTAACATTGGAACAATGTCTTGTTCTGTACACTTGAATTTTACAAATAACCGTCCCCGCATAGGATTTTTCTTGTCTCAATTTTATATGCTTTTGATCCCATCTTATGAGACGTTTATCTACACAATGGCGGGCGCCGCTCTACGTGCAAAACCGCTTGCATCGCAAATATTTCAGAATCGACATCACAATGCGAGTGCAAAGTGATTTAAATCAATTGTTTTGGCTAGTGCTATAGCTTCGTGGTATTGCAACGCCTGATTTAGTACTTGGCATGTATTTCACGATTGTTTGTGCATCGCGTCTAGTTATTTAAAATAAGTGCGGTTAATGTTCACAAATCGTCGGGATTGTGGTCGTCTCTGGCAGCGGAGCTTCCTTTCCCAGGCTGGTGCCGCCGACGGCACGGCTCGTTAGCGCCGTTTTTAGGGCGTGATCGACGCAACGGCGCATGCCTGCATAAATTGCACCCGAATCCACGAACCCTTTACAATACATCTCCAGTTCCCACTCCAGCCAGTAGCTATACCAATAAACTGCGCTGTCGCGTACTTATTGTACAGCGGCCTTGTATAATTTTTTGGAACAGACGGGACACGCCGTCGCGACGTCGACCAAACCTTCGCTCGCCGAGACAATGCCGCGTTTTTACATTTGCAAAGCTTAAAAAGTGCCGTGTCGCGTCATTTTACTTGCAAATCTGCACGATTATGCATAGTGGAGTTGGCCGAAGATGTATTTACGTGTGCATTGTGTACGGTTACGCGTGTGGGCACGCACCAATGCGGCGCCCCTGCATGCGGTGCGCTCCCCTTGCATAGCAGTTTCACGCGATGTCTGCTTTTGCTGCCTTCAACAAATGATCAAGTGCAAACAATGCATCAACCAAAATATACCGCTTAAGACGGCACGCTTCATGTTGAAATAATTCGTTCCTTGCCATTTAAAATCAAATTGAAGGCAAGTCTTATTGACTTTTTTATTCATTTCAATTTGTGTTAATGCCGCGATAGGCATCGGGCGGTTACCATTGCGGTCCCCAATAAAGATATTATATTATTATTGGTTTGTATTTTATCGGCTGGCCACGTAGGTACTTGGCCGGCGATTCAGTTAAGTTCATTAAGCAGTCGAGCGGCGGACCGGCGACAATTCCGACCGGACTATGCATAATTTAGCCATTAATTCTCAAAATGACTCTTGGAAGTTCTGCGTTCGGCGTTCGCCAGACGGGGTTGGCCATCGTTATAATAATGTATGTGTTCAGCTTTGAATGCAAGTTTGAAGACTACTAGACTAATAAACCGAGTTATATATAAATTTTATTGCAGATTTAATAACGTTTTATTGGTACAGTTTCTATAAATTCTCGGCGTTATACGAGAATTTGCAATAGTGAGAAAGTAGCCTGGCCTTTAAAACGGCTCTCTCGCCGAGCCCGGCAAGAGCATTAACTCACGCTGAAATGCACTCGGTCCGATACAGCCGACTCTTAGCTTAGCAACTCGTTTAAAAACAAACTTACAAATATTTTCTCGTCGTCTGGCTGCACCACGAAGATGGCAGCGGGAGAAAGTTCGGGTAGGTTCAGGGGCGCGATGCGAGTCTATTTGCGTCCGCCGCGGGCGATCGTCGATGCAATTAAATTTGTAAACGAAGCTTTATGTTCGACCGGCTAAATATAAGACGATGCGCGACGTTGCCGTGCAGACTCCATCTGGAGAGGCCAACTCATCACAGTGATCACTTTTACACGATAAAGTATAGAATGGAACCATTCTCATTGACTCCTGATTAACTGAGTTTCCATATTCGTGTTATTCGTTATTCTTGAATCATTCAATTATGCAACGGTTGCACTGAATGCATATGATAATTGGTAGCTTACGAATCTTACGATGAATGTCATTACGGCGGTAATGCCAGCGGTGTGGCAACTGGGAACGGTAAGCAAAGTTCAGTAGTTCAATGAGCTCGAGCACCTATCGCGTTCATTGTCCCTGTAATAAAGGTCAAATCGATTGTTACATTAACAGCGAAGAAACAGCACTGAAATGATCGCTAAATATATTTCAATTATCTCCAGTTTCCGTTAATAAAGCGCAGTTTATCGCAATGCAGGCTCGCTGGATGCTCAGGGGGTTTGTATGGCCGCAATATTTCAACAAGTATTGCTTTACGAGCTTTGTCTGACTTTTGACTTGAGGGAAATGTTTCGCCGCCATCGTAATAAAACCTTTAAATTAAACTCCGTGTCACAGCACCGCTAGAGGAAAGCGTATGACAAATTAAATCACAACCAGTGTTGCCTTAGGGATAACGGTTCAAATGTCTCTTTTTAGTGTTTATTGTGTCGTGCTAACTTTAATTAAATAGATTGTCGGAATCGTGCGGCATTATCTGTCGGTTTACTTATCGCTACTGCAATAGCTGGATTTGACGTTAGCAGCAAATTTATCGTCGTGTTGACTGTCAACTGATACTACCGCCGGCATTTCTGGGTACTGCATATAGTTCACTTTACACAAATAAAGTAGGTAACTATAGATACACAGGCCCTGTTTCTTTTTTTAGAGA
This sequence comes from Pandemis heparana, assembly GCA_963854515.1. Classification (NCBI taxonomy): domain Eukaryota; kingdom Metazoa; phylum Arthropoda; class Insecta; order Lepidoptera; family Tortricidae; genus Pandemis; species Pandemis heparana. The sequence continues at coordinate 5,950,203 of OY978016.1, read as the reverse complement.
ATTGTTCGGAGTTCGCCATAATAATTATGTGAGTAGATCTTCTTATATAAGACGCTTAAATTAAATAACTGATAGTTCTGTTGAGTTGGTTTGGTCACATAGAGACGATGGATGAAAGAAGATTAACTAAATAGATTTATATGGGGAGTGTGAATGGGTGCGTTGGGAGGGGAAGGCCTAGACGGACGTTCCGTGATCAATTTGGGGACGTTTTGGAAAAAGGTCAGGTCAAGAGTACCCGAAACCGGCGAGCATGTATGAAGAGATTGAAGAATGTGGATGAAGCGAAAGAGGTATGTCAGGACCGTAGCAAATGGAACAAAGTAGTCTCTGCCTACTACTGTGGGAAAGTGGCGTAACGGTATGTATGTAGTTCTGTTGAAAGTATTTTAAGGCGTGGTCATCGAAATTACGAGAAAATCGTAACCTTCATCATACTCATATCTAACATTGTTGCTAAAACGCATTAAACTTGTCGCACTTACCATACTCAATAAATACAAAGTTGTGAACAATACGTTACGTGACCGATGGGGGCACTCGTGCGCATACACGACGCGTCATAGTTGCATCCTGAAATACGGAAATATACTTAAATATATGACCACTGTTTTGGCTGAGCCAAGAATAGTTAGCAATCTCTCTCCAGTTCGCCGTTGGACGACCAGAAAAACAGCGCTTGTTAATTTCAATGCGGCTGTCTGTAATAAAAAAAAGTATTTATACAAACTTTTATTTAATTTGTAATGTATACTTGTTCGGGTCATTTGACTCACGTTAATGCAAGTACACTCAGCAAAAACCTTTCATTAAAAAAGATAAAAACATATTTAAAAATATACAACGCAACGTGAAATTGATGAGATGTTTTATCGCTCCCAACTCAGCTGCAGTAGGTAGATACTCCAGAAAGATTTTTATTACGCAAACATGTTTATTCTTCGAAGATAATCTAGGATCGTTTATTAAAAACAGCATTTTCCATTTAATTTGCATCGAGAGCCGCTAAACATAGCTGCATTACTCATCGAGTTGTTCGTCGAGAAGCAAACTGTGGCTCAATCATTCATATTATGCATGCGGCTAGTAGTAAATAAAGCTTTGCGTTATTTGCCTACTTGTGTTACATAACGTAACACCTTGTTCCTATCTCCCCATACCTATATGCACACGTACGACTGCCCATATATCAGATGTCATACGTAACTCATTCTGATAAGCAAACAGTGCTAGTTGTTCAGCGTTGTATTTTCGGCCACTCCATTTTTCCGTAAGCAATACTTTGTCTTGATCTGGATCTCGTTTCACATTTTTTATGTTCTGTTTCATAATATACTGGCAATAACAATGTACATTTATTTGTAATTGAAGTAGAATCATGACAAATTATCGTCGTACAGTCACGTCTGATAATAAATAAAAATATGTCAATCGTTCTTCATATAGGTTACCTTGCCACAACAACAATGGTTCAATTGTTCGAGTTACAATTTTAGCCGCCTCACGTTCATTCAGATCATTAAACATTGTCCAAATGCTGTATCTATTGTTTTGACATTAAATATTAATAAACAGCTCGTATCAATGAATTATATGTTTAAATTGAGTCCTTATCATTTTCCGAGTGGTCCAACTGGTGACATTTAACGTAGGTACGATACATTATTGACACAAAAAAAGCTAGCTTTAATCGGCTCGATAACATGAAGTAGCACTTAATGTTAAGTAACATTGTGTGAATTTAATAGGAAATATGTTGTGGCATTTTGTTATTAATGAAGGAGTTTAAATAAATGGTTTCCTTATGAAACCCAACCCTGGGCTAACGACAGAAGCCGGAATGTAATTGATTCCAATAACGCTCTGATCACGAACTGACCCGGCTAGGAGCGCATTTCTCTCCGTGACATTTACCTAGGTGCTCGGATAAGATAGAAGCTGCACTACTACACAAATCTGTAACGAAGAGAGCTTGTTCCATTAGTATTTCCTATCTACCTTCTTTTTATTTATATAAAAATAAATTGCCACTCGACGTGAGGACGGCTCGATATTATAATTCAACATTTTTTATTGCGTTCCTAAGTGTCAATACAAGATTAAAAAAATTACATCATAAAGAAAAAACGCAAAAACGGCGAAACCGGGGCTACTTTATAAAGTTCAGTGTTATGCAAACGTGCAAATGTTTTTAACATTTATTCTATCAGATTTTTTGTTGGTTTTCATTTGATTAACCTGTCTATTGATTAAATGCAACTGACAGACTAGTAGCCAAATGCTAATAAGATGCGATTGGACGTAAACGTGGGCTAGTGAGTGGGCGGCAAATGATAGTGATCACTGTGATCACTGATGCATGATGATTGCGTATTTCTTGTTTATTTGTTTGTAGTTTTGGAGTGATCGTTCTTTCTTGGGTAGGTACATTAGCAAATTGAAGAAGTTACTCGCAGTGTTCACAAGTCGTAACGTGTGAAAGATTTAGATTTAATCTATAGATTATAATATAATAGATATATCAATTGCACGATTTTTAATCCAAACATGATATAACAATGTCAACTGCGGTATATATCAATCAATAGATATTATCATCTTTGCAAAACAAAAATTTGCACACAGGAGAGGCCAAATTGGTTTCCTGCTTTAAACTGTATCTCATTTTAATCTTGATTAGAATATTTTAATAAACCGCCGGCAGTCTTTCCGGCTATAGCACGTAACAATGCGTCTAACCATTATTATTTACATATAACGTAAGTATAACAAACCGGTTTTGCCATCATCTCTGCGAGAATATCGCGATAGAATGTTAGATTTTATGTTACGTTACATAAATGGCTGCACACGAAGACTGTTTAAGCCTGTTGTGTCTATCTATATATATAAAATCTTGATTTATTTAAAATCGCGGGACCATATGTATATGTATCAAATGAAAAATTTGGCAAATTAAGTTTTGCACTCTTTCAAACTATTTGACGCTTTGAGAATAACCTCTGGTTTCTTTAATTCAAGTTGCCATTTCACGCGGACGCGTATAGACGCGAATAGTCGTTTGCTGATAAGTATTAACAATTTGTTTGTAATTTTATATTGATCTGCAGTATCTGTACGGTGCCTGGATCGCCGAGTACAGGAATAAATTGTTTGCCACGGTTCATCGGGTCTTATCTGCCTTTACATACAATGAAGAAGACTGGCCGCGCCCCCGCTCAATTCAACTAATTGCCTAATTATTTTTATTACCCGTTTGTTTGGCGCGTCCTTTCGTACCCATTTACCAATAACGAAAGCGCAGTACACAAACTGGAACTAAATATACTCACTTTGAAATTCAAACAATATTCGTGTTATTCGCGATTCGTTAGAACGTACTTTTAAACCCTATTTGAGGTTATTTACAAGGAGAACTTAGCGCTGTCTACCGTCTGCCGTCCGCTTTCCCATTGTAATGTGCATTTGATAAATGGAAATTGTATATTTTAAGCTCTACATAAAACATGAGGATTAATTTTCTCTTTCGCACTGGGGCCTTTGTAATTCTATCCCTAACATTTTAGTATGCCGCGTGAATACATCGTAGCGAAAAAGAATTTAAATTATTCTTCCACGCCATTTGTACATTCCGATTTCTGAATTCTGTACCGGGTATGTATTTCGACGAAGTCAAATATCAATCCATTGACCGGCTCAATTAAGGCCAAGGAATTTATTCCAAACATATTTTATTGGTGAAGGGTTAAGCAGTTTCTGAATTCTTGTTTTTTGCCGTAATTGGACCACGAATTTATTTTTGAACACTGGACACCACCAGACTTCACCAAGTAACTGGCAGCAGAAAAAATAATCATGATGCATGTAAATTAACTTTGTAATCCGATAAAAAATAAACTAGACCGTGTCCAAAACCTTTGTTTATATCGAACTACACTGGACAAGGTCATTTTTCATTTTGATTCATAACCATAACTTCGCCAGCTAAACAAAAACGACCATTTTAATATCATGCAGATCGTTTTTTGTTTTCGGAAAAAAACAGACGTAATTCCGAAGGCGAAACGGCGCAGCGCTCTTTTTTGGGCAAAATCGTGAGCAAAATAACCGAGCGCTGTTGTGTAATAGAATTTAGTGGGGCCCATTGTGCGGCCGAGGCCAAGGCCAGCTTTGTTTACAAGCCTCGCTATACTTGATCCTTATTATTATGATGCGGAATCGTTGCAAATGAGGTATATGATATAAATTCTACAACTTGTGCCATGTATAAATGATACTTCGTTTATTTATTTTACCGATTAATTTCGCTCAATATTTTTATATCGCGAACATTGAGCAGAATTTTAATCACTTGTTTGTTTCATACTCTCCGAAGGCCGCAGTAAAATATTTGAACAGTAATTAAAGATCGCCGAAAAAGGCGTTAAATAATTCTGATGCTTCAAATAGATGAGTCACGCGCTACTGAATAATACGTTATTTGGCCTTTAGGTGCCCCTGGTTATGCAATCGTATCAATTGTTTAAAACGTCCATAAAATTCATTACGCTTCAACATTCAACAGCTGTAAAGCACGATTACCATCTCTTTTTTACGATTTACATGTTAGTACAATGTTATTGCGGCTTTAGTGATAATTAAGGTACTCTACTATGTTAACATACTATTATGCTATTTAACATGCAATGTTTGTAAATGATTTGACAGTGTGGACAAAAGCAAGTAACGCCCACGCTTTAAAATATGACTTCGATCGTAAGAACTAATGGGTTTTATTCAAAACAGGTTGAATTATGCAGCGCACATAAAGCGTCAAAACATCATTTATATGTTTGGAAAATATGTCGAAAAACCTCTGTACACCAGTTCTGTAGGTAAAATATATGAAAAAAGTTTATTAATTGTTGATTTCACTGTTCATTTTACTTGTGAATTTAAGAATATTTATCGCAAGCGAAATGCAGACTTCTATATACCTATGTGATATATCAGACTGTTACTGAATAGACTGCTGTTCCAATGGTTTTTTTTGTGAACAGGCCACGAATTTTATATATGAGGATAATTTAAACCTATAGCACCTCAAAGGCACCTTCAGCGTAAATTTATGTCATGTTATTATGTCACGAACCAAAAAATATTTTTAGCAATGATTAGAATAGTGTACCGAAAAAAACATCGTGATTTTATTGATCTCGCATTTGGCAATTATCATAATGAATCAGCTTTGAGTAAATAATCAATTCGCTAAAGTTCTTCAAGGCGTGTTAAATGAGTAGGTACCCTAGCATCAGTTTGCATTGCACTGTGATAAGAAGAAATCTGAGTATTCTGCCTGCTCTTACGAAAGGGTGAAATTAGTTTCAATAGATCAGGTTCGCCACGCGGCCGGCTGCGTGGCGTGGGTCGCTCATGAATGAGAAAGTCTGGAACCGGTTCCTCACTCCCACTGAGGTGTCTACTTTCAAATCACAATAGATGTGTGCATTATTTTTAGTGCCGAGCAATTTCAAAGCCGCGTTGCAGCCGCTCGTGCATTGCCGGGCCAACTCAGCTATTAAAGAATCCGCGAAGCGTGAATTTATTGTTAGTCTGAAAAGAAATTGCTACGTGAATATTTTTACAGCAGTCTTTATTAAACTTGGACTGCCAAACTCAATCCTCAGTTAAAATACCTACTCGTAACATTCTGCTCGGTTAAAGCATTTAATTGCGGCGTTAACAACTTTGCCAATTACTTTAAGGCCAAGTGTTTTGTTTAACACAATTACAAAGATAATGCTGTTGCCCTGCTTACTTCCCAAACTTGACCTCAGATTTTTTAGTTAATTGGGATTTTGCTGTCGTAATACCTAAGCTTATTCACGGACCGGTCTACCTCGACGTGTAGCGTGTGTTTGTCGAATGCAAATGTTTTAAGACTTCACCAAACAACGTCTTGGAACGATCTTGCAGACTGATGTAAACAGCTTTTAGCGCTTGAGAGACTGACTCTGTTCTTAATAAAGGTGAGCAGTGTTGTTAACCGCACCTTTTATGTATCTGCATAGGTCCTAAGTAAATATGGGTCTATCAGAAGCCGCGCCCGCGCAGCGTCGCGCCGTTTATCGCCGAGTCGCTAGAGCGCACACATTCGTGATTCGAAGGACTCGGGACGACTTGAGAACTGTCTTGCGTTCAATAAGCAAACGTTTTTTGTATCCAGTCCCATCCCACACGTCTTATGCTTATGCTAAGTGTACGTCCATCGAGGCGTGAGACTAGTCACGCTCAAAATATTATTGAAGATACTTCATTGAAGACTTGTCCAAGTGACTTAGCTTTAATTGTTAGAAACCCTGAGGCCAATCCTACGCTGTATTATGTGCTCATAACTAAATATATAAGAGTATTATGATCAACATGTTGATATTGATGAAATCCGGTGACTGTTGTAAATATTTTTTGTCCGTACTGCGCTTTTGTTAGACTGTGCCCGTGGCACGCATGCCTGATATAAAATCGCTTCGACAAAAACATCGCTATTTTTATTCAAGGCCAAGACCGCCATGTTGCATTCGCTTTGCAAATGTAAAACGCTTTCCGTGTCTAAAATATATCGGTTTGACAAACTTAGTTGTAAACAAGGTCTTTTATCCGCCTTAATTGTATATGGAATTGCGAATATGGTGGCGTCTATACAACTCCGTTAGCTGTTTAGGTATTTTATTGCTTCTAATACCTCTAGCAAAGGGGTTCGAACATTTTTAACTAGTACCTACTATGGTTCTATGGTACTTCAAATGTTTATACCATACATCTACGGTATCTAATTTCAGAACTCTTTCACATTTAATCCTTGAAAACAGTTAACACTGTTCACCACTTGTGGCTTTCCTCAAGCCGCATGTTTGCCTCGCATGACGAATCAACACGCGTTGTACTGCCAGCTATAAAATAACGATAATTAATATCGTGTTACCACTGTTATACCAGGTAACTAGGGCGACTGTTAGTCATCGTTTTTTACAAAAACAAAGCGCAAGGTCACCTGTCTGGTAGCTCCGGTGGAACAACGCACTTCCGCTGTCGATGCCGGTTGTCACAGCACGCAACGTCTCGCGTTAGCGCTTTTTCCAAATCGGTCGAGCGCTGCAAAAAATGTGTGGCGCGAATTATTTTCCGCAAAGCAAATAGTATTGACCGTTTGTTTACTTATTAGACGATTTTTTAAGGGTGTAATAATGGTCATTTCCTAAGGTTTCTGAACGCGTTTTAGAGCACTAATGATGATATGTGCGTAGATAAACAAATTAATGTGCCAATTATAATGTTGTCAATAACTGTCAATTATTTCGGACCTTGACAAATGACTAAGACTGGATGATAAAAATCGGACTCGCGTACTCGACGCGGAACTTAGTAAAAACTTAGTACATTACATACCCTTTACCTACATATGATTTATCAAATTAAGACGTAATAGTAGTTTATACTTAGTAAGTATACCTAAGTAACCGTTACTTTGAGGGCTGCATTGTGGTTTTCTTTTGTTAAGTGTTTATTTGTATTTGAGTATGTCGATTTATTTGACTCATGCTCGTCAACCGCAGTTATGAATTATTAATGGAAGTTTTTAAAGCGTCAATTTCATTAGAATCACTTCAAGTTTTCGCTGAGTATTGACGCGAAATAATTGAATTATTTCATTTTGCTCAGACATTTCTACGTAGCCAACAAAAATATACTAACTTCGATTTTATGTTCTAAGCGCAGCTACTATAACCGACCTAACAACAAAAAATAATGACCATATCAATATTAAATCAATCTAATTTAATATAATATGTATTACTTGTAAAAAAAAAGTGTTTTCATACTACATATTATATTAAATTGATGGTTTAATGCAAATGCCAAGTTAATCTATTTATTTAAAACATAAAAGAATTTTAATTTTGATATGTTCATTATTATAAATATGTTGTTAGGTTAGCTATTTACCCAATAACTTAAGACAGGAGGTCTCTTTAGTAGGGACTGAATAAATTAACCGACTTGGTATTGCATGGATCTCACTACTTTTTACGGTAGAAGAACTGAGTTGCGAGACTTGTTTTTTTTACAAGTTATGTTTTTGACGGGATTATTTATTTCGTTATCCATCCCTAATCCCTCAGAAATTTTCCATAGCTAATGAAAAACTTCAGTGTTTATCACTACATAGTATAAAACAAAGTCGCTTTCCGCTGCCTGTCTGTCGGTCTGTCCCTATGAATGCTTTAAAACTACTTAACGGATTTTAATGCGGTTTTTTAATGGATAGTGATTGAAGAGGAAGGTTTATATTATGTATAATTCTACGCAGACGAAGTCGCTGGCAGAAGCTAGTAATGAATAATTAGCAGAAAGATTGCAAAATTTAATTTTGTCATAACAAAAATCTTATTGTCACCCTGTTAGAAAGGAACACGTGCCTCCATCTCGGTCGGCTCGTTTTTCAGTTGCGAGTACTCGGTCTCGATAGCTTATTACGTAACTCGCTCGCAATCGCCATCGTGTTCATTTTGACAGTTCATGTATGAATGTGACAGCTAGCTGATTCCGATGCCAATTGTCAGCCCATACATGAACTGTCAAAATGAAGACGATGGTGATCGCGAGCGAGTTACGTAATAAGCCTGCTGTTTAAATAGTATGTCCATGCAGGCGAGTTTTTATCTCTGCCTGCATGTAAACACAATGCGATGTTGACAAGTTCTGCCAGATACTGGCTATCTGTGGCCTTGGCAATGAAAAACAAGGTTTTTTCCTAGCTACCTTGGCGATTTATTTTTGTGTTTTGCACGCTGCCATTAGTTTTCCGTTTACTCTGATTAAATTTGTTGTTTGTTTGCGAATGTTATGTAAAGGTTATGTTAATGGGCTGGTATTTTCCAAAATAAGTTTTGAAACTTTTTGTACCTATTGTTGTTACGTTATTACTTCTGTATACCTTTTTTTCTGTTTTGATTGTTATATGTGGTGTTCAATTAAGAGTTATTGTATTGTATTGTACCTACGGTGTTACTGAGATGAAACTCAATTCAATGGACAAAATCTTCTATACATGTATAGTAGGCGGCAAATAAGTAAAACGTGGAGGTGATATGCGCAGTATGAAAATGATGTTGTTTTTCATACTGTGCATATCCCGTCCACGTTTTTCTTATTTGCCGCCTACTATAGAATGCTTTGTCCTGAGTGACTGACTGACTGAATGACTCAATGACTGACTGACTGACTGATTGATTAACTGACTGACGGATCAATGCACAGCCTAAACCGCTGATCGTAGAGACCTGAAATTTGGAGGGTGTATTCTTTGTATGACGTAAGCATCCGATAAGAAAGGATTTTTCGAAATTCTTCCTCTAAGGGGGTAAAATAGGGGGGCTAAGTTTAGGTTTAGGGGGGTTGGGGGGGGGGGGGGGGGGGGGGGGCAGCTGCGATTTTCGATATGTTCATCGCTATCCCACGGGAACTATGCAATTTTCCGGAATAAAAAGTAGCCTATAACCTGGCCGGTGATTTTCTCAACAGATTAGTAAAGTGTTCAACAAAATCCGTTCAGCCGTTTTCACGTGATGCGCGCACAAATATACAGACAAACAGATAAACAGACAAAAATTCTAAAAACTGTTGGAACGTGTTCTGTTATCGATTCTAAGTATCCCCAGCCTATTTTTTTTTTAAATATCTTCCATGTACAGACTTTCGACCCTCTTCAGCTTTATTATATGTATGGATAAATGTTTATCCGTTTCCTGGTACCCATAGTACAAGCTTTGCTTAGTTTGGGACTGGGTTAATTGGTGTGATTTGTCCCATGATATTTATTTAATTATTTATTTTATTTATTTATTTAAATTTGTATGGGATAACAATACAATACAATACAATACAATACAAATACTCTTTATTGAACACCACAAATCAGTACAAAACAACGATAATGGATAACGTGCTTCCTTGGTCCAATCTACTTCAAATTTTGCATAAACATTCTTTAACAGAATTTTATTGATGGAAGACTACGTTTTTCTTGAAATTCATCCCCTAACGGGGTTAAAAAGGGGTAGAAAGTTGTTTTGGGAGTGATTTGCATCGAAGTTGATATCAATACTCCTTAGTGCTTTTGATTTAAATTATTTTACATTGTATTCATTTTAACTCAATCCAATTTTATTCAAAAAAGGTTGAACTCGCATAAAAGCTTGGTACAAGGCAAATACTCTTTAAAGTTGATGTCTCGAAAGTCACCGGTATTATATTAGTACCGCATTTTGAAGGTTTCTAAACTTTAGAGAGGTCATGCGATTTTTTGAAATTTCCTCGGGATAAATGGTGTTTATACCTAAGTCTGCTGCAAAGGCGCCCTATCTCCGTAACTATAATTACTAGACTCCTGAAATTTGGGACACGAGTAAGGAAGCCTAAATGCTAAAAAATAATTTCAGGACTTTTCGAAATTCCCGCGGGTGAGGGAGTAAAGGGGATCTATATTCTTACTTTGAAATGGTCCTATCTCCGTAACTATTATTACTTAAGATCGTTTATCCCTACTGAATTGGCAACGTCGCATTTTTGGTGTTTTTTTACAATTATTTCAAGGAAATTGAATGAAAGTTTCAAATGTGCGTCTGTAGTGCACTTCGTTTTTAGTGTATTAATATGTCTAGTGCAATAATTGATCGTGATGGACTTTTATTTTCTTACTAAACGATATTATTTTATCGCTTTAATACGAAAATAAAAGTCCATCACGATTAATCATTGCAAACCCACACAGTAAATTAAATTTAAATCATATAAAATTATTATGTGGAATATTTCAATGTTTACAGGATGTATTGTTGCGAAGGCCACTTTAATGTAAACAAGTAGCAGTCGAGAAAGATGTGCAGGGGTCAAACGAGAAAAGCAAAAACAGCACGGAAAACAATAACACCAACGGACGGAACGAATTCGAACATACGCGAACGTTGGTTAAGGTTGACGTTGACGTATAGTATAGACAAAACCATAGACTACTAGATCGTTTTTTTTTTATTGCGGAACGAAGGCAATTGTGGGATCGTGCCAAAATTAACAGATTATAAAACAGCGAAAAAATATTTATTATAATTAAACAAAGCTAGGTAAAGCATAATACCTAGTCAAATTAGTTGGTTGAAATAGTCCATTAACAATGCCATGCCAACTATGATATCTGAAAACTGATTTCTGTGTTTTGCGAAATTCGGGATAAGAAATAAAAAGGATCCTTAGTCAACATGTTCCTCGAGGATAAAAAGCATAGCATATAGAAGGGATCTTGCAAATTTCTCACTAGATAAAAGGACGGGATAGGAAATAATGACTTACCCTCTTAAATAATTCCTCTTCCTCCTCTTCTGCCTCTTATTCATAAACGCTCTATAGGCTTTCTGCTAACTTGGCAATCGTTTGTCCTTATCTGTCACTTTGACATTTACCTTTCACAGATAAGGACAAACGATTACTAAGTTAGCAGAAGCCTATAGAGCGCTTATGAATAAGGGGGTTAATATTTGAAGAAATGATTGGATGACGTCACTTTGACGTTACTCGTGCGGACGAAGTCGCGGACAAAAGCTAGTCGCGCATTATAATTATAAGGCCTTGTAAATTTTGGTCTGTGACCAACCTCAAGGTATCGTACCTACTGCAGCTACCCTAATGTAATCTGTAAGGTTAACAATAAATTAACAATTGTATAACACAGTAAAGTGCGGCAGCGGGCAATTAACATGTTAATTGTTACTATTATACGACGACGAACAGCTCAGACGAACTTTAAATGTTTCGAGACAATCACAGGCAATCCAAAGGTGGATATAAAAGGATACTTGTCTGTCTTAGTCTTAAATGGCTTTAATATCAACAAGTACTTGACAAATTCACTAGTAAAATGCTAATTTATCATACTATGATAATAGAACTAGCATTGTTAAGTATTTAGCGAGTGCACGTTATCCAGACGTAAACACAAGGCTTGCGTGTGCGCCGCAAATCCGAGTAATTTGATTAAGCGATTATAAACCGCATCGATAATCAAGCTTTATTATGTCTCTGGTTATTGAAGAGTAACTCCGCAACATTTGAATAGAATTGCCGCCATCGAACAACGAATAACATTCCTAATTTATTTAAATTAAAGTCACGCAAAAAGTGAACGCTTTCGACGCTCAAAATTTAATAGTTAACGTGAAAAGGACTCGACACGCCCCCTGCCACTCTGTTTTATATATAACCCGAACACAGACGGCTTTGATCCGTCTAGTGCAACCCTATCCTCAAATAGTCTGGTGAAAACTAAGTGTAGAAAATATTCTAAAAAACGGGGCTTTTGCAGACTATTTGGTAGACTGATTACACGTTGACTACAAAGCTGGTGTGGTCGTGCGATCGATTTCCGCCATCAGAGTCAAATAGTCGCATCACGAATGTTTGTAGTCTCAGTCTGACTTTTTGTGTGTTCAGTTGACAGACCCGAGATTTAGGAAACTGTGTATTTAGTAGTATTTTGACTTAGTATTTCCGCGTTTTTATTAGTCACTGCGCATACACCACCCGAAACTTTAAACATATATCACAAATAAGTGACCGTACAAGTACAATTATTAATGGGAACTTTATCCACTTTGAAAACAATGTTTAATTTGTTTTTATTTGTTTCAGAGCTGGGGCTGGGGCCAACGGCATTTTCTCCAGGAGACTCGACTTCTCCACCTTCAATCTACTGCCGAAGCACAAAGTGAACTCATATCAGATAAAGGTAAGTCGCCAGACACTTTTTGTACGAAGCAGGCGCGATCAATAAAAAGAAATAAATGCAGCGGTCACGAATCGAGTTGCGTCATCGTCATCGACAAAAACGCCTGTATTATCTAACAATGTAAATAGCGTAATAGACTAGCTAATAGACACAGATAACAAGCAAAGCATAATATACATAGATGCTCGTATAGATTCAAATTAATTCGCTACTGATTAAGACTTAAAAATGGATATAGTTTTAAAAATGTATTAGGTATTTTGTGCAGGTCCGCGTACTGGTCGCAGAGGTGTGCGGGAATAAAATATTTTCATTGCTGGAAAGGTTTGCAGAGGTGAAAGTTTGCTTTTGTTGTCGGCGCCATAAAAACACAGGCTGACACTTTTCGCGATAAAACGCTGTCGGAGGGAGGCGCCGGCCGGGGCGGCGGGATATTTCTGCCGAATAAATGCAACTTTACTGTAATTTAATCATGCTTCGTGGTATAGAGTAGACAGGGATTCGGAAAAATGTTTTTTATCAAGCAAAACCTTCCAGATAGGTTTTTTTAACAACAAAGTAGGTAAGTGCTTTATAATCATAATCATCACTGCTGATGAACATCCTCGCAGCAGTACAGATGGCTTGTCTTCTGAGGACTAAGATAAAAGCCCTCATGTGCCGGTAATTTCACCGGCTGTGCTCTCTCCGACGAAACACAGCAGCGAAAGCACTGCTCGGAGGCAGAATTAACGAGTAAGATGGTTATTAAAAAAAATCCACTGTCATAATACCTATGTATTTGTTATGCAGTGCTGGTATCTAATCTCAGGCCTTGAGCTAGTTGTGTGTCAAGCGACGGTCATTCCCCCGCCCGGCGAGCCGTCTATTTATACCAAGCGTTTATTTGTTGTTTATTGCCCAGCGCTTGTTGAAGTTCTTATTTTTACCGACGGTGATTGAATAATTGTTTTCAGCTCACAATTTGTTCGATTGGAGTCCGCTTGCCCTCAAGGCGCTAATTGTTACAGATGAGCGCGCGATGCGCTTGCAGGAGACTATTATATTTTCTTATGCCTAGACACTGACTTTGTACCTATGATTTGACTAGTATTAGTGAAATGTTAGTACAGCAAATGTTAGCATAATACAGCAATCTAAGACTGACAAGCACCAATGACCTTGAGCAGTGTCAATCTTCACACGTACTCTATTGGTATGGCTGTGAGTGAAAGAGAAGAAGCGATGTCGACTACGTAGCGCACGTCTTAATTTACAAAAAAAAAAGAAACAAATTATATCAGAAAAATATGTAAATTTGGATTTAAAACAGTTAACTTTTTATTGCGTTTTGTTTGTTAATTACACTTATTTACCAATAATGAAGATTTTCCGTTTAAAAAGTACTTACGTTAAGCAACTTAGTTAAGTAAGAGGTAACTTCGACGTTAAATTCTACTTACCCAACTTTACCCAATCGCGTTCTGAAAACAGCAAAGTAATAACGAATACGATCAAGATTATCGCCATATTTTTTTAGTTCCACAAAATAAACCAAATAGGTACCTGCAAAATCAGTTTTAAAATCATTATTACTGTTGTCAGAGCCTTATCAAGTTACTCACCTGAAAACTTTATTGCTTCTAACGAAACCGGTCATTTATATGGACACTTTAGTGTTTTGTTTCGAGTAAAGTTTGCACCCGTTTAATATTCCGAGGCGCTAAAACAACCTGTCTAGCTTGCCGCGCTAACACAAACAATAGATTTAATCCGTAGGTACCATTAAATGCTGATATAATTACATTACATTCTACTATTAGAGCAGCGCCATTAATTACGTGTCTACGCTCTTCCATAACGCGATTATGATCAGCAATAAACTCGCCATACTGAGTCCGTCTATACGCTTAATTTATTTAACGTTCTGGTATTTGCTTCAATTTAGGTTGCATTTTAACGACTACCAGCACCAGTGACTCGTGTCGCGCACGCTGCCATTGTAGCGGTGGATCCGATCGTGCACGCGAGATAACTTAAAACATTTTCTTCACTTATCTACCGCGTAAATAACACCAGCGGTATTGTCTTGTAGCCGTCTCGTTTCGCTCTGCATCGCGTGACTGCACCCCGTTTCCAGTCCACAAGGGGAAACTTCATAATTCTCAGTTCCATGTATTAGTCTAATATGCTCCGCTACAGCCTTACAAATGGACTTTATCTTGCCAGCGCTCAGCTGAACGAGTCTGAGATCTTACGAGCTCTTGAAACTAATTTGTGACCCTACTAGTCGCTCTAAGGAGCAATAAAATCTCGTCCGTTACAGTTACGCCGTGAAATAAATATCTCTCGGCGTCTTCCTACGTTCTTACTGATACTGGGTTCTAATATCCAGCGAAGCGATAGTAAGCTGCTTGGTTGATTGATAACAGCGGCGTCGCAGCACGCTCGCAGCAGCATCATTAAACCGTGACCACTTCTTCTATTTATGGTGGCCCGCTGTCTCCCGGCATATTGATTGCGCGGACCGGTCCCCTCGATGTCGGAGCTCGTAAAACCTTAAGCCGGGCTTATGAATTTATCAGGTTTGCAATTTTCACATCGCCCGTGCACACATGCAAGTTGGAGGTATCTCTTCGTGATCGGATCACAAACGAGCTCGACCGCGTCGTAAAATGTTTGAAGGTTACATTGTGGCCCGTCAGGAACTCGAGACTACACGTTAAAACTAAACAGGGATGCTATCTTTAACGATCATGCCATGGTTAACGCATTTACTACTGCTGGTGCTAATCTTATAATGACTACTTCTTGCAAAAGTTATACCTTGTCTCTTGACTTTATTGTAACTTTAACATATTTAATGCATTGAGAAAAAAAAAACACATTTCTATAACAGGAGTTGAAGTCTTATTTCAGACATGAAAAATAGTTTTTCGATGCAGATGATAACTAGCAAACTAGGAGTTCGTTTTTCACATGATCCGCAGAATAAACTTGACTGGCAGACAAAAGCGGCTGGCCCGTCGTCCACTTTCATTGTCTGCCATTAAATTCCTTTTAAAAGGAATTTAAACTGCGTCATTCGGATAGGACAGAGGTCGGGATGAAGCGGGGGCCGCGGCCGGCCACGTATGAAGTGGTAACTGAATCCTGCAGCCTGCAACCAGACACCGCGCTCAAGGCTTCCCCATGTGGATTAGCACTGTTTTGCTTTTTAAATCGTCTTTGAAAGGCACAGGCACCCACAGATCTGACTACCAGGATTATTAATGCTTTTGTTTTGTAGCAAATTATGTGTCCCAGTTCGGATTTAATATTGGCTCGCACACCGCTTATTTATGTTCCGCCTTCCTTGTTTATGCAATTCTAAGAAAGAGTAAATAGTTTTTACGGCTCACACTGTAATATACTTAAATTATGTCGATATACTGAATAAATAAATGAGTACTTATATTTATATCAATTCATTAATTGTGGTAAGCCGCGTTAATTTTATTTAACACGATCTTTCCTGCATTCGAGTGATGTTTATTAGGGACGTTAAGGCGAAGGGATAGGCAAATGACCTTGCCCGTTCGTGACGTGGCAAGCAGTCCGATCAACGCGACATCTGTTAAATAATCGACGCGTGAACTCGATGCGAATGGGCGCGGGCTGATGGATTGAAATATTGCACTGCGATGTTAGTAGATGGCGCTTGCTTTAGTTTTCCGATTGCCTACACAGACACAGCATAATGTTCAAATCAGATTTTGCAAAAATAATAAAAAAAAAATAACATTTCGGCATTCGTAACGTGGCCTTTAAGGTCTTGTTACCTTGGGCTCTGTCTGCTCCGCAAGGAATAGAGACGTTATTTATTTATGTATGTATGTGATATAATACATGAGAAAGTTTGTGACGATGTGAGTGAGTGTGTATGTATGTTTGTTTCTTCTTCAAGCTACAACAACTGGACGGATTTGGATGAAATTTGGAACGAAGACAGTTGGTACCCTAGATTAAAACAGGCTACTTTTTATCCCAGAAAAATGCAGTTTCAGCGGGATAGTGATGAACGTGACGTCAAAGGTGTCCAGAGTCTGTTTAGAGTTGCAACGTAAATTATTATGGCAGAATAAAGTAAAACTTGAACGTGTGCGGGAAAGATACAGAATAAGGCATGGTTTTTCCAATGATTATCTTCAAAACCGATATCCGAGGGTCCGAGAGGTCCCCAAACATAAATCCGTAATCAAAAATGAAAAAGGTGGCCGCCATTTTGAATTCTTTAAGTTTTGGACCGATTATTTTCAAAATCGATATCTGAGAATCCGAGTGGTCGTCAAACACAAATCTGCTATCGAAAATGAAAAAACTGGCCACCATTTTGAATTCTTTACTTTTTGAACCGATTGTTTTCAAATTCGATGTCTGAGGATCCGAGTGGTCCCCAAACATGAATCCGTTTTTAAAAATGAAAAAAGTAGCCGCCATTTTGAAAACTTTTGTTTTTCGACTGATTGTTTTCAAAATCGATATCTGACAATCCGAGTGATTCCCAAACACGTATCCGTTATATAAAATGAAAAAAGTGACCGCCATTTTGAAATCTCTAGTTTTTGAACCGATTGTTTTCAAAATCGATATCTGACAATCCGAGTGATTCCCAAACACGTATCCGTTATATAAAATGAAAAAAGTGACCGCCATTTTGAAATCTCTAGTTTTTGAACCGATTGTTTTCAAAATCGATATCTGAGGATCCGAGTGGTCACCAAACATGAATCCATTATCAAAAATGAAAAAAGTGCCCGCCATTTTGAAATCTTTAGTTTTTGGACCGATTATTTTCAAAATCGATATCTGACGATCCGAGTGGTTCCCAAACACGTATCCGTTATATAAAATGGAAAAAGTGGCCGCCATTTTGAAATCTTTAAGTTTTGGACCGAATATTTTCAAAATCGATATCTGAGGGTCCGAGTGGTCGTGAAACACAAATCTGCTATCGAAAATGAAAAAACTGGCCGCCATTTTGAAATCTTTAGTTTACTGACCGATTGATTTCAAAATCGATATCTGAGAATCCGAGTTGTCTCCAAACATGAATCCGTTTTTAAAAATGAAAAAAGTGGCCGCCATTTTGAAATCTTTAAGTTTTGGACCGAATATTTTCAAAATCGATATCTAAGGGTCCGAGTGGTCGAGAAACACAAATCTGCTATCAAAAATGAAAAAACTGGCAGCCATTTTGAAATCTTTAGTTTACCGACCGATTGATTTCAAAATCGATATCTGAGAATCCGAGTTGTCTCCAAACACGTATCCGTTATCAAAAATGACAAAAGTGGTCGCCATTTTGAAATCTTTAGTTTTTGGACCGATTATTTTCAAAACCGATATCTGAGGGTCCGAGAGCTCCCCAAACATAAATCCGTTATCAAAAATGAAAAAAGTGGCCGCCATTTTGAAATCTTTAAGTTTTGGACCGATTATTTTCAAAATCGATATCTGAGAATCCGAGTGGTCGTCAAACACAATTCTGCTATCGAAAATGAAAAAACTGGCCGCTATTTTGAATTCTTTACTTTTTGAACCGATTGTTTTCAAATTCGATATCTGAGGATACAAGTGGTCCCCAAACATGAATCCGTTTTTAAAAATGAAAAAAGTAGCCGCCATTTTGAAAACTTTTGTTTTCCGACCGATTGATTTCAAAATCGATATCTGAGGATCCGAGTTATCTCCAAACACGTATACGTTATCAAAAATGACAAAAGTGGCCGCCATTTTGAAATGTTTAGTTTTCAGACCGATTATTAACCGATATCTGAGGATCCAAGAGGTCCCCAAACATAAATCTGTTTTTAAAAATGAAAAAAGTGGCCGCCATTTTGAATTCTTTACTTTCTAGACCAATTGTTTTCAAAATCGATATCTGAGGATCCGAGTGGTCCCCAAACATGAATCCGTTTTTATAAATGAAAAAACTGGCCGCCATTTATCAACCCGTTATCAAAAATGGAAAAAGTGGCCGCCAGCTCAGATATCGATTTTGAAAACAATCTGTTCAAAAACTAAACATTTCAAAAATGATGACTTTTCTATTTTGTATAACGGATACGTGTTTGGGAACCACTCAGATCGTAAGATATCGATTTTGAAAACAATCAGTACAAAAACTAGTTTTTAAAATGGTGGACACCTTTTTTTATTTTTAAAAACGGATTCTTGTTTGGGGACCACTCGGATCCTCAGATATCGATTTTGAAAACATTTGGTCCAAAAAGTACAGAATTCAAAATGGCGGCCAGTTATTTTTATTTTCGATAGCAGATTTGTGTTTGATGACCACTCGGACCCTCAGATATCGATTTTAAAAATAATCGATCCAAAATTTAAAGATTTCAAAATGGCGGCCACTTTTTTCATTTTTAAAAACAGATTTATGTTTGGGGACCTCTCGGACCCTCAGATATCGGTTTTGAAAATAATCGGTCCGAAAACAAAATATTTCAAAATGGTGGCCACTTTTGTCATTTTTGATAA
This sequence comes from Pandemis heparana, assembly GCA_963854515.1. Classification (NCBI taxonomy): domain Eukaryota; kingdom Metazoa; phylum Arthropoda; class Insecta; order Lepidoptera; family Tortricidae; genus Pandemis; species Pandemis heparana. Next base: position 5,930,873 of record OY978016.1, on the reverse strand, counting down.
CGTATACGTGTTTGGAGACAACTCGGATCCTCAGATATCGATTTTGAAATCAATCGGTCGGAAAACTAAAGATTTCAAAATGTCGGCCAGTTTTTTCATTTTTGATAGCAGATTTGTGTTTCACGACCACTCAGACCCTTAGATATCGATTTTGAAAAAAATCGGACCAAAACTTAAAGATTTCAAAATGGCGCCCACTTTTTTCATTTTTAAAAACGGATTCATGTTTGGGGACCTCTCGGACCCTCAGATATCTGTTTTGAAAATAATCGGCCCAAAACTTAAAGATTTCAAAATGGCGGCCACTTTTTTCATTTTTGATAATGGATTTATGTTTGGGGAGCTCTCGGACCCTCAGATATCGGTTTTGAAAATAATCGGTCCAAAAACTAAGGATTTCAAAATGGCGGCTACTTTTGTCATTTTTGATAACGGATACGTGTTTGGAGACAACTCGGATTCTCAGATATTAATTTTGAAATCAATCGGTCGGTAAACTAAAGATTTCAAAATGGTGGCCAGTTTTTTCATTTATAAAAACGGATTCATGTTTGGGGACCACTCGGATCCTCAGATATCGATTTTGAAAACAATTGGTCTAGAAAGTAAATAATTCAAAATGGTGGCCAGTTTTTTCATTTTCGGTAGCAGATTTGTGTTTGACAACCACTCGGACCCTCAGATATCGATTTTGAAAATAATCGGCCCAAAACTTAAAGATTTCAAAATGGCGGCCACTTTTTTCATTTTTGATAACGGATTTATGTTTGGGGAGCTCTTGGACCCTCAGATATCGGTTTTGAAAATAATCGGTCCAAAAACTAAAGATTTCAAAATGGCGGCCACTTTTGTCATTTTTGATAACGGATACGTGTTCGGAGACAACTCGGATTCTCAGATATCGATTTTGAAATCAATCGGTCGGTAAACTAAAGATTTCAAAATGGCGGCCAGTTTTTTCATTTTTGATAGCAGATTTGTGTTTCACGACCACTCGAACCCTTAGATATCGATTTTGATAATATTCGGTCCAAAACTTAAAGATTTCAAAATGGCGGCCACTTTTTTAATTTTTAAAAACGGATTCATGTTTGGGGACCACTCGGATCCTCAGATATCGATTTTGAAAACAATTGGCCCAAAACTTAAAGATTTCAAAATGGCGGCCACTTTTTTCATTTTTGATAACGGATTTATGTTTGGGGAGCTCTCGGACCCTCAGATATCGGTTTTGAAAATAATCGGTCCAAAAACTAAAGATTTCAAAATGGCGGCCACTTTTGTCATTTTTGATAACGGATACGTGTTTGGAGACAACTCGGATTCTCAGATATCGATTTTGAAATCAATCGGTCGGTAAACTAAAGATTTCAAAATGGCGGCCAGTTTTTCATTTTTGATAGCAGATTTGTGTTTCACGACCACTCGGACACTTAGATATCGATTTTGAAAATATTCGGTCCAAAAAGTAAAGAATTCAAAATGGCGGCCAGTTTTTTCATTTTCGGTAGCAGATTTGTGTTTGACGACCACTCGGACCCTCAGATATCGATTTTGAAAATAATCGGCCCAAAACTTAAAGATTTCAAAATAGCGGCCACTTTTGTCATTTCTGATAACGGATACGTGTTTGGAGACAACTCGGATCCTCAGATATCGATTTTGAAATTAATCGGTCGAAAAACTAAAGATTTCAATATGGCGGTCTTTTTTATTTTGATAACGGATCCATGTTTGGGAACCACTTTGACCTTCAGATATCTTTTTTTTTTCTTTCTAATGATAGACTATACATTGGAGTACTACTTGCCTCATTATCAAAAATTTTCATGCAGTAATTCCAACCAAAATCCTATTTCCCATGCTTGTTCGCTAAACAGCAAGTAAGTATCAAACCAACCTGCCACTAAGTTCCCAAAAAACGGATTGAAAATAATAACTTTTAACAATATAGGTATTATACGTGCGAAGCGAACGAGTACGACTTTTTGAAGCACTGTTTCGCGCCTATTCTGTGACTCAAACAACATGCTTAGCCAAACCAATATGAAAAAACGCGAAGCGAATATTGGCAACGTCGCGTCGCTTACGCACTGCCGCCACCGAGCGAACATGCAACGTTGCTTTTTCCTTATTATTTTCATACGTCTTATCCAAATTATTTTTTTATTTATTTATCTATTATTTTTTTATTATTTTTTTATGAACATTTTTGGTTTTATCTTAATAATTTATTTCATTGTATTATCTTTTTTACATTTTTTTGGTTTCCGAATTTTTTTGTACATTGAAAAGCGCCTGATTGAATGTGCGGGCAAATATTGCGTTCGCCCTTTTCACAGGATCTGGGCAGTACTACTCTCTAAAGCCTTATTTGTTGGCTAATTGAAGCAAACGCATGTTATATTATTAAGACACTTCACGTAAAGTTAACTAGATTATAAGAATTCGTTTAACTGTGTATAGGTTCTAAGAATACTTAATCTCTGTGCACCGGCGACGTACCGGAGGCGCTGCAGACGCTACGTTGCGAATTCCTTTAGATAGCTCGCCTCGCGACGGCTCCGATGCACAGTTCGAGAGTTAAGGCGAAGGGATAGGCAAATGACCTTGCCCGTTTGTGACGTGGCAAGCAGTCCGATCAACGCGACATCTGTTAAATAATCGACGTGTGAACTCGATGCGAATGGGCGCGGGCTGATGGATTGAAATATTGCACTGTGATGTTAGTAGATGGCGCTTGTTTCAGTTTTCCGATTGCCTTACACACACAGCATAATGTTCAAATCAGATTTCGCAAAAATAATAAAAATTGTAACATTTCGGCATTCGTAACGTGGCCTTAAAGTCTTGTTAACTTGGGCTCTGTCTGCTCCGCAAGGGATAGAGACGTTATTTATGTATGTATGTATGTATGTGATATTATACATGAGAAAGTTTGTGACGATGTGAGTGAGTGTGTAAGTATATTTGTTTCTTCTTTTTTTTTCTTTTTTTTATGTGAATAGGAAGGTAAACGAGCAAGTGGGTCACCTGATGGTAAGCGATCACCACTGCCCATAGACACCCGAAACCCCGGAGGGATTGCAGATGCGTTGCCATGCCAACCTAGAGGACTTAGATGAAATGCTTCTGCATGAAATTTGGAACGAAGACAGTTGGTACCCTAGATTAAAACAGGTTACTTATTATCCCAGAAAATTGCAGTTTCCGCGGGATAGTGATGAACGTGACGTCAAAGGTGTCCAGGGTCTGTCTAGAGTCGCAACGTAAATTATTATTGCAGAATAAAGTAAAACTTGAACGTGTGCAGGAAAGTTACAGAATAAGGTATAGTTTTTCCAATGATTATTTTCAAAACCGATATCTGAGGGTCCGAGAGGTCCCCAAACATAAATCCGTTATCAAAATGAAAAAGGTGGCCGCCATTTTGAATTCTTAAGTTTTGAAACGACTATTTTCAAAATCGATATCTGAGGGTCCGAGTGGTCGTCAAACACAAATCTGCTATCGAAAATAAAAAAAACTGGCCGCCATTTTGAATTCTTTACTTTTTGAACCGATTGTTTCAAAATTCGATATCTGAGAATCCAAGTGGTCTCCAAACATGAATCCGTTTTTAAAAATGTAAAAAGTGGCCGCCATTTTGAAAACTTTTGTTTTTGGACCAATTGTTTTCAAAATCGATATCTGACGATCCGAGTGATTCCCAAACACGTATCCGTTATATAAAATGGAAAAAGTGACCGCCATTTTGAAATCTCTAGTTTTTGAACCGATTGTTTTCAAAATCGATATCTGAGAGTCCGAGTGGTCCGCAAACATGAATCCGTTATCAAAAATGAAAAAAGTGGCCGCCATTTTGAAATCTTTAGTTTTTGGACCGATTGTTTTCAAAATTGATATCTGACGATCCGAGTGGTTCCCAAACACGTATCCGTTATATAAAATGGAAAAACTGACCGCCATTTTGAAATCTTTACTTTTTGAACCGATTGTTTTAAAATTCGATATCTGAGGATCCGAGTGGTCCCCAAACATGAATCCGTTTTAAAAAATGATAAAAGTGGCCGCCATTTTGCAAACTTTTGTTTTTAGAGCGATTGTTTTCAAAATCGATATCTGACGATCCGAGTGGTTCCCAAACACGTATCCGTTATAGAAAATGGAAAAAGTGACCGCCATTTTGAAATCTGTAGTTTTTGAACTGATTGTTTCCAAAATCGATATCTGAGGGTTCGAGTGGTCCCCAAACATAAATCCGTTATCAAAAATGAAAAAAGTGCCCGCCATTTTGAAATCCTTAAGTTTTGGGCCAAATAAAAAAAACTGGCCGCCATTCTGAATTCTTTACTTTTTGGACCGATTGTTTTCAAAATCGATATCTTACGATCCGAGTGGTTCCCAAACACGTATCCGTTATACAAATTAGAAAAGTGACCACCATTTTGAAATGTTTAGTTTTTGAACAGATTGTTTTCAAAATCGATATCTGAGCTGGCGGCCACTTTTTCCATTTTTGATAACGGGTTTGTGTTTGGGGACCACTCGGATCCTCCGATATCGATTTTGAAAGCTATCAATCTAAAAACTAAAGATTTCAAAATGGCGGGCATTTTTTTCATTTTTGATAACGGATTTATGTTTGGGGACCACTCGAACCCTCAGATATCGATTTTGAAAACAATCAGTTCAAAAACTACAGATTTCAAAATGGCGGTCACTTTTTCCATTTTATATAACGGATGCGTGTTTGGGAACCACTCGGATCATCAGATATCGATTTTGAAAACAATCGGTCCAAAAACAAAAGTTTTCAAAATGGTGGCCACTTTTTCATTTTTAAAAACGGATTCATGTTTAGGGACCACTCGGATCCTCAGATATCGATTTTGAAAACAATCGGTTCAAAAAGTAAAGAATTCAAAATGGCGGCCAGTTTTTTCATTTTCGGTAGCAGATTTGTGTTTGACAACCACTCGGACCCTCAGATATCGATTTTGAAAATAATCGGCCCAAAACTTAAAGATTTCAAAATGGCGGCCACTTTTTTCATTTTTGATAACGGATTTATGTTTGGGGACCTCTCGGACCTTCAGATATCGATTTTGAAAATAATTGGCCCAAAACATAAAGATTTCAAAATGGCGGCCACTTTTTTCATTTTTGATAACGGATTTATGTTTGGGGACCTCTCGGACCCTCAGATATCGGTTTTGAAAATAATCGGTCCAAAAACTAAAGATTTCAAAATGGCGGCCACTTTTGTCATTTTTGATAACGGATACGTGTTTGGAGACAACTCGGATTCCCAGATATCAATTTTGAAATCAATCGGTCGGAAAACTAAAGATTTCAAAATGGCGGCCATTTTTTTCATTTTTGATAACGGATACGTGTTTGGAGACAACTCGGATTCTCAGATATCAATTTTGAAATCAATCGGTCGGAAAACTAAAGATTTCAAAATGGCGGCCATTTTTTTCATTTTCGATAGCAAATTTGTGTTTCACGACCACTCGGACCCTCACATATCGATTTTGAAAATATTCGGTCCAAAACTTAAAAATTTCAAAATGGCGGCCACTTTTTTCATTTTTAAAAACGGATTCGTGTTTGGGGACCACTCGGATCCTCAGATATCGATTTTGAAAACAATCAGTTCAAAAACTACAGATTTCAAAATGGCGGTCACTTTTTCCATTTTATATAACGGATGCGTGTTTGGGAACCACTCGGATCATCAGATATCGATTTTGAAAACAATCGGTCCAAAAACAAAAGTTTTCAAAATGGTGGCCACTTTTTCATTTTTAAAAACGGATTCATGTTTAGGGACCACTCGGATCCTCAGATATCGATTTTGAAAACAATCGGTTCAAAAAGTAAAGAATTCAAAATGGCGGCCAGTTTTTTCATTTTCGGTAGCAGATTTGTGTTTGACAACCACTCGGACCCTCAGATATCGATTTTGAAAATAATCGGCCCAAAACTTAAAGATTTCAAAATGGCGGCCACTTTTTTCATTTTTGATAACGGATTTATGTTTGGGGACCTCTCGGACCTTCAGATATCGATTTTGAAAATAATTGGCCCAAAACATAAAGATTTCAAAATGGCGGCCACTTTTTTCATTTTTGATAACGGATTTATGTTTGGGGACCTCTCGGACCCTCAGATATCGGTTTTGAAAATAATCGGTCCAAAAACTAAAGATTTCAAAATGGCGGCCACTTTTGTCATTTTTGATAACGGATACGTGTTTGGAGACAACTCGGATTCCCAGATATCAATTTTGAAATCAATCGGTCGGAAAACTAAAGATTTCAAAATGGCGGCCATTTTTTTCATTTTTGATAACGGATACGTGTTTGGAGACAACTCGGATTCTCAGATATCAATTTTGAAATCAATCGGTCGGAAAACTAAAGATTTCAAAATGGCGGCCATTTTTTTCATTTTCGATAGCAAATTTGTGTTTCACGACCACTCGGACCCTCACATATCGATTTTGAAAATATTCGGTCCAAAACTTAAAAATTTCAAAATGGCGGCCACTTTTTTCATTTTTAAAAACGGATTCGTGTTTGGGGACCACTCGGATCCTCAGATATCGATTTTGAAAACAATTGGTCCAGAAAGTAAAGAATTCAAAATGGCGGCCAGTTTTTTCATTTTCGGTAGCAGATATGTGTTTGACAACCACTCGGACCCTCAGATATCGATTTTGAAAATAATCGGCCCAAAACTTAAAGATTTCAAAATGGCGGCCACTTTTTCATTTTTGATAACGGATTTATGTTTGGGGACCTCTCGGACTCTCAGATATCGGTTTTGAAAATAATCGGTCCGAAAACTAAAGATTTCAAAATGGCGGCCACTTTTGTCATTTTTGACAACGGATACGTGTTTGGAGACAACTCGGATTCTCAGATATCGATTTTGAAATCAATCGGTCGGAAAACTAAAGATTTCAAAATGGCGGCCATTTTTTTCATTTTCGATAGCAAATTTGTGTTTGACGACCACTCGGACCCTCAGATATCGATTTTGAAAATAATCGGGCCATAACTTAAAGATTTCAAAATGGCGGCCACTTTAATTTGTCATTTCTGATAACGGAGACGACACGTGTTTGGAGACAATTCAGATCCTCAGATTTTGAAATTAATCGGTCGAAAAACTAAAGATTTCAATATGGCGGTCTTTTTTATTTTGATAATCTTTCCATGTTTGACCACTGGGCCACTGGGCCTTCAGATATCTTTTTTTTTTCTTTCTAATGATAGACTATACATTGGAGTACTACTTGGCTAAATATCAAAATTTATTTAGTAATTCCAACCAAAATCCTATTTCCCATGCTTGTTCGCTAAACAGCAAGTAAGTATCAAACCAACCTGCCACTAAGTTCCCAAAAAAGGATTGAAAATAATAACTTTTAACTTAATATAGGTATTATTACGTGCGAAGCGAACGAGTACGACTTTTTGAAGCACTGTTTCGCGCCTATTCTGTGACTCAAACAACATGCTTAGCCAAACCAATATGAAAAAACGCGAAGCGAATATTGGCAACGTCGCGTCGCTTACGCACTGCCGCCACCGAGCGAACATGCAACGTTGCTTTTTCCTTATTATTTTCATACGTCTTATCCAAATTATTTATTTATTTATTTATCTATTATTTTTTTATTTTTTCTTTATGAACATTTTTGGTTTTATCTTAATAATTTATTTCATTGTATTATCTTTTTAAAATTTTTTTGGTTTCCGAATTTTTTTGTACATTGAAAAGCGCCTGATTGAATGTGCGGGCAAATATTGCGTTCGCCCTTTTCACAGGATCAGGGCAGTACTACTCTCTAAAGCCTTATTTGTTGGCTAATTGAAGCAAACGCTCCGTGGAATTTTAATTATGAGTTACTAGAGTGATCTCGTCGAGATTGGTAGCAAACAGATTGGTTTCACCCGAGCAAACCATGCACAAAATATTTTCGAGACTCTTAGAGCAAACGAATTTTTGTACTAACTACGACATTAAGGAATATGTTTTCACCGGTGAATTCTAATTCAAGACATGTTTTATAGAATGTGCAGTTTTCAAAACTCCAAATTGTGTATTATCGCCATAAAACATGCACAAAAACAACCAATTTATGAGCTTTTGCCTATCCCTTCGCCTTAAAGATAAGTCAGATCTAAAATATTATTCAGACGGTTCGGACCTGAACTTTCAAACATTATAATTAAATTGTGAATTGAACTTTTACATACAGTTTACACTATAAAGTGAACTATTACCCAAAGTGTTGTCAAATCGATCAATATTGATTATTTACCGTTTACATTAAAAGGTGGACTTTTGTACGTATTTTGTGTTAAATCGAATAAAAACATTTGAAAGTGATAAAATAAACTTTATTTATCAACTCCACGTCCGAATCGCATATTTGGCGCAGTCTTGATAGGTGCACTAAGCCGGTTGCACAAAAATTGGTATCCGGTATCCGTTTTAACGGTTAATTAGTGTATTTACGAACTCCCGGAAGTGAACTGTTCATATCTGTGGAAGCTGCGACGTCCAGAAGGAGCAAATATTCTTCAACGGGACCAGTTAAGAAGAAAATGATAATTTCTTTAATTATCACGATACTGTGAGTACGCTTGGAATTTTATTTAAAGGTTCGCAAACAGATAAATTTCCCAAACTCCTCGATCGTTGTATTTTTATTATTAATTAAAGTTAAATCGTGTTTACAAGTGTTTGCATAGTGAATATTGTACAATATGAATCAAATTCAATTATTTGATATTGCATTAAAAGTTGTACCTACCTATCTATGATGGTGATGTTAATTCTTTGTACCGATTTATATCAGCCGCATCCTCTGTAGCTGACCAGTATTACGATAGAGATAATCCAGATAATTTTCAAAATGTTATTGTTACAAATGGAATAATCGGTAAACTACAAGGTAAAGCCTTGGAAATAATTGACATTAATGGCGCTAGAAATTGGGATGAAATAAAAGATGTTTTGATTCAAAACTTTGCCGACCAAAGAGATGAAAATTCCTTGAATCGTGATTTGATCAATTTACACCAAAATAATGAGACACCGCAGCATTATTACGATCGCTGCTTACGTTTGCTTAACACTATAATAAATTATGTGAATTTACACAATGATGATGCGGAAGTAATAAGCTGTAAGAGATCCTTTTTCACAACGCAAACTTTAAAAACCTTCTTAGCCGGATTGAAGGAACCGTTAGGGTCAACTATCAGAGCAATGCGCCCCAGTTCTCTGCCAGAGGCGTTGCAGTTTATAAAAGAAGAAAGCAATACTTTATACTTGCAAAAACGTAACCAAAATAACTCGTTTGCCAATAACCAAAATAAATTTGAGCAACAAAAAAGTACGTTTACAAATACTCAGAGATTCCCCGTTCCCGTTTGGAACCGTAATAAACCTTACACACAAAGACCTGGTTTCAGCCAAGTTCAGCCTCATTTTAGCCAAAATCGAAGCAATATTCTACAAAACAACCCAAACGCTTTTTACCAAGATCCAAGAACATATAGAGCTCCTAGGCCAGTGCCCATGAGCGGTGTATCTCACGGCAATGCAACAAATAATATTCCGCGTCCAGGCAACAATACCACAGCGAACGCCCAGCCAAGATTTGTCCCCTTCCAAAATAATAGTCCCCAGCAGGCTTATGCAAATAGGCAAAATACATTCCAAAATATCGGTCATTACCCTGATTATCAGTTCGAGGAACTACATCAACACGAGACCCTGAATGAACCCGAAGTGCATGACTTACCTGCTTCCTTTGAATCTGAAGAAATGCCAAATCCACAGATAGCATTTGAAAACGAAAATGAAAATTTTTACTTGGGCCAGGATTCCGAAAACGAAACGTAATACAAATTAACGCTCACCTTAAACGTCAGCTTCCTTTCATTCAAATAAGTAACCCACCAATGAAACTACTTATCGATACGGGCTCAAACCAATCATTTTTGTCTCCTGAAATTGTAAAATATTTCTATAGAAACTACAAAGTAAATTACGAGCCATTCACTGTGACAAATATACATTCTACTTCTCAGCACAAATATACTATTGACATTCCGATATTTGACGAATTCAACCTAGAAGGCATGTATAAGTTTCACATATTTAAATTTCATAATGTGTTCGACGGATTGATAGGACTAGATTTATTACAAAAACTCGGTGCATCCGTTGACTTATCCAAAGGGCAGCTCGTTACTCAAAGAGCTACGAACAATCTACAAATGTTAGAATCAGGGATTCACAATCTGTTGGAAATCCTCATAAAAGCTAACACTTCAAATATTTTCAAAGTACCCGTAAATCAAAAATGTGGCGAGATTTACATTCCCGAAAAGAAAATTAATCAGTGCATACTGCCTTCTGTAGTTACAATGGCAAACGATGGATATGCATTTGTTGAGATTAACAATCCAACGTGCAATGACGTCATCATTAGTTTCACAGACCCCATTTCCTGTTCGCGATTAAAGAATAATTTTGAATGCCACAATTTTGAATCAGCTCTGCCAAAAGTTCACGACATTGAAAATTTAATTAGAACAGATCATTTAAATTTTGAAGAAAGAGAATCAATTCTAAATTTATGCAAAGAATATAGCGACATTTTTTACCGTGACGGAGATCCCCTTACTTTTACAAATAAAATCAAACACAAGATTCGTACTACAGATGAAGTACCGGTATATACCAAATCTTACAGATACCCCCACGTTCACAAAACAGAAGTTGAATCCCAAATAAAAAAAATGCTTCACCAAAAAATAATCCAGCCTTCAGAATCTCCATGGTCTTCTCCTATATGGATCGTGCCTAAAAAATTGGATTTATCAGGAAAACAAAAATGGCGCCTCGTTGTCGATTACCGCAAACTTAATGAAAAAACCATTAGTGATAAATACCCAATTCCGAACATTACTGATGTGCTCGACAAACTAGGCCGCTGCCAATACTTTACCACCCTTGACCTTGCCAGTGGGTTTCACCAAATCGAGATGCACCCCAGCGACATCGAAAAAACTGCATTCACAATAGACAACGGCCATTATGAATACTGCAGAATGCCTTTCGGTCTCAAAAATGCGCCATCCACGTTCCAAAGGACAATGGAAAATGTTTTGAGAGGCTTAATTAACTCAATTTGCGTCGTCTATATGGATGACATCATCATATTTTCCACCTCATTACAAGAGCACATCCTCAACCTTCAAACAGTCTTCCAACGCCTTCGAGAAGCGAATTTCAAGATACAATTAGACAAGTCCGAATTTTTGAAACACGAAACAGCTTACCTTGGTCACATTGTCACTTCTGATGGTATTAAACCGAATCCTGACAAAATCGCGGCTATTAGACAATTTCCAATTCCCACAACCCAAAAGGAAATTAAGTCATTTCTTGGATTGATAGGTTATTACAGGAAGTTCATTCCAAATTTTTCTAAATTAACGAAACCCTTAACCTCCTGCTTGAAAAAAGGTGCAAATATTGATCCAGACCATCCAAAGTACATTAATGCGTTCAAAACCTGTCAAGAAATCCTGATGAACGATCCCATTCTCCAATACCCCGATTTTGATAAAGAGTTTAACTTAACCACCGATGCCTCAAATTTCGCAATAGGCGCGGTTTTATCCCAAGGGCAGATCGGATCTGATAAACCAATAGCATTTGCTTCCAGAACCCTTAACGAAAGCGAGATAAATTACAGTGTTATCGAAAAAGAGTTATTGGCCATCATTTGGGCCACAAAATATTTTCGTCCATATCTTTACGGACGAAAATTCAACATTATCACTGATCATAAGCCTCTTCAATGGCTTATGTCGTTGAAAGAACCAAATTCACGCCTAACTAGATGGAGACTAAAATTAGAAGAATTTGATTATAAAATATCTTACAAAAAAGGAAACGCTAATACAAATGCCGACGCTCTATCTAGGGTGCAAATTAACATTAATGAAACAGCAAACAGCCTTCACGAAGTTGGCAATGACAATCTGTCAATGATTGGCAATGCTTCTGAATTTCCCCGCATAAATGATATCATCGTGCGCGAAGGCACCGAAACTATACACACAAACTATGAAAACCCAGTTCTTGAAATACCCATTGTAGAAAAACCTGTAAATATATATAAAAACCAACTAGAAATAAAATTCGTTCTGCACTCTCCCCACAATCCTGTAACTAAAGAAGTACATCCTGGGAAAAACCGCACGACGGCTCAAATCAGCTTGAACAATTTTAAAGAGGATACTATTAACCTCTTTAAACACCATGTACGACCCAATATTCAATATGGCATTTGGCTCACAGATTTTAAATACATTCCCGAAATCACAACTACTTTACAACAAGTTTTCAAAAACTCTGCGTATAACCTAATCATCTGTAAAGAAAAGCTAAACGATGTTACCGATATAGACGAACAACTCAGGCTAGTGAAAGCGTTTCATGATGGTAAAACGAATCATAGGGGCGTGCAAGAAACCGAAAAACAATTAAAAAGAACTTATTATTGGCCTAATATCACAAAAATGATAACAGAACACATTAATAATTGCAATGCGTGTCAAACAAGTAAATATGAACGCCGACCAAACAAGCAACAACTACAAATTACTCCAACTCCCATAAAACCATTCGAGGTGGTTCATGTCGACACATTTACCGTAAAAGGTCACAAATTTTTTACCATTATCGACACGTTTTCAAAGTATGCCCAAGCATATCCCATCGAGAGCGTAACAGGTGTGAATGTTATAAATGCCCTTTCTATATACATGACTCATCACGGATTGCCTTTAAGTATTACAGCCGACCAAGGGACGGAATTTAAGAATCTACCCTTGAAAGAATTTGCCGAATTACATAAAATCAATTTACATTTCACCAGTGTCAGTAACCCACAGTCCAACGGTGCCATAGAAAAATTCCATTCCACTATATTGGAACACATACGGTTACTACAAATAAAACATCCTCAATCTGCTGTAACCGAACTCATGCTCTTTGCAGTGTTGGCCTACAACAATTCTATACACTCAGCAACAGATAAAAAGCCAATAGAAATCATTAATGGTCATTTGGACAACCGCGACCCCTTCGATCTATTATTAGAAAAAACATGTCTTCAAAATTATGTTAATAAGCATAAAGAAATTACTACAGACTTGTACACGAAAATTAACGAACATTTAAGCGTTAAACATACCGCAACTATAAATAAACACAATGAAACTTTAGAAGAACCTCTTGAATATATAGAAGGCGAAGCTTGCTACATAAAAAATCCTTTAGCTGCGCGACATAAAGAGAAACCCCGCTATATAACTAGAAATGTTGCCAAAAATTTAGGTATAAAAATAATTGATCAAAAAGACCAAGAATACCATAAACGCAGAGTTCGTAGACCGTTAAATTTGCAACATAACTTGTTACAGGGCGACGGTCTGCAGGCCGACATGGGCCGAAGAAGCGACGCTGATACGTCTGAATAAAAGTCCAGGCATATTGCCATTCAAACTAGACCCAGCAAAAATTCGTCAATCCGATCATATATTCTTACACTACATACAGTTAAATGATTTTAAAGAGCAAATTCGTACCATAGAAGACCAAACTCAAACGTTAGAAGCCTTGTATAAGGACTTTGATAGTGGTTTTAGGTTTAAATTTAGTGTATTTTATAAGCACATTAGTACTAAGTTAGAACTTGCTATAGATAAATATAATTCTGTAGCAAAAAATAGATACAAACGAGGTCTTATCGATGGCATGGGTGCTATAATTCGTAGTATTACAGGTAATCTCGATCAAACTGACGCTAAAAAGTATGATAAAGCAATATCCATTCTCGAAACAAATCAGGCTGAAATAGCAAAACATTTTAACAAGGACGTTACACTGAATCACTACTTTCTTAACAGTTACAATGAAACCGTATCAACATTGTCTCAAAATCAGAACCAAATCACCAATAAAATAACAGAAATACTTCGAGAAATAAATTACACTAAACTGGAACTATCTGACTATTTAAAAATAGATACCTCCTTCAAACTAGTTGAAATAAATTTGCAACTCGTTCTCGAAGCACTCTCTAATCTAGAAACAGCCCTCTCATTTTCAATTAAAGGAATAGCCGACCACAATATCATCACTTTTGAAAATTTACAGTATTTCATCCAATTTCTGAGCAAGCATTATGACCCCAAACAATTAATAACTACTGATGTTAAAGAATCTCGTATATTTTATAATTTCGTAGAATTAAGTTCTTATTTTAGTAACGATAGGATAGTCTTTGTTATTAAGGTGCCAATTCTATATAAGTCCACCTTCGACTACTACCAATTGTTCCCCATACCTACCCTGAACTATAATATCCTTGTGCCTCCCAAACCTTATCTGATTGCGGACGACAATGCGTACCAGTATCTAGAGGAGGAATGCCAACATTACGGAAAGATGTACTACTGCCAAAAATCAATAAAACTATATAACGCAATGCAACAAGATGACTGTCTATATAAGCTAATAAGATCCCAAATTGTATCTTCATCATGCAGTTTCCACAACATAAAAATTATGGAAGAGATATTCGAGCAAATCAATGACAATTATTATCTACTATTCTGTCCGAAGCCTACTAAATTTCACCTACGTTGCCACAATGAAGAATATACCACTGTCAATGGGTCTTACTTACTGAATCTTCCCGAAAACTGTACTGCATCAACTGAGACGACTTCTTTTACAAACGAAAAGAGTATTAACAAAGGAACTCCTATAAAGCTGTATTCTCTCAATCTCCAGGACATTCGTGTCAAGAATCCTATAGAACCATTAAAAATTGACAAAATTTCAATGAATCAGCTATATAACTCAATTGGATTCATACAGAAAGAACAACAAAAAATACAACTCATCAGTTCTGATACCCAACAACTACACATATATTGGACCACACCACTCTACATTGTCTTAACGATCGCCGCAGCATATTTTGCATTTACTAGAATAAAAGCACGAAAGCTTACACGTTCACCTGCCGAGACTGGAGGGCAAACTCCACCAACCGAAGGATGTCCGAGGTCTTTCTGCAGTTAAACAACTACGAAAAAGACCTCTATCTGGTAGGGAAGGTGTTATATTATTAAGACACTTCACGTAAAGTTAACTAGATTATAAGAATTCGTTTAACTGTGTATAGGTTCTAAGAATACTTAATCTCTGTGCACCGGCGACGTACCGGAGGCGCTGCAGACGCTACGTTGCGAATTCCTTTAGATAGCTCGCCTCGCGACGGCTCCGATGCACAGTTCGAGAGTTAAAGATAAGTCAGATCTAAAATATTATTCAGACGGTTCGGACCTGAACTTTCAAACATTATAATTAAATTGTGAATTGAACTTTTACATACAGTTTACACTATAAAGTGAACTATTACCCAAAGTGTTGTCAAATCGATCAATATTGATTATTTACCGTTTACATTAAAAGGTGGACTTTTGTACGTATTTTGTGTTAAATCGAATAAAAACATTTGAAAGTGATAAAATAAACTTTATTTATCAACTCCACGTCCGAATCGCATATTTCGCACCGTGGAATTTTAATTATGAGTTACTAGAGTGACCTCGTCGAGATTGGTAGCAAACAGATTGGTTTCACCCGAGCAAACCGCGCACAAAATATTTTCGAGACTCTTAGAGCAAACGAATTTTTGTACTAACTACGACATTAAGGAATATGTTTTCACCGGTGAATTCTAATTCAAGACATGTTTTATAGAATGTGCAGTTTTCAAAACTCCAAATTGTGTATTATCGCCATAAAACATGCACAAAAACAACCAATTTATGAGCTTTTGCCTATCCCTTCGCCTTAAGGGATTTACAAAGCAACTCAAACAAATAATTGTGCAAGCGCAACTTAAAACGTTTGAAGGAGTGATTGACGATGCTGTCACACCGTCTGTTCAATGCAGCGATACTACAACATCTCAGTTTTCTCAACGGACCATAAATGGCATGAATTGAGAAAGTAGCAGTTTAATAGATACAATAGGGCCGATGGCGATAGGTCTTACATAGCAACTTTCCTTCCCCGCAAAAACTTGCGGATCAGCAATGCCACGCATAACTTCTTGCCACGAGACCGAGCACACGTTTTGCAACCTGTCTCTGCCGATGAAGGTAATTGCTCCATTACGAAGATGTATGATAAATAATTGCTTCTCGATTCGGAGCCCTTAAATCTCAAGGAATTTACAAACATAGTAGTTGTAGTGTGACGAAACCGCGTACGAGTATTTTCTTCGGGTAAATTCTAGCTTTCGACACTGTCCAGGCAGCCATTCCGACCATATAAAGGCAAACTGCCGGGCGAACTTATTGCAAAACCATTTCGTGTGCTCCGATCAACTTTTTATAATGTTATCGCAAGTATACACTTGCAGGACAGTAAGGCTTTATAAGGAAATGACTCCGGAGCTGGTTTTTGTGCGCCGTATCGTACGAGCGCTGCGTTCAATACGATCTGATAAACGCGCTTGTTTGCGTACCGACGTAGTATCGTCGTTTGCGGATTAACCAGCTCCCACACACCGATGCAAATCTTTTACGGTTCAAGAACTATCGTAAAACTCACCGCCTCTTAGTTACGACTGAAATTCGAAACTATTATGACTCGAGAAAGTTACGAGTTTGCTCTAAGTAACCTTACAACAAAGTAGGTATGTACATAAACTTGGTTATGGTTTTATGGAAAGCTAATTATGATGTAGGTTTAATATTATATATGGATGCACACTGCATAATGCGAGGTGTTCCGACCCACGCGCGCCTCTTCGCCCACGCCTGCGCCCGGGCAACCAGATTGAATTAAGTGTGATATTCCCGCATCGGCTTAAGCTTCTTTTTAATTCAGTATTTTCTGCATAGCTCCAACGTCAAAGCGAAATGGAAACCACATTTTGTACAATAAGAACTGGAAATAAAAGAATACGTCTGTTCACATGGTTTCACATTACTCGTCGACCGTGGTCTTAGAAACAAGCTCGATTGCCAATAGCGCTTAAAAGTATATTTACTTTACAATAGTTTCATTTAACGTTTTTCTACATAGACAGGCTCGTCGCTGGAAATAGGTATCTACTGTTAAATCAATCCATTCCCGCAATTTTGTTTGGATTCAGGTTTTTTTCAATTCTAATAGTAATAATGCTATTTCCGACTACTATTTTGAAGGGAGGTATTTACTATGAAACTAGAATATAACTAGAGCGGTCCTTGAACTCGCTATTTCTAATATTATATCCCGATAGCGGTCTACATTGCTGTTTACAAAACACGTTCACCATTTCAAACCAACGCCGTATTTTCAGAGGCTGATAGAGAAGAGATACTATTTATTGTATCTGTAATTAAATGTTTATAACTTCATTAGTTACGTAAGGATAAATTAGCGAATTACCAGGCGAGCATAGATCGTCGACAAGTCGCAAGATCGCGTCGCGAGGCCGGCGTTAACCCTGAAGGCGTGCGAGAGGTCGACGCTCGCGCACGACCCACTTACAATGCACGTCGCTGCAGCGAACGTTTGCAAATCTCTAGCGCATAGAATCGTAACTACAACTAATGCCGCCATATTGTAATTTGTTACGTCTATTGTACCTGCTAGCTGATAGCGCGAATTGGAATGCGTTGCTCATAGAAGCGTTCGCCATAGAATATAAACACCGGTCTAATAGGAGCGTGTTTATCTCGCAAGTTGCCTTATGCGGTTCGATTAGTGTGGTGCTTTAATTACAGTAAGTAGTTGCAATAATCAAGGGCTAATAGCGAGGTGTGGTCGGGATAGCTTATTGCGCTAACAAATTATAATGGTCTGGTAGATAACGAAGGCGGCCGGTTGCACTGGTTGCGGGCGGTCACGCACGCCGTAAACTCTCGTCGCCTATACATGTACCACATATTAAATTTATGTAAAATTAGCACTTAAGAAATAATAAGACGAGAAGTCGTTTTACGAGATTCGTTAGCGGCTCTATTCTAACGCTAGGGTAAAGAGATAAGTTGTAAAATTATGTAAGTTTTATATGTCTATACATTTTATGTGTCCAGACCATGTTTACAAGCTGAGACACTTCTAATTAATTTAGGAAATAAATTTCTATTGAAATGTCACATCTGTGAACGTGCCATGAAGTAAAATGTTTGTCAATTTTCACCAACGTGATTTCAAAAGTCGGCACCCAGGTTCTAACGGCAAGTAAATTTTGAATTTAAAAAATGACACCTTAACACAAACGAGATTCTTACGACGATTATTACGAAGCCAATATTGCAGGCTTGTTTGTGCAAAGTGCAAACTACGCTTTCTCTACAAAGTAACCTAAAACTTACTCAACAATCGTAGCCGTAGTAAATGAAGCTTTTAAAAATACCACAACCAGCATTCGTCTAACAAGCTGATTCTCCCTGGGAAAAGAGCTTGCTGAAAACGATTCCTATTCATAACAAAGCTAGTTATTGCTACCTTTATGTCAACAATTGCTTACGTGACCTATCCTCACGTTGCACGGCTTGTGAAGTGATAGAATAGGTAAATATACCTCAACTAGGTAGGTAAAGTTCGTAATGATTGTTAGTCACACTTGAGGCTGTAAATCTACTTGATTACCTACATTTATGACAGAGAAATAATGGCGTTATTAAAGAGCATTGTTATCAAAGGCGTTACTCAACTCGTAATTGTCTTGATTCTATAAAATTGTATGATTATGTTAATTGGTATGCTAATGGAAAATGCAATTTGTAGGAGTGTAATTATGGTTGACCCTTTCTTAATTGGTCTCGTTTCTATCACAGGTGAAATGCAAATAATTGTACATTGTACTTGTGACATGTCATTTATTATGTAAATAAAGATATCATAACCGCATTAGTGTTGCTTTTAGTATCCAATAATAAACAAATGCAAATCACTACATCCATCCAAATCATGTAGCAGGTGGTTAAAAAATCCAATATCTACTTAACATAAATGAAAACGTTAGACAAAAAGAAGTCTAAACCAAATCAATCAGACAAAATAATAGAAAATAAAACGCTTAATTATCCTTTCTTAATTGAATGCGGTTCTGTAAGACACAGAACGCAAATAATATAATTCATACTTACACAAACGGATAACTCACGTATAAAAGTCATCACTCGATATGTTTCGGATTCGGACTGGTTCGTAATCCTGCGGTCATTTTATTTGCGACATGTAATTAATGTCTAAATTAATGGATAAGTGATGCTTTGGTAATATAGTGTTGGTTTTAGTACCTAATAAATATTTAAGTAGGTACTAAAATAAAATATACAAATCACGCCCAAAGTTGCTCAACAAGGGATATCATATCATATTGATATTAGGTAGATATAGTGGTTAACAAACATCTAATAACATTAATCAAAACGTGTCGTATTTACATTCATTCAACGAAATAAAAGCAATAAACAAAATCAATCAGCCGTAAATAAGTAAGTTCAAATGCAACTGATTTTATCAACAGCAAGCAAAACTTCATAATAGACCAATCTACCGAGTACCAGGGATTTATAAGTTGCAAGCGAATATTTTTGAGCAGAAGCGGGAATTGTGCACCGGAGACGGTCGCAAGCGGGCCATTAGCCGTATTGTTATTGCCATCATTCGCCGTAATGAAGCGCTCGTTTTCGTCCTCTAATATTACCGCTCGCCTCCCTTTACTCACTCTAATTGCGAGCGAGCTTCATCCTACACTTATCTCATCAATTTACAGTATCAACTACATTAATTAATTCAGTGATTTTAGGAGCAAAACATTTTATATTTAAGCTGCGATACTTAAAACACGAACTTCTTTAAAGATTTGAATCTTGTTTATTTTACAGCGAAACCGCAATATTTTTCTTGAAAGAATTTTACATAAAATAAAACATTAACGACATGTGTTTCTACAGCAAAGCCGCTTACCTTCGAACACAAACGTTCTGAACTAAAGTATACAGAGCGGTTGGTTGAGTTCTTGCAAAAACTAGGGATTGAATATTGAATGTTTCTAGTTTGAAGTGCAAGCGCGATATCCATGCTGATGAGGTATAAAGCGCGGGGATATTGGCTTTCCAAGTGCTTTTACAGTCTAGGTAAAGAAATTCACCGCAGTTGTTTTCTCAATCTCTTACTTTCAGAAACAGTTTCTTCGCGTCAACGTACCGAGCGGAGTGAGATTTACATGAAAACTTAGTGAAATATGCACATCAGTTGCCGATTGTCACGTGTTTTATCGGGTTATTCAAACTTTCTCTGTCGGGGTTTGTGCATCTCATTTAAATAATGAGACGCTGCATTGTAGGAGAGATCACAACTCATGAAGCCCGTGATTATTCATTTGGAACGCCACAATGTACAGTCTTATTGGGTGTCTTGCGATTTATCGCTAGTATTATTTAAATATTTTTTTTATATTGATTACTATTGAAAAATAATAAGATGTGTTTTATACCTTGAATGTTTGTATTGAAGTAAAAAAATATTGACATACAGATTGAATGATTCTCTTTCTAAATTATAAAATTTGAATTGACATTGATTAGTTATATTATAATTAAATATAATTAAACTACTTATATAATTAAACTACAACTATTACAAACAGTATGCCTGCACTTGGAATGAAATTAAACTTATTATATTACTATGCAGGAGATTATGCAGATACAATCAATCGTATTTCATAGTACAAATAGCAACTCTAATATCTTCGTTAGCGTAGTTACTCTGTTTACACCGAAGGAAGCTCACAAAGGAAAAGTAAAAATACAACCCGAAAACATCAGCCCGTGAAAAAACAAACGATTGCGCTCAAACTAACGACCACTTCCTTACTTTCCCCGATCCGGGCCGCGAGGTGAAGTTCAAGACTATTCAGCCAGCACCTTCCTTGGCGCCTATTGATCGGGAAGACACGCACATTACGGTAGGTTAGTATACCCCGGCGTTCGTAGCTCCCGGAACTCGCCGAAAACAGCCGAAATTTTACATCCCCGGGACTGTATTGATCGTTCTTGACATTGAAATCGTAATAGAAGCAAACAGCTGGGGTGCGTAGCGGGCCGGCACGCAATCCCTCGCTCTCCCGGCTGCCCCATGATTCGATATAGCCCGCAAATCAGTCACGACTTGCTTACGGAAAAATACACGTAAACACGAAGTGAGGCAATAAAAAAACCCATTGCTGTTGCTGGTGTCATAAAAGCAGTGATTCCTTGCATACAAATAGTCAACCTTGACTCGTTTGAGGAGTCTCAAGCTATTCAAGCAACTTCGGTAGATTGAATGAAATATTCCTTTTTTCAACCATGTGGATCTAATTTCGAATGTAATTGTGTACTAGTTGTTTTTAAGTGTCCATTAAAGTAATTCATCGACGCTTAATGTTACGGAGCGTATGTAAGTCTAGTAATTATGCACGAGGGCTCTAAGACTGGTGTCTAAAGTCTCATTTATATTCAGTGCGGTCGGAGTTTGAATGTTATCTAAAATCCGTGTTTAGGTGTCGGGATTGCTCTAATCTCGAAACTAAGCACATTGTCGCCACGGTCGAGGCTTTGTTCGCTCCCGGGATAATACACGGACCACTTCTATACTTGTTCACAAGCTTGATACTACGCATATGAAAATTACGTCTATAATTCTAGCCTTTACCAAAATTATAAACTCGTAAACATTATATTATGTATACAATATTAATTGCGTCCTGCTAACCTTTGTCTTCAGGCCACGGTTTATCACTAAAGGTGCTGTTTTCACAGTATTGCTTGCAAAAAGAATACCGTGCTCATTACTGAACCGCCTGCGATAAACAACTATGTTCTTACTACAGCGCCAAAGTTTTAAGTACCTTGAAGAATGTTTTTCTTTGACATTATTTTTACGCGTTTCCTGCACCCATGACTAGATACCCCATTTACCTGCATTTCCTGCCGTGCCTTTCTAGTCAACTGACTTGTCTATCTATTATCCACTTGGAAACTTGACAACAGCGCTGATAAACATGTCTGATAATGTTGTGTTTGTGTTAACACTTTAGTGTTGTGAAAGCGTTTTCGATAGACACTTGGAACCAACTTTAAAATCCTGAGTACATTACATAAGCATCAACTTAAAATGAATTAGGATTTTAGTCATATGTATCTAATCTTGTGGAAAGATGTGTCTTTTGTTCTATAAAGCCTCGGGCGTCGTTGTCTTCAATGGGCGCAATGGACCGTCTCTAATTCCGGAAATCTATAAGTCACAGCCAATTTCTTTGAAAGCGCGTCTAGAAAAAGTCAAGAGCATGCTTGTCACATTCACATGTACCCACGCTGTAAAAGTATCGTGAATAGAATATTGAAATTTAAGGCAAAAAAAAACGCCTTAATCTTTCTACCACAGCGCAAATAACGTTTTAATCATAAAATTCAATCAAGCTCTAATCTGTGGAACGGATAGCCTAGGCGATCGGACGGTGCAAATCTGAGCGGGATATTTTTGCTGAATACTGATCGGTTCCATCGAAATTATTCCATTACCCGAGGCGTTCCGATAGAAAATTTTATAAATAAAAAATGCGCGCGACGTCTCTCTCGGTGCATTTCTATGGAATCACGGCACCTCGGAGTTAAATAAGTGATCACCGGCTTCGACGACGTGCGCGGCAAGCGGAATCAGTCCCCACCTGCACCCGCTGCCACTGTTTACATTGCCGATGTTTGACTGCTCGTCAATGGACGCATTCATCACTGCCGAACGGAAAGTATCCAATAAATAGACGCGCCCGTTACGTGCATGTTTGTCGTTAATGTTGGAAATGAATAATATGGTCGTTATAAATTTTAAATGGGAATGCAAAGGTCGATAGATTGGCTGTGTCAGCGTGCGGCGGGCCGGGTCGCTAACGCTAATCGATCGATGTCTGTGTGCAGTGCTTCTGCTGCACCCGCTGCTGTCTCGCTCACTGGCCCGCCGGCTCCGATACACCGTCCTTCTCGCTTCGTTATTCATCGTCCCTAACCACCCGGTAGTCGGCTGCCTCCCGGTGTCCTCCCGTATTTAGACACTGCACGATCTAATTTATGTTTTAAATTGTGCGCTTTTGAACTGCTCTTCGGGCGCGGAACGGTAACGGCTATATCTAGGGTTACTGTTATGACAGCCTGCACGAGGTAATGGGCTATATCATTATAAATTTGTCTGGGTGACTTGATGTTTTGAGTTTAGACGGCACCTGTTATAAATGTGGTGCAATTTTCGCCCTTTACTGCGTCTGCCCTTTTGATTCCGGCGCTCTGGTAATCCGGTTAACATTGCCTATCACCAAGTATTGTTTTTGAGCAATATTTCACCACGCTCTGCTCCGCTAGGCGACATCTACTTTAAATTTAAGGTGAGGCATTGGAGTGAACGCGCCCAGTTCTATATACAACACATCGTACATGATACATTTTAAAGCACATACTTACTGTGGACCAACGTAAGTGCAAGGTGTTACATTACAAATTTGTAAATAACATTGTTACAATCAAGCTCATTCTAAAAGCTATTTATGAAAAACAAAAGTTTTGTATAGCCACTGATTACGATTACGGAGAATGCTATGTAATAAAAACTACACTAGGCGATCGGTGGGAGTAAATTTAATGTACACAATACAATGCACACCAAATCTTACTCAATAATACCCATTTCGAAACAGCTCAGTAAAGTTAAAACAATAAAAAACTAATAAAAAACTACAAATAAGTAGGTACTTGTTTTAGTTATTCTCAAAAGGAACCAACCGATTTGGTCGCAAAGTAGCTTGGATCGTGAATAGTAACGAGTCAATGTTGGCAGCATAGCAAAGCAGTGGCATTTGTTATAGCGACGTGCCCTGCGCCCGCGCCTCTTACATAACGCACCTGCCATATCGAGCTGCCCACCATACCGCACTCGCCCATTCTATGAATTACTTATAGGTCATAGACCTCAGCCATTATTGAGATCAATGTGAACGTACGGCTACAAATTACAACACGCACCCAGAACCACTTGTTAACATCGACACTTTTTGTCTGTAAAAATAAATGTTTGCAACACCGCATACATGTACATTGTCCGCTTGTGTCCGTTCAGCTGCACTTCGCACTTAGCTCGAGGGCTTGCAAAACAAATAAATATATACACGAGATGACGCTATCCCCGAAAAATATAGCAGATATATCATCTCTTTCGGACAGGGTAAAACGCAAAATGGACTAGCAACCCTTGTAGGTTTTACTTCGTTTCTCTTTTTTTATTGCCGGCAAATGCGCCAAATCCTGTAACATCCCTCAGGAGCCGCTAGCCGAGGATAAAACGAAAACTGCCTTCTTAAATACAGCGAGTACTCTCCTCGACGACTGTGCCAACACCGACGCGATGAAATTTTAAACTTGCTTTAATCTTGCTTCAGTGGGATCTCGTTAAGACCTGAATTACACTGAAGAGCTCTATTTAAAATTTAAGTCTCGCATACATGTGTACGGAGGATTTTATTATTTTTTACGCGGGAAATTAACTAAATATAGATTAGTTGGGATTAAATTCTATTTTAACTTTAATATCTATCGATATAGCATTTTAAGTTATATAAGAAGTCAATTACTTGCTAAGCTATCAAATGTTGCATTTTCGATTGCTGGAGTAGTAAAACATGTATGTGGGATGGGCAACTATGTATGAGCGCTCTGGTGGGACCGAAGCGATAAATCTCCTAGGTCGGAGCCTCCGGTTAATACCAAGGATTAAGAGCGCCGCGCGGCGAAGGAAACTGAGATATGCATCATCCTGGCACACGCCTCGATCCCACGACATCCACTATAAATTAATTGTTAGCCTAATCCGATACTCCGAGCCGAGCGCACCTTAAAACAAGATCCTAAATCCTTAACGGCTGAATTTGTTGCATTAATTTACATAATCAAGTAATAATAGATTCATTATTATGGGAATGGAACGGTCCTACTACTCTGTAATTCGAAGGCCAGCAGCTTTAATCCTATTTTGGCTCGCTGGTTTCACACTTGTCGCTAAGCCGAAGCCAAGACTGCATTCGCTATTTTGTTTCTACAAAATGAAATAAATAGACTATCACAACTATAGACAAGGCGAGTAAAGTTGTTCAAGTCATGAAAACTCGGATCGTTTGGAAAACTAGCTCGTGTGCAACACGTAAACCAAATCCTGTTAATTTTATGATATTCCTGCGTTTATTTCATTATATTTCTGCTGACTCATTTTTATGTGGAAAATATCGGTTAAGAACCAACTGTTTATTTTATTTGCTGTGACATGTTAGTTGCAATCGCACATAGTTTCATGATAGTGCCAGCTATTTGTGGAGATATGAAACAGGATAGATACAATGCAACGCGGGGCAATGCCTGATAGAACTCAAAAGCCGTCAGTACGGCTGTTCAAATTGTTATCAGTAGAATAGTTGGTGGTAATCACACCGCAGCACAGTAGTAGAGATAGCTACGATATATTTCACATTAATCAATTTAGAGTATGTAAGCGAACTTTAGAAATTTCTTCCTAACACGGTTAAAAGATAAATTACTAGGTCACAAAAAAAACAACAAGGTAGGTATGTATGTAAACACTTTATTGTGCAAAAAAACAGAACAAATACAATTGACAAACACTGAGATACATGCACAAAAGCGGACTTATACCTACAAGGTCAATAAGATCTCGCAATATGTAGGGAGTCCACTTCTCGATAGTTATCGTTTTAAGTAGGTAAAAAGATAAGTAGGTAGGCTTTTAATAAAATTTTCAAGTGCTTCCTATGTGTATAAGATTGTCTGTTTTGTTAGCTCATGTTGACTTCCATAAGTATGGATTCAAGATTATCATTACACACTCTTATGTTGTTTAAATATTACAGATTAATCTATAGTTAACTACATTGAGCGATAAGCGCAAAGCAAAAAAACTCTACCCTCATGTTTATCACACACACATAAATAGAACAGTAGAAGTTTTAATAGGTAATTGAATTGCTTGCTATTAACAGAATAATATGATAAGAATAAAAGAATTCTACGTTTTTTTAATTTTTTGGTTTTTGAAGGAAGTGGGGCGCCGTCTGCGTGGGAGAGGTTTTGACCCTCGCTCCGGGTCTTTTCTGGTGCAAAGGTTGTCCATCGCTGTACAGTGTGGTAATGCTGCGAGTGTGATGGGCACCTTTGCGCCGGGAATGACGCGGGGCGGGTTGTTTGATTGATTGTGTTATTTATTTATTTTTTTGTTTATTTATTGTTTGTTATTTATTTGATTGTATTTTTTTTGACGTATTTGTTATTATGAATAAATTCAATTTTAATATCGCTTATTATAAAAAAT
This sequence comes from Pandemis heparana, assembly GCA_963854515.1. Taxonomy (NCBI): domain Eukaryota; kingdom Metazoa; phylum Arthropoda; class Insecta; order Lepidoptera; family Tortricidae; genus Pandemis; species Pandemis heparana. The sequence continues at coordinate 5,904,332 of OY978016.1, read as the reverse complement.
TAAAAATAATTAAAAAAAAAAAAATTATTTATATACTCAATAACCAATTACACCGACCACCTAAGTAGAAGCTAAAATTCTAACCCAAAGTTCTAAAAAATCTATACTTCGATAAAAATCTTCAAATGCATTTAACTATAATAGGTACTAGCTTCTAACAGCTTTACGGCATAACCTATGAATAATTGCGGTAGTCCTTGCAAAGTTAACCCATCGATTTATTATTGACTATAATTACTTCTAAACATTACTAAAAATTTAAAGCGTTTTGCAGTTGAAAACGTCTTACCGTTCATTTATAAAACAAAACTAGGACACAACTACGCAAGTAGTTGCTCCGATGCTTAACTTTTGAATATAATCGATATAAATTCTCATTTTAACACGTTACCATTTCGTAGGGAGCCCTATGCGTTATGTAACCATCGTGAGTAGAATGACATGTTTAATTTGTTGCGCCGATAAGTTCGCCTTGGCTCGGCCGTTAGCCTCCGCGACCCCGATAATACATATATACACGTTACATACATAATATATATCTACCTAACCTTTTGCTTATCGCTTCTTAACGCTGTTTACCTGCATGTGTGCGCCTACTCAGATAAAGGCAGTTACTTATCTAAGCGATTGCCTTTTTGTTTTGAAAGCAAAATAAAATTATCAATGAGGTTTAATCAAAAGGCTCATTGTGTGGCTTAATTCTAACAAGTTCTAGATGTTTGCCAACTTGATACCCTTCTAATAAGTATTAAATTTATGTGAATATCGAAATTAGCCGATAACCAAAGTCTTGAGCATTTTTTGCGAGATTAACTGCGCCACGTGAAATTATCGGATGAGATACGGACTTTAAACTCAGAGATTTAAAGAAAACACTGAGTGTTAAATCTCGCTAAAGGATCGTTTCACTCACAAAACCGAGTTCGTCAGATGGCCTGGTCCAGGGGGAGTCGTAGTTTGAGGCCAAAGCAATTTATATGCTGTATTGTGATGTTTATCATAAAGCTGATTGCTTGTAGCCGACCGTCCATTAGATAAGTATTGTAGTCGCGCAGCCAATTTGCTGGACAGGTCGCTCTCATTCTTGTCCAAAATCAAGATAGAGTAAGAACTTGTATTTTCTTATAAAACTTTTTCTAGTTCTTTTTGCTACAAATCTGTATTTTATTTTCATGTTTTATTAGTTGGTTTTGTGTCGTTTAATTTGTTTGCATGTACGTAAGGAGATCATTCAGGAACTACTGAACACATAATTTTTGTCCCGATTAAAAGCAAAGTTCCCGCGGATGACGACAACATTGTTATAACTTTTCTAAATCTGCCCTTAGTTCTGAATCTTGGTTTTTAACAGGAGTAAAGAATCTGAAGAATGAATCAGTGCATAGGTAAACAAGATAGTGTGCCTTTAGAATTATCCCACAATTTTATTAATCCACTCTTGTGACTTATTTATGATCTAAAATCCAATCAACTGGTTACGGTTTTACTTACCTATGACTTTACAGTTAATGTTGATTTACCGGCTCGCTAAATAAATGAACGTAAACTAGTCTTATTGATCATAATTATCTTCGCAATTCTCGCAATGCAAATGATTGCACTGACAGGGTTTCAATTTTCATTTTACACGAAACCATTAGCGTATTGTATTGTTGGCTATTGACTTATATAAATGACCGTTTGGTTTTACAAAAGACGCCGACGACTCGCTGAGATTTACCTCTGTTGCCAACGCAATTACGATCCGCGTTCGTATCATTAATATCTAAATCAAATTGTAAACTCACGAGACCAATCGTGGCTGGAGATAAGTATTCGCGTATATAAATGTCAGCACGTTAATATATTAGATTCTACCTAAGACGTTAGAAGAACGTAACTGCACTACAATCATCGAGGTAAAGCTAGGTTTAAGTTGATTTTTTTTAATGGTTTTTAGTTGAGTTAAAATGGTTTAATACATTTTTTTTTTACTAGTTTTTTCAATGAAGTCGAAGTAACATTTTGAAATATGCATTACCAGACAATCGGACAATATACGTTGGTTAGGTAATGGTGTGAAAAATGGAAGCAAAGTTTTTACTATCTATTGAATGGAGATTTCATTCAAAAATTTTGCTTGATAAAACACAAGTGCTCAGGTTCAAGATATAAGTAAATTTTTGAGCGTTACAAATAATAACACGTAAAATGATCTTTGTCGATTTAAACATGTAACTAAAAATAGGTACTGAAAATGCAATAAAATACCTTAACAGACAGCAAATTCGCGCAATAGGATGCGAAATTGCATACGCAGACGTGACGCCGTCTTTAATGCATTCGAGCTACCACGAATCTGAATAAATCCGTTCCTTGCGCTTTTCGACGATGTTTTTAAAGTATTTTCCTTGTTTCTCATTTGGCTACCTTCGCTCTGTACCTGAAAGTAAATAAAAATCGAGCAAGGAACACCGGTATAGGATATATAGTGTACAAACAAATAGACTGTGCTTCTGGTACTGACTATAAAAATAACTACTAGCCTTTGTTTATTTATCGAACACTAATATAATGTTGTTTAACGGCCGCATTTTGCAATTAACTAGTTATTTATCGTATTTTCGTTTTATCTTAGCCCATTATTGTCACTAGCTGCACCGATAACAGCAACTTTGCAAAACACCGATAAGTGACACGTTAGGCAGGGTTATCGGGGTGGCAAATGGCTGGCTTTATTCTCTGGTCGCTGATAATGCAATCGCGGTGGAGAAATTTGCTATGGACCGTCTTCATTAACCTCCGTTCGCTGTAATGGCTTATTTTATTTAACTATACCGTCAAGGACTGTTTTTCCTGGATGACTGTGCTGACGCTTTTTGTCCCGGAAAATTGCACATTTCCCTCGCGACAGCGTTAAAAGGATTCTTCGCAGACGAATCGAGACGAAACTGAATAAAAAATACTGATAAGAAACCAGGTCATCGCAAAATTTTGTATTGTTTCATCCTATACCTATGCCATAATATCGCATCGTTGTGCAAGTAAACATAATTACATTGCGACATATTTATTTATAAGCCTTTTTATTCCGAATTCGCTACAATTTCAGTAAGTACATGTTGTTGTTGATGTTATTGTCGTTTATTTATTAAATTGTCGCGTAATCCGGCGTGCCTCATGGCATAGGCCTCCTCCGTGTATTGGAGGGTTTGGGCTATAGTTCCCACGCGTGCCCATTGCGGATTGAGAACTTAACACACACCATTGAATTTCTTCGCAGATGTGTGCAAGTTTCCTCACGATGTTTTCCTTCACCGAAAAGCTCATGGCAAATTACAAATGTGATTTTCGCACATAAATTCCGAAAAAACTCAGAGGCGCGAGCCCGGGATTTGAACCGACGACGCTCTGCTTGAGAGGCCACTGGTCAAACCACTAGGCTACCACGGTTTTTTTGCGACATTGCGAAATAATCTCAGACCAACTGTTACACTGCTCCTAAAATTATACTTACTTTACCTTACTTACCGCTTCCAAAAATAGCATTTGTCAGGTTTAACATAAGTTTTCTCAGGACATTTGTGTGCCTCCTTGAAATAAAACCAACTTAGAACATCTACAACGCCCGATAGCCATAAGCAGTCAAAAGACTATCCAGAATATCTTATCCATACATCGGCTGTGTTGACTCAGCTGCCGACGCAGGCGCACGTGGCTAGACACGTTGGGATAATCGACAACATAACTGCAACAGTACTTACTATCAAACGGAACATTGTGGCGAAATCGAGGTAACACACTTACACACCATTGGTTCAGTTAGAAATAAGGTTAATAACCTGAGTGGATACAGAGTTGAACTTCTGTTTTCTGGCCACAGCTGTGAAGATTGTACTGTTCCTTGCCTGCATTCTGTAGTAGCTAATTTGTTACTTACAAATGCCAATTGTAAAGTATTAGGAGACCAGGGGCCTTACCATGACGTCCTAATTCTGACTCAGTTAAAGTTTTAGCTGTCACTTTTAGTATGGATCTGACAGCGAGCGAACCTAAATGAATCGCATTAAGACGTCATGGTAAGGCCCCAGGACAAGAATACCTTATGGGTCCTCCGCCCTTTTCCGTGCGGAAAAAGACCGTAAGAGTCCCACATAACCGACCCGGGACTTCTCGGCCTGAGGGTACTCGTAAAGAGTTTCCACTCCTTCAAAAAAAAATGGACAAGAATGCATCAATGACGCTGTCTTCATGTTGTACACAAAAGGGACGAAGTGTTTCATGATCCTGGACTATTCAACATCGTCGACATAAAAAGAGCCCGTATTGTCTTATCTTAACACCTGCGTTCGTAATCAAATTCACCATTCTATACCGTATGACGGAAAGAAATGGTAAACGCCATTGCAAACGATTAGAGAGCGAATATGTCTCTGTGCTGCTCATTAGTATAAAAATCTGTGATCGATTTAACCACCCTAAAGATTAAAATGAAGTTAGATAGTATTAAAGTACGTAATAAAAAATATTGTAGTGTTTAATGTAATAGAATAGAAGTCAAATAAGTAGATATGAATTGCAATGTTAGAAGAACTCTCAAACGTTATTCTGCAGTGTTGGTTAGCGTGGGAGCTATGGGTAAAAATAACAATATAATTGAATTGCTATTTCAATTTCCATGACAAATAAGAGTTATTGTTTTTCATTGTACGTAAACCTTTCACTCATATTTGTTTAACCCGACGCTATAGGACTATTGAAAATAAACATGAAATCAGTGTAAATCCATTTAAAGACGTGAATTCCTTAGCTTCGATTGAACCCATGTATTAATTAGATTCGCACTTCGCTAATTATCATTTCGACTCATTCCCACCCATATGTAAACTGTATTATGTGTTTATTCAATTACCAGACAGCTATAACTCGTCCTTGTAGTTTTCATACACGCGATGTAAATATTTTACAAGGTCCATAATATTTGATTTGTTCAGACAACATTTATAATTTAAACTTATGCGTGTTTAACGAACCATCCCATTATTAATATGAGTGATGTGATGACTCCCTTTAAAGGGGCCGACTGTGGAACAAGCAGCGCAGCATTATCTAGGTGGCAGTAATGACTCTACTTGAATGGGCACTAACTGACATAACAATCCGGCTAACGATAAAACGAAGTTAAGATAAGTAGTTTTCCATGTACCGAGTATTTAGGTACCGACCGTCTCGTCTGAGGCACAACTCCAGTACAAAAAGGTAGTTATGCCAGCGAAATCGTCGGCATTCTTTTCCGACAACTTTGCACAACTGAATTTCGTAGATATCTTGTCCAAAGGGTCGGAAATCAATTTGTTTTGACGGATTTATGACATCTCATTTGTCGTGAAAACATCGTCGTATTGTCGTAGAGCATTTTTAATAAAAAATGTCCCCGTCAGTCTGGCATGGTATCGGGCGGGACCTCATCAAAATCGCATCAAAGCGTCCGCACACCCACTTGGTTTGCACTCGAGCATTTTTAACACCCATTTGAATTTAAATTCTACTTCATTCCCGTCCTGACGAGACGGGAACGATGCCTTGCCATTTCATATTCTCTGAGACAGAAAGTGATAAAGTGATGAGGCGTTTGTATCTTTCTACCTTACCCCGAAGATTGACCACGAAAACGTGTTGAAAACTTTAAATATGTTTAATTTTATTCTACCATTTTTGGCTTTTTTATGTCTATTTATGTGTATAGTGTACTCACTACAAAAATATAGCTTTCTTGTACTAAGAGTCTCTGTGCTAAGCCGCAGACGGACGGACGGAAGAAAAGGAACAAGGCCAAACTATAAAGTTTCCGTTGTTGCCATTTTACTTACGGAACCCTAAAAATTAGCCCTACCTGAAACAATAATACTTAATTTAATAAATACTTTGGACGTCACTGTATTCAAGCACTCGATATGATATGTTTGGAACGTGTAATTAATTTCACACGCTTGAATATTTTTAGGAGACGCAACATTTTCGGGCCTTCTTCGCACCTGGTAATTTTCGAATAATGCACATGAATTCCGTGAACACGTTCGTGCTTTGTGCAGGGATGCCAGATATTTCATTGCTGGTTTGTTTCATACCTCCGCGAAGCTCCTCTTTGTGGAGATTAACAAATTGTTAGCTTTTATGAATTCCCCGAGCTCAGGGGAATATCGACTACAAAGTTGCGAGAGGAATAAATGCTCGAGATTTACATAAAACCGACTTGCCTTTGACAGTCAGATACTGATGAGACCCGTTTACGTGCAGAATAAAGACGGCAATGATAATTATAATACCGTCATTATTTCTATTGAAACTAGAGAGAGGAATAAGGGCTGCAATTTGCTCAGTGGAAACTTTGCATTTAAATTGACTCCCAAATTTGATTACATGGTATTTTGTTATTTTTCACGTTGTATTTTCAAACTATCATCAAATTTCAAGTTTCAACCTAAACTGTATCTCAAAGTTTGAAAGCTATGAATATTGATAAGGGTAGTTAGAAAGGCGAAATCTAAATCGAAAAGATCAGTACCTGCCACGTGTACCTATTGACAAACAAGTACTTACTTGAGTGATGGCAAATGAGATGCGGACGAAGAAACGCAATGCAACCACCGGAATAAGTGTATCAAGCTCCGCAAATACCGTCCGCAGACTTATTGTTTCAGACGGCGCCGCCGAAAAATTGCTCGTACCTACTCTGACAACTTTACATTATTCTACTGGCAGTGCAGCTAAGACCCCACAAGGCCATAAGTCTATTATTTCCAGACAAAGACCCAGGTTTACGCAATATGCCAATAACCGTTCCAAGCAATCTGAAGTAATTTTAAAATGATTTTTATTTCGGTATAAAATTCTTCACAATAGCATTTTACCTCTGATTTTACACTGCAATGGTGAAAGTCTTGTCTTTAGTGCTAAAACATCCGTTGCTTTCTTTAATGCTCTGATCTTCAAGATAACTGCGAAGTTTGTAGATAAATTCAGTGACATTAAATCCGTATTTTATACGATGTTTTATAAAGATAAAGAAGAAACAACGGCAGACTAAGTTTCCAAACACCCAACAACAAGCCATCTACTTGCATTTTGCATACAAAGTCGTGGCTTTGCTGGCAAATTTACAAAACCTAATGGTTCATCGACTTAGGTAGAGAAATAGAGATACGATGTTTAAGTTGGTAATGTAATTATATTTATTTACGAGATAGGTATTGGGTATCCCGGCGTCTAATTGGATTGTGGCGAGTTTCTCATTTTTGCGCGGCCTCCCAGCCAGCGCTCTACTCTCTACCGTTTCGCTCTTTGTATTTAATTTTTATCTGTACGAGCTACTTATTGCCGAGTGCCGTCGACGGAGGAATATAATAGGAAAAGTTTCATTTGGCTAATTAAAAATAAGCCACCCCGGGAACAATTCAGATTTATTGTCGTTACTCAACCTTCGGGTCGGCGGTGTCTGCTGTTTTTATTAAAAGCCCGTTCGCAAACATTTTACTTAGTACAACAAGAACAATGAGAAACGACGTCGGCGATAATGTAAATAACTTCCAACTGTTTGTTATAACTTAACATAAGAGAAAACACGAACAAAAGACCAGGGAATTATCTGCTGTTTGAGTCATCACACACAACATGACCGCGGACTGCGTTAATTGTCGAGTGTCTGGGTTGCTTTTATTTTATTGTCACCATGTTCGATGTCGTTATCGTTAACCAGGACCGGTTATTTAATTCAAATTATGAGTGATCAAAGTGAATGAATGTTAATGTTTATGATATAAGTGAATGATCAAAGGAAAGGAGTAAATATCAACTTAGGTCTTGGTAGCAGGGAAATAAATTACTTCAATGAATTTAGTTTTCGTGCGGTACGCCAGTACGAGTCCTCCAGAGACCGTGTCCCGTACAGCTCTTTAATTACGGCATCACCTCCAATTCGGAAACTTTTAATGTGTGTACATCATTCTGCTGCGGGACGTCGAGTGTTTGAAGTGCACTCGTTCCTCTCGTCTCTATGTTTCAAATGGCTCTTCTCTATTGTTACCGCTCTGTTTAAACTCCGAAACAAATATAAGAACCACGATGTAATTTGTACAGGAAATCGATTCTAACTTTTCGCGATATTACTATTTGACTTTGAAATTTAACCGCATTGATTAAACTTTTAACTCGAGTGGAAACCAAAATGCTTCACACGGAAGTACCGATGAGGACTTCTAAGCGGGAACGTTTCAGCGCCATTGAGAGTTTACCGGCTGCCAAGTTTCTCCACACTACGTAAAGTCGGCGTAATTAAAGGAAGCTACGATCGTCTACTCCACTTAAATAGCCCAGGCCCGTGTTAAAAGAACCTGTAGCAGGCTGAATCGCTTTCTGCACTGTTCGGGTACAAAGCTGGTGTAATTTAGTTCGGTGATGATGTTTAAGTTGGATTAAAAGTAGATGAGCTTAAATAGTTGTTTTCAAGTCCTGTCACAGACTAAATCGAAGTTGGTCTTACGTCTCCAGCTACGTCAGGCTAGTCTCTACAGTGTAACATAGTTAAGTACCTCAGGTCGTCAGAGGTTTTATGTGTCGGTTTACTACCTCGCTGCCTCATGGCAGACTGTAAAAGGCGACGATTGCGAGACAAAGCGTGATCGGATTGAGTAAATAAATAGTCTGCGTCGGAGTGCTCATCAATCTTGCACTACAAAAGTAAATTGTGTAAGTTTGCAGCGCCCCGGGTTCGTCGGCCGCGCCCTGCAACCTCACTAAACTTTCGTGAGCGCGACACTTAACAATTTAATTGTCACTCATTAGTCCTTAGGCGACGTCTCTAGCGCCGTTTTGCGCCGGTTTAATTAACTCGGTAATTCATAGACATTTCATTAGCCGCGCGCGCCCCAACTCTTCTGTTTTTAGGTGCATTTAGCAAAATTGCTTTATTGCTGTTTGGTGTTATCAATCACGAAATATCTAAAACACATGTCGGGCGAGCAGCTGTGCGCTGAAATGAATCAATCACAAAACGCCAGCAGACATTGTCGCGGCCAGTTATTTATCACTCCAAATTGACGGCAGGTGCCTAAATTACAGTTCACAAATGGAAGAACTCATTGACACCCGGAAACAAATATTCGGAATGGCATAAAATGCTTGTCGTAAACGGAATGTTCGTGTCGGAGTTGGGAAGTAAGATATCGCGGCGGTGTCCGGATGGCCCGCCCCGCCCGCTCGTCTCTTGGCAAACTGCACTGTACTGCACTGCAAATCATACTGAGTTTGTTTGCGTAGGTCAACGCTCCCGCCGGGTACGTTTTATGTGTTCCTGGTGTCACGTCGCCCTCTAATAATAGAATAATAGGAATGTTTAATATTAATGCTGACTAGAATGCGCAAGTTCCCAGCGGATTGTGCGTTCTGCGTTTATCGACAGCCAATCTGCTTTATCAACAAAACCATATTGCAATGTTTGAGCAGCATCCGTCGACTTCCAAACTACGAACAAAAGGTAAAGCTGAAGCTGCGTTGAAAATGAAAACGCATGTTTGATCAAGCGTTGCGTACTCACGCTTCGACAGTTCATAATATGTTTAATCTAGTACGCGGGTACGTAGACTGTAGCAGTAACTCGTTAAACTTTCATTATTATCCGCTCTCACAAATTGGTCGTACGTGAGCGAATTCGCTCACAATCGATCTCCGCGGCGCTCGCGAGCCTTTGTTTGACTTCGACTCCGAATTCAGCGTAATTGCCTTTCAGCCGTTCATTATTCAACTTTATGCAGTCATTTACTTGCGTTATTACGAAGGGAGAGTAGCTGCGGTAAGTGTCGTGGGTGGATGCATTAATCGTAATATGTAAATGTGGGGATATGAAACATTGAAATTGCGAACGGGGTTTTACAATAACGCCTGTGCTAGACTCGGGGTCGGCCCTTGTTTTCGTGTGCTACACCTGACACACGTATCTCCAGTTCTCTTATGTTATTTTACCGTCTTATCTTGTTTTCGCAATATCTCAGACTCTCAATCGGATTTTCTATGCGAACGTACATTTGCATCACAACGTATTCATCTCATTTTTATTCAATCGTATATTCCATCGCGTACCACATTTGGTCAAACAATGTTTAAAGTCATACCGCATAACTAAGACGCTTTATCCGAAGTATAAGAGCAATATTACTGATACAGGGATAAAATATCAGACGTCTATAACGTAGGTACTCGTTTCAGCAACTCTTCAGGGTGATTTTTATTTGAAAATAACAGACTGCACAGCAAAATAAATGATTTCTTCAGACGACTAAAATACAAAGCGCAACCAATCAAACCTTGCAAAGATGGCTTCCCAGTTTTTTCAACAAGACTATCGTATTGTTGCAGATCGAAGATGAGGGTAACCATGGCAACGACGACACGCGCCTCTTCATCCTGTCGACCTTGGCTGGGCAGCACAAGCCCCGTGTTACCTGCGCTCTGTGTGAGGAGACACTACACGTCTTCGACCGCTACCCGCTTGTTGATGGGACGTTCTTCTTGAGCCCCAAACAGCACACCAGCAGCGCAGTCGAGGTACGTTTTAACCCCGACCAGGATCTTTCTTAGCTTTGCAGTTCGCTAATAGCGTTACAACCGCTATCAGTATCCTGTCGCACAATAATTAAGTAAATTACTCTTCAATAAAGTTTGTTCGAGGCGTGACTTGTTAGGGCAAACCCAACAACATGACACTGATTTAACCCCGCTATCACCAGCGGTGCGAATCTATAATCCAAAGATAGTTTATCAACTCGATTTCAGTCAAATCTCTCCGTATTGTAACATTGTAAGGGTAAAGGATGTGTGTTTTTTTGTCAAGTAATCTTGCTGAGGTAAAGTACAGGGTTGCAAAACGAATGATATTTGCTAAGCTCCGTTAATGTTTTTAAATGAGAAGGGTTTAATTTAAATCGTTTACTCGGATTTCTACCAGAGCATAACAAGGCAAATACAAGCTCCGTTCCTTTGTTTACCGTAGGGATTTCTAAGCAGTGACTTGTCTTGATATTCTTATTTGTCACACGGTACGGAAGATAGCAACTTTTCCTAACTCGGGTGTTTGTTACACGGAGTTTGGAAAGTTAAATAAGATCCCGCAGAGTTTATTTAAGTGTACGAATAACATAACGTCCGTACGGCGGCAACTCATACGTCGAAGTAACTTCTCGACTGTGATGTTTGCTCAGCGAATTAGAGACGAGCACTCGAACACGGGCTCACGGATACTTGCATATATTATTTACTTGGCGTTGTATTTAGCGTACGTACACATACTAGTATTTTATTTTAAACACTACTATAAACTCCAATCTTGTAATAATAAACGCGTACGAAATCTTGGCCTGGTCTAAAAAAAATTGTACAGTTTCTCTCGTTAAAACAAACACTTGCAGCGTTACAGTTGAAACCGTGTCTATAATAAAACGAGATTTAATACATTAGAGCTCTACCTAAACCAACAAACGCGTCGAATCTCATTTCATGACCCCAATAAGCGAAACTAATCATGTACTAAAACGTATCACGCGATAATCTTTAGTAGATTCAACTTTTGGCTGTAGATAAGTTGTGGAATAAAAAAATAGAATGGTCATTTAAGCGAACAATGATAGATTTAAAATCTTATTTATCAGGTATATGTAACAACGCTATTGTATATGAATTTAGGAACGGTTTAAAAATTTCACGTGTCAACAGCAATTTATCGAGTCTACGCAATTTCGGAAGTTATTTTGAGTCTACGTGCTCTAATCACGTCACGAAAGTCTTTTCAATTAGCAAATGCGTTTATCCCCAGGTTAAAGTGGATGGTAACACGCAGTACTTGACCTGCGTGTGCATGAACTGCTTGGAGCGCTGCGACCCGGAACGGACCATCCGCTGCCGGTTCTGCAGCCAGAAGTGGGACGGATCCTCGCTGGTCCTTGGGACCATGTATTCTTACGACATATTCATGGCCATGCCGTGCTGCACCGAAAGATTGAAGGTAAGCAAAGCACCATGATATTTTAAGATGAACTTAAACATGTATATATTATGCCTATTTATGAATGCATGGGATAACAGAGATCTCTCAAGATCTCAGAGATAACCCACCTCTTTTGCACCATACTCGTTTACTTATTTTTTTAATGGAACTATTTCTATTTCTAACCACAATGTATTTGTCAAACAGTGCAACAGCTGTTTCAAGCCGATCCTGCACCATCAGCAGCGGATGAACTACTCGGACTACTCGCACGCGATAATCTGCCCGCACTGCCGCGTCCAAGACACGCACTTCATCAAGCCGCTGCCCTACTGTTTCACGAGGCAGGCGTACCCGGTGTACCAGCAGTGGCCATAACAGACGGCGGTGCCGGGCGTCTCGCCCGGCACCCCCCCTGAGCCTTGGGCCGTGGCGCCGTCGCCTCCGCGCCGCGCCTCGCCGCCCGCGCTGCGGCCTGTCGTCAACACCAGCATGGCCAAGCGGCACACGGAGACCAGCACGCCCGAGGAACCGACCGCTAAGTACGCAGCCCCCACGCTCGCCAGCATCACCGAGTCGCTGTCGCTGCTCGGCCTGAGCCCCGAAACCCTCGCTATGAGCTTCGGTGAGACCCTCGCTGACCGATATTTAGCAGCGCTTCGCCCGAAGCCAGTCGAGCGGCCGTCACTAGGCGGCTGCGGCGCCCCCCGCCGCACCCCCCTCGCCGAGCCCTCGCTCCAGCTCTTCTCAAACGATTTCATGGACTACTTGAACCAGATTGCGTAACTCCTCGTGCGTCTATTGGACTCTTTCGTGTACGGTGTGACCCTCACAGACTTTTTAACGCGTCTTCTTACAGACGCTAGGAATAATTTCTGTTAAATTAAGTTGGTATTATTGAAAATAATTTTATCTGTCGGTTTAGATCGTATTGATTTTAATTTTTAATTTTATTCTGCACTTTGTTGATTACATGTTGATTTTTATGGAAAACAATTAGCAATATAGCGGCACCAGAAATTGCATTTTTTTTTCAACTGAAATTTTAAACTTGATTCGGATTATTTTCCTTGTGAAGGAACAAAAGATGAGTGTTTAAATTATTCATTACCTTCTATACAGTGATACCGACCCTATCTGATAGGGCGCTGAGTGGTGTGTTATTTAGTTCAATTTAGTTTATTAGTTATGTTTTATTTTAGCAAAATTTTAAACCTAACTTAAGTGTTATACAATATTTTCGTAGGTTTATTGCGACCTTTTATTTCTTCCCACCAAAATGGCTCTTGGATTCTGTAGAACTTCAATGAAGATGCCATGTTAGGTTACGATCTAAATATCATTTTGATTGCTTATGCTCTTCACATAATTTAATCAATATTATGATAGAGGATTTTAACTTTAAGTCATTGCTGTGTCACCAATAATATGATTAGCTTGTCTATATCTATTATAACTACTATATACGTTTAGGGTTATGCATCGTAACACTGTTATCTTTTTAGTTAATATTCAGTTTTCGTGTCGGTGATTAGTGGAGTGTTCTGCATCAGCAATGCACATGAATAACTTCAGTACTATCATGTTAAATGTTTCTGTTTTGTGCCATATCAGAAAATAATTCTGCATTTTTACAATCAAAGTCATATAAATTTTACGAGCAATCCGCTAATCATTGAGCCATTTGTTTTTACAGACTTAATGATTACGAAGACGCGAATTTATTTATTTTTTGGTTGAATAGACGGTCAACTTTTTCGTTTAACTCCGTGGTTAGATTTAAGGGTTTTCTTATAATTATTATGAATGTCTATTTAATTTGTAAGTGACTAGCGCTTTAAAATTTTCTAAGCGTATAAGTGATGTGCACATTTACTCAGTAACTGTTTAAAGTTAACGTTTTAGGTAAGGTTTTTATACTTTGATACTTATTACTCGCAAAGTGATTGATTACAAGTGATAAAACGTAGTACTAGTGCGTGTTTAGGATAACAAGTGGTGCGGATCTGTAGGCGTAGGGGCTCGTACCAGCGCGTGCTCCGCTCTACTCTGCCGGCTCCAACATACCGAATGATGTTTAATATCGAAGCGATTCCACGGAGCGTCGCGGACGTAGCGTCAGAGTATAGTGGAACACACCCGTTGGCTCAACGTGATATCTGCGAATCCATTCGCTGCATGTTAGGCAATAATTCTAAAAAAGACTTGACACTTTTTATAGGTAAAAATTTTTGCATTAACATCCTTAATCGTAACTGCCATTTACATTTTACTAAACTAATCGCTGTTCAACGGACTGATTACGGGGTTCTTGTTGCGTAGTAAGTAGCATCAGTCATCTCCTATCATGCGCATTGTCACGCCATCATCCGCATCACTGCACCTCATGAGCGTCATCTTCATCTGGCACGGTTTGAGTGGGGGCGAGCTGGCCGCAACTATGTCCGCTAACGCACTTTGCAATAACACTTCGAGCCGACTACTGTCGGCCTATGCTTACCTAGTACTTCGAAAGGCGTCTGACGCATCTCTATTGGCAATACCTACAAATTATAACGTAAATTTTATATCAATTCGAAGTTTAAAAGGAAACATAGTTGCCAGGTCGCCTTGTGTGGTTGTAGCACTTCCTAAATATTTAACATAGTGTCCTCCGCTTAAACGTTATCTACTCTAAGATTATAAATTACATCTAACTGAATTACTACTTTGTCACACAGCACGGTGTATTAATAAATGTATATAATGCCGTTTATGAACTACACGCAGATGCTTATCAAAAGTGTTTAATGAATACATAATACTATTGCATATTTCTAGTTTAGCCGTAAATCGATAGTACATAATTTCAACAATATCAAAGATCCCTAATAATTTTAACAAACGCTGCGGCTCTGTAATGACGTTTCATATGTTAAACAATTTTAATTTTATCGAAGTTTGCTCGTTCGTATATAGAATTTATATTTAAAAGTTTAATGTGCATTTGCTAAGTGTATGTTAAGAAAATATCGTATCCATAAAGTATTTGAAAAATTAAATAAAAGCGAGCTGTTGTTGGTATATTTAGGAAAATATTAAAAATGATACCAGATCATCTGATGGTGGCCATGTACAAATGAGAAAGTGAACCGTCATTACAGAACGCGCATTAGTAAAGCGACACAAATTATAATATCATATTGTCTAATAGTAAAATACAGAGCCATCTACGTAGAAGAATAATCGGGCGCTGCCGCGGCAGCCCCGGCGTCGTTGGATCCCTTTCCGGTACAAATTCAGAATACGCTATTTTGGAATCATGAGATCCGTTTATATCATAGTCCTCCATGTAAGCAAGAATGTTTATTTAATAGATATTTAAAATCTTTGTCATTACCTCTCTAGATACTATAAATAGTAAAATTATAGTTGTATCAGCGTAACACCTAAATTTAAATTCAGTTTTAATAAAATATTGAATATCCCATATTTTAAAATAAATATAGATATGTCTGTACTTTGAGTTAATAGAGTACAACACCAAAAACCGTAATCGAATGTTCAAATCAAGATAAGTATCATATGAAATATGATAATTTTTAGTTCAGTTAGTGTTTATAAAATGCGTCTTGACAAGCCAGAGCAAAAACCTGCGCGGTTTCGTTCAACCTCGAACTGTTTTTTATATTTCCAGCCTTGAGTAAAACAAATTATATAAGAAGATATAACTATCAGCAATTACTGTGTAGTGCAAGGTTAAGCATATAAAAAATATAGTTTGAACAGTCATAAGTTTCTTCGAATTCAAAAGCAATTATGTTATTTGTTGCGGTGTGTAAACAAAATCGCGCAAATTGAGCGTCTTCTGAATCAACAGAACAGCTGGATTGTCTCGATGCATTTTTTGTTCGTATTAAACTAGTTTCCGTATCTTTTGATGTGTTTCCGCGGTTCTGGCTCTCGTATTTAGTCTGTAGAATGTCTAGATGCATATAAATACAGTTCAAGGTTGTGTAGTAGAGTGCAGAGAGCCTGTGCTCAGGTCCCCTTCCTCACGGTCAAAGGTACATAAACGAAAACGTGTTTGATTATTCACATTTTAGTCACTTAGTTACTTGTTCAGTTTTAATATATTTAATTACACAACGTTGCAAATTTTCCTAGTTTATTTGCACATATTTGTTAAATTTTGTAATTAATGACAATTTTATTTAGACACTGACATTTAAATTTCTTCATGTTGAATTAAATGTGGTGTAATTTAGTGAATTGCTTAAAAGTACAAAGAAACAATTTGTTACTTTTGCAAATTTTATAAAGTAAATACATATTAAAAGTAACTCCGAACTAGGTAATCTTTACGAAATAGTTGCTGTGAATCCTAATATAAACTGCAATTGTGAAGCATCTAACAGTTACATTGATTTTAATATAGAAATTTCGTTTTTAGTTGGTTGAAATTTAGGAGCGAAAATTGTTACTTATTGTAAAAACTATATCTCGTATTAATTTTTGATTACTTTAACATTAATTATCTTACAAGTACATTTCGTAGGTAGTAGATGCGCACTGTAACTAGGATCATCGGCATAATAATCGTCGATTTGTCTCGCTTCATCTAAGGTTAATCATACCTTGTTTCCTCGTAGTTCTCATTTAGCTCTTAGGATTTTCTTTACTAAGAAGCGTGCGAATGGGATGAATGTATGTGGTCACACTTAACATTAATTTAAGTCATCGTCATAATTCTTACATTGTACTTCTTAATGCTAATGCATCCTCGTGCCAAGCGAGTTGTTAGTAGATCGTGTACATTCTGGTCATGAGTGCTGCGTTCGCGCAGCATTTACGTTTAGATAAAGTATGTGAAATTAACTTAAATTCTTTCCGTGATATAAGTAATGTAGTTTTACGAATGCACTCGGTGTAGGCCGGCCATCTAATTAAATTAATCAAGTATTGGCTGAGAACTCATGCCTGGCTCATTACATCCTGTTACGTCAAAGTAACCGTTGAAAGCGAAAAGAAACATCAATAACTTAATGCCAGTTTATTTCAAAATTATAATACTTAAAATGTAAAATGTCATTCGACTTAGAACTTAAATTAATCCGAATGGAATCAAATATTTTGAATATGAACATGAAAACAATCATGTGCAACATTTTTTAAATGGTATAATAGACGCTAGAGTCCATCCGCTTTGTCTCACACTGTTGATTTGTGTACTAACCTAAGGAGACTGTCCTATGTCCGGGTCTGTAACCACGTCGGTATGTCGTGTACAGAACCCGGGATCCAACCCAAGCTCAAAATCCCGAAACCCATTGGCTGACACTTGTATACGGCTGTTATTGGTTAGTGAAAGATGCAAATCAAACGTGTTAATTATATTTTGATACTCGATGTTTTCTACACTAATGTAGTGGTTCATATTAATCTTTCGTATATACGTAGTGTAGATAGGGCTCGACACCACGCTCGGTCGCATTTAGAAGTTTAGTGGACCAGTTTCAAATGTGATTATACCCTTAGCTACTAGTAGCCGACTGTTTATCTCTGACATTTTCAAGGAATTAGATGTAACAGACTGAACCAATAAACTGTAACCATTTTTAATCAAGCTGACAAATGCGACGTGAGTGTGGCAAGTGATATTACCGTCATTAGATGCAGATATTTTGGAATTCAGGCCTTTGAAGCCGTCTTAGAGTCGAGAAAGTCGAAACATTTTCATAAAATTTAAACGGTAAGCTTATCATTAAGCCTCACGATTTGATCATTAAAAAACACGTCTTAAATGACGATTCAATTGGTGATAATCTTACGAATTGGCTAAAGATAATAATTAAGTTATTGCGTGGCAATTAGAATAACATTTTTTACTACGTAATGCGCGGGGTGCATCAGGGTATGAGTGTCATAATTTGTAATAACTGAAAACTTTTGTACTTTCGTAATGATAACGAATAATTTAGTGGTAACATTTTTCTATTAATATGTATAATGCGTAAAATAAGCATCAAATAATATACGTTTTTTTACTGGAAATGTAGATGTAGTATTTTTGTAAGACGCGAGACATTGGCTCGCAGTACGTGTATCACAGCGATAATAGATATGGTATTGTGTAAATCGACCGCGCGTCCTCGAGCTCGAGAAGGCGTTCGGCTGGCGCCCGCGCAAGGAGCGACACTCCTTCTCGATCTTAGACGAATGGCGAAGTCATTATATTATTATATATGTAGAAGGTAAGATTTTTACTGTCTGTGCGTTTTATACTTGACTAGATGCTTTGAAAAAGTTATGTCCACCGTTTCTCCGATTTATCGCATTTAATCTGTCTCCTTAATCGGCCCAAAAAAAGAATACTATAAGTATGTCTGTGACTTTTAAAAGGTCCCTCTGGCTCCGCCGCGAAGTTAGCACCGCATGGTTTTGGAGCGATGACGGTGTTGTATTAATGAAGCCAAAGCATCTTAATATTCTAAAACAGTTTCTTGTCGTTTATAGTATTGTATGGTTGGGTGAATGAATAACATTTCTCCTTCATTTCTTGTGTGGGTACACTAGTTATCTACACACATTAATCTTTACTTGTAAAGTGTGGTCATGTCAAGTGTTTTTTCTATGCTGATCTCCTATGTTTACTTACAATTTTGATGAAATGTGAATGCGATAAAATGATCAGGGAAATGAAGAAGCTCAGAAGGAAAACGCCAATTGATTAATTTTAAGTAACGTTTAAGTGCTTGAATTACTTGTAAGGTTCGCTTTAAAATATTCACCTAAAATATACCATTGAAATTGATATTTATATAAACTTGGATACGTCTCAACGTATTATTTTTGTACATTCGGAGTCGATGCTTACGGAATTGGCACAAAAAAAGTAGAATTTAAGAAATTTCAGAAAAATATGAAAAGTTCCATTTTGTAATAATTTAAAAATATTGAAAAGCTATTAATTTGTAACGATAGTGAGCGTTGTATTGTCTATTTTGTAATGTTGGTAAAGCATGACTAGATCGTAAGTTTGTTTCAGAAAATTGTAATAAAACTGAGGGAGACAAAAAAAACATGTTATATTTTATACGGATCCTGATATTGCGCCCGCGTGGGTTTGTGTTACTTTACGAATCTAGTTTGTAAGTTTGCTCTTTAAAAGAGTCTTCGCAGGTAGTAATTTTAGTAGGCTTAGTGTTTTTTATACCGGCTTGATGTTGTGACATTTATTATTACTATGATATCGATAGCTGACTACCGAACAAGCGGCCGACACTGACCATAGTAGAATGTGTAGTGGGCACGACGCTTCTCAGCCCGGGCGGCGCGAGCGCCGGAACCAAAGTGTTGCTGTCGCAAGCATATCATTTTAAAACGACGCTAGAACATTTCGGTACAAACTTTAGCGAAGTTTTATTCTATTCGATTTATACTATTATTAATATTGTTAGAGAATTCTGTATTATCAGTTTTGTAGTGGACGGTTTGCCTATTATACGATCTCCAAGTATTTGTGAATGCCGTGTCTAGTCGATTTCATTGGTTTCTAATCTCGTCTCTACCGAACGGCGTCCGTACAGCCGAATGCTCCATTACAACTCTGGTGATCGACCTGAATCATTTCAGTTATTTAGCAGAATTATATTATTGTCTAGTATTTCTGATTATGTTACGTTTTATATTGCTTATATTATATATTATGGATACAATGTTTATTAAGTATTTAATATTCATTTGATGAGGACCTAGTCGATTCTCTGTATATCACATTTCCCAAAGTACAAATTCCTTGTTGTTTAGTCCAATTTTGTTTGACTGTTATTCAATGGAAATTATTTTAGAGTGACCGCGCGGGGCGCGCGGCCGCGGCGCCCGGCGGCGAAAATGTAGTTTACCTACGTATAAAACAAAATAGTTCAAATAAATCTTTAATATTTCCAATCAACCTACTTGTGTGCCGCAATGGGTCAAATAATTAATGTTTAGCAGCTTCTAACTTAAGTTTAAACTTAGATTAATTTTTAATAATTTACATACTTTAGTTAATGCACAATTCATAACCTGAAACTTAGTCCATAATTTCTGTTTTGTATTAATTTGTTTCTATGGACAATTTGCTGTAAGCGCCGATACTTACCTTATGTGCCGGCCCTGGTCGGCAGATTGTCTTTACGTTTCATTGTGTTATTCCACGTATCGCCTACTACACATTATCCAAATTGGAAAGCTATTAGCAATAACAATAATGATTCAAATGACACTATACCTACGATAAACAATAAAACCTTTATAAAATAAAATAAAAAAACTTCAAAATAAATCATTTGTTTTATTTAACTAATAGAAATTCAGACTGTTGTTAACGAAAGAAACCAATTTAACTGAATAATGATGGTGCCGACTAACTGCATAGTTCCAGAAGTCTCAGAAAACTAACTACACTGTTTCGTGAACTTTTTTTAACAATTAAGTTATTATTTTCTATAATAATAAATTTAAGTACTTAACATAATTATTCGGTTAAAATAGTTTCGTTTAAAGACAGAAATATTCCTGAATAAATTGTGATCGTTTTATGTCGAATGAATATTCTCTCGCCGTAGTTAAACTGACCAGAAAGGCCATTATTTATCTGTAGTGACATCAAATCTATACGTTGTACTGTATACCGCCAAACAAATTGATTTCTGACCTATTGTAGAACGTTCAGTAAAAACGTCACAGCATTTTTCTATGTACTGAGACATGGACGTTTACTGTGCAAATGTGGGTCAGGAATAAATTTCATCGATAGTACATACCTGGGAGCTTTCCGCATCCACATTTTCCATGGGTTCAGTAGTTACTACAGATGTCTATTTAGCACACCCACCCGGCCGGTTTTAATATTCAAAGTAAAGCAAATAAAACCATAGTGGGATCAGCTTTTACGATTTTAAAGTCACGACATTGCAGTAATTTAGTAGTACACTGGGAAGTGATCAAATTTGTATGAACGGTGTAAGTTAAGGTAATAAAAACTTGATATCACCTGGTATGACTTACTGGTCTGGCCATCATAACCGCAATGCTAATGACTCTTCAGTGACAGTCGTAGTGTAAGTTGGTCAGTTTCACACCAACATGCCTACTTGCCTCGGGGAGCTCCCTAAGGTGATGAAAACGGTGAATAAGACAGCAGCTGACTCGCAGCCATAAAATACCGAGAAAAATATGATTAATACCGATTTTTAAATAGGTAGGCATGAGGAGGGTAAGTGCAGTGGAAAACGAAGGCAAGCAGCCAAGAGGCATGAGTTCTGCGCTTTGGACAGATCAAAGTCGATCAGCTCTCAATTCAACGAAAGAAAGAAAACATTTACTTACCTATTCGCGACATTATAGCATACATTACAAAAAAAAGAAGTAAAAAAAAAACATGAGATCACACATCACGAAATGGTCCCACCTCAGCATAATGCTGGCCTTGCGGCCAGCGCTGGTCTTCCTTTGGGACCATCAAGTGCTAACTGTAAAGACATAAAAAAAATATTCAGAACACCTTTAATATGGCTGAATGGACAATAATTCCTTTACCTATCCCATGGGATGTATTTTATAAAAAGAATTTTTTTTATGCATTAGCCTGAGGTGGGGCCTTACCATGACGTAATAATTCCGACTCAGTTCAAGTTTTAGCTGTCACTTTTAGTATGAATCTGACAGCGAGCGAACCTAAACTGAATCGCATTAAGACGTTATGGTAATTAAGGCCACTGACAAGAGTAATAAAAATTCATTAATTTAACATTACGGTACTACGATGCTCTAGCTAGACTCGGCGGCAAATAGGATTAGATGGCGGCGCATCATCCCAGAATATTTTTTCCAATTATTCGTAACAAGAAAACAGACGCAAGGAGGAGGGAGGCAAGTGTCTTATTTTTTATGTTTTATTATTAACAGAAAGTTTGCTCAACGAGAACTAAGTTTAAATATACTTAACAATTCTTCCATGCTGGTTCTGGGAGTAGGTAAAGAAAAAACATAGAATTTAGATTTACATACCAGTTGCTTCTCTTCCCGCGCAGATGGTAAAAGGCCATCGAGGGAATGGGCGAAAATCTAAGGAATCATGTTATGGGCGATGCGGCTAGCAACCCATCACTATTTTGATTCCCCTTTCCACCTAATACGCCCACAACCATGCTAAACGTAGCCTTCATCTTGTTACCTTAAGCTCTGTGTACCCCGTAAGGGATAAAGATGCGATTTATGTACTTATGTAAAAATAAAATAGCAGGTACCTGCAGGCGATGGAGTTATTCTAAAGAGTTAGCTAGGGGCACTTGTACAGGGTGTATCAGATACCCCCTAACAATAATCTTTTCCTCTGGGGTATATAACCATATCTATAGAAGCTAAAAAAATATATTAAAAAAAATTGCAGTAAAAAAAAATATATATATTTTCTATAGGAATGATTACAGTTAATACTACCATTCCTATAGAAAATATAAAAAAAAAATTACTCCAATTTTTTTTTAAATATTTTTTTTTAGCTTCTATAGCTATGGTTATATACCCCAGTGGCATTGACTTATGATAAACAACTAGACTCACAATCACGCTCAAAAACTGTCGGAAGCAAAAGTCTGCACGACGCGTCTATTGTGCAGAGTTTTGGTTCAGTCGTGTTTCGACCGCGCTTCGATAACAATGTACATGTCTCTTTCGCACCGTAATCTCAAACGCTTGAGAACAGGAGACAGACAGGTTTCCAGCGCGTGGCGTCGTGTTATTGCTTCTCACGATCGTATGCAATTGACATTAAACATTACTGCCACGAAATAAGGTGTTAATTTGAACGAATATGTTAATGTTATCTGTGTAAGTTGATGTGTTGACACACACAATACATAGACAACGCCGCTGGACGTTTCTTGAGGCACTTTTGTTTGCGATTGGGAGTCTAGTTGTTTATCGTAAGTCAATGCCCAGTGGATTATTCTTAGGGGTATCTGATACACCCTGTATGTATTTGGTTGCTCTCCGACTGGGCAAGGTTAACTTTGAGATATAGATCCAAATAACTCCGATACGAGTAAGAGCAATCGAAAAAGAGCGAAGCCACGGACACAAGCTATATACATCTGCCAGCCTTTGTCCCTTTGTTCCAAGCGCCTGCGCATATAGTAGTAGCAACGCAACCAAGTAATAATGTTAACTTGGACCTCTCGAATGCATAAAGGCGTGAAACTTTCATCTTACTGCCACTAGAGGTATTCTACCACCTCTGGCAACGCATCTGCAATCCTCTAGTGTTGCAGGTGTCCATGGGAGGTCTCGTTTAGCATGATTGTGGGCGTATAAGTGAAAAATGGATTGAAAATAGTGAAGGGTTGCTAGCTGCATCGCCTATAACATGATTCCTACCTTAAATGGATCAAACTGTAAAAATTATTTGCCTTGATACAAGATCAAACCCCAAATTAAAGAAAGTTACTGTACCTGTACCCAAAGGGTAAAACTGGACCCTATTAAGTAATAATAAACTTTAAAACATCATGCATTTTTAGGGGGAGGAGCGCTGTTTATCCTATAGCACAGGTTTTTACCTATTTAGGGAGCAGAGTTCTAGTGAAAGATACCTTGTAAATGATGTTTTTTAGAAATAAATATTATTATTATTATTATTATTTATTATTAATAATATGTAATAATAATATAGCCTTTTTTATTCCGAATTCGCTACAATTTCAGTAAGTACCTACATTGTTGTTGTTGTTAATTGTCGCGTAATTCGGCGTGCCTCATGGCATAGGCCTCTTCCGTGTATTGAAGGGTGTCCGACTGTCCGTCTGTAACCAGGCTGTATCTCATGAACCGTGTCAGGTAGACAAATGAAATTTTCAAAGATGATGTATTTCTGTTGCCGCTATATCAAAAAATACTAAAAAACAGAATAAAATGGATATTTAAGGAGACTTGATTTTTTTGCCGTTTTTATAGATAGTGGTACCTTCGAGCGCGAGTCAGACTATTGGCCGGTTCTTAAATTTTTGTGTAAATGCAGTGTTCTGTGTAACAAAGAGTAACCATATTCACCTTAAATGAGTACGTAAATACATAAAGTTAAAATACCTTATGGATCAAAATACCTAAATGCAATTTTCTCAGAATTTTATAAACATAACCTAACCTAACCTAAATATATAGATAGAACCTAAACCAATCTATAGGTTAGGTTAGGTTTATATTTTCGTTTATATAGTTTAGGTTTCTTATAGGTTTCTTAGGTTTAGTTTATATAGTTTAGGTTTCTTAATAAATTAAAAAAAAAAAAAAAAAAAAAAAAAAAATAACAATTCTGTTAATTCTGAGAAAATTGCATTTAGGTATTTTGAACCATTAGGTATTTTAACTTTATGTATTTGAATACGTACCTTAAATACATAGTTATTGTTCGAGCCAGCCTCACCTATGGCCGTAAGATAGCTCTGGGGGCGTTATCGGAAGCTCTCCGTCTTCTTAATGCACGTATTAACTAAGCCAGCTCTATCTTTGATGGTTAATAAATATCGAACGTTCGAGGAAGTAAATAATGAGGTTGTGTTCTTCCTTGGGCCGGTGGAGTAGTTCCCTATAATGCAATTTTATTGTACAAGCTTTATTTTGTATACATTCTAAATCACGTGATGTGTTTTACGACGTATATGGGTTTGCTTTGGTTTACAATTTCCGTCGTTTGTTTTTCCTACATATCAGAACTTTGCACTTATTCGGGATAAATATTACATACTCGTAGCATACCTACCTATTGTTAAATAATCAGATATATATTGTGACTTTCTATTTACTGGGAAGCATGTTTCGATTGAGTTCAGTACTTCCAAGGGATTCCCTACATCACACAAGGGAACAAACCATAGTTTCGCTCTGTAATTTTAAGGCTAAGTATAGAAGTACTGAAATAGAGAAGGTTTATTAGTTAGCAAGTGTAGGTATTAAAACGGATTTTACACAAATATACCTAAATAAAAAACCGACCAAGTGCGAGTCGGACTCGTGCACTGAGGGTTCCGTACAAATTCGCCAAGTTATTATAAAATCCAGTCTTAGCAGAGCCGTGCTCTTAAGCAAAATGTAGGCAGTGTGAGGTCATTTTATATTGGTTATTATATAGACAAACATAAAAAATAACTACTTACTAGATCTCGTACATTATATATTTTTTTAGTTTTATCATTCTCTTTTAATGTTTTTAATGTTTATTTGGGCACAAACGGTACATAATACTTAAATTTAAACACAAGTACAACTTACATAAACCAATGAAGCTGCCACCACTTAATAATACATTTACATAAAAACAAATGAACGGGAATACCTAACCGAAAACATTTTGAAAACATTTTGTTGGCTAATACCAGGCTAAAACAAATAAACCAAATAGTTGAAAAAAGAAATTAGATGAAAGAGTGAGAACTCACCCATCCAGAAGGGACTTAATGCTAGATTTGAAACTATCTAAAGATAAATTAAATATATCTACCTGACTAAATTTAATGTTATGGGCTTTACAGACTCTATTTACAAAGGAATTGGACTTGTATTTTTGTCGCGTGAAGAGGACATGGAAAAGTACATTTAAAGTGCGTGTGTTCAAACGAGGACATTTAAGACCTAATTTACTTAACAGATATGGGGAGTCAATGTGGCTTCTCACTAGTTTATATAACAATATCTGATCTCTTAATGTGCGACGGCATTCGAGCGAAACTATTTTGCTTGTATCGAAACAGGACTTTTTATAACGTAGGTGCTTAAACAACTTAATTTGAACTTTTTCCAACGAATTTATGTAGGTAAAATAACGTGGGTTCCACACAGACGATGCGTACTCTAGAATTGGTCTAACCAGGGAACGAAAGAGCGCCAACAAGGTACCTGCCTCCCTGAACTCTCGGCCGATTCTCAACACAAATCCTAACAAGCGAAACGATCTTTTTGTGATGTTGTCAATATGGTCATTAAATAATAATTTACTATCTAGGTATACACCCAAATCCTTAATCCTATCAACTCTTTTTATTAATTCATTATTCAGGTGATACCCAAAATCAACATTCTTTTTTTTCCTACTGAAAGTTATAACGTTAAATTTTTTAACATTAAGATGCAAACCATTTATTCGGCAATATTGACACAAGCGGGTAAGATCTTCCTGTAACGCAAGACAATCCTCAACGCATGCAACAGACTTAAATATCTTCATATCATCAGCATACAGCAAGCAAGAGGATGACTTAAAGTGCGAAGTCACATCATTAACGAAGACATCAAAGAACAAAGGTCCCAGATGGGAACCCTGCGGTACGCCGGATGAGACGGGCAAGAAACTGGAACAGTATCCCTTAATGGCCACAGCTTGGCTACGATCCCGCAAGTAAGAGGTAACCCAGCGCAGAAGGTCGCCGTGGACGCCGGCAGATTCAAGTTTTCCTAAAAGTAAATTGTGCGATATTTTATCGAATGCTTTGGAATAGTCTGTATACACAACGTCCACCTGATTACCCTCGCTCATACCACAAAATACTCTGTCAATAAACTCTATTAAATTTGATTCTGTGGATTTTTTGTCTATGAAGCCATGCTGTTCTTGTACCAGCTGCGGCCTCAAGAAGGGAAAAATCTGGTCATAGATAATCTTTTCAAATAATTTTGGCACTGTATTAAGTTTAGAAATAGGTCTGTAATTCTCAATGTCATGCCTATCCCCGGATTTAAAAATAGGCGTCACAAGTGATTTTTTCCATAGCTTCGGCATAATCCCTGTTCGCATCGATTTACTATAAAGTGCTGCTATAGGTTCGGACAACTGACTACGACAATGACGCCAAAAAATCGGAGGAATTCCATCAGGACCTGCCGTCTTTCTAATATCGAGATTTCTCAAATATTTACATACGATATCGGGGGTTATAGTTACACTACTTAAAATTGTTCCGCTATTAGCTACAGGCTCACTCGAAGGGGGTGCAGCTGACGACTGAGTGTGGGGCTCAAAGACTGATTGAAAATAATTATTAAAAGAAGAACAAATGACTTCACCATTGGAAACTCTTTCATCCTTAATATACATCGAATCTGGTATATCAGGGCGATCTTTCTTTGATTTCACAAAGCGCCAAAAATATTGACTGTTAGTTTTTATTTTTGATTCAGCCAAACGCAGAAAGTTCTGGTAACATGATTGCTGCACCTGCTTTTGTCTGTTACGAAGTAGTGAGAAGGTATCGTAGTCATCTAGACGACCATATGTTTTCCATTTCTTGTGAAATTTTAATTTTTCGGATACAATCTTAATTAGCGCCTTTGAGTACCTCTCTTATTTTAGAAGTTACGGGGGGGGGGGACACACATTTTACCACTTTGGAAGTGTCTCTCGCGCACTTTGTGTTCATTAGTATAGCTCTTATAGTTTCGGAAAAAAGTGGCTGTGACATACGGACGGACGGACAGACAGACAGACAGACAGACAGACAGACAGACATGACGATGACGAATCTATAAGGGTTCCGTTTTTGCCATTTGGCTACGGAACCCTAAAAAGCGCTTAGATTATGTCCGTTTCTAATTACTTTCATTCGTTTACCCATTCTTAATTATCTGTTACAAAACAGATTGTACCTTTTCTCTGTTTTGATTGTTATATGTGGTGTTCAGTTCAATAAAGAGTTATTGTATTTTAAAAACTTTCCTGCGTATAGGAAACCTCATGACATAAAATCGGGAAAAGATCAATTTATTCAATCGAATTGGAGCACAGCACACCAACATGGTACTAACCAGTATAAACCAGTATATACTACCGTCTACACAATAGTCTTATCTCGCCTAGGATTACCGAATCCCGAATTTCAACGAGTGTTTAAATAGATTCAGACTCCGTGACTAAGCCGTTCCGTTAATAAACTAAGATAACGGGCTTCTATCCGATACCTTATAAGTGATATGGTAACTCGACAGCCAGGTTTGTAAATCTCCCTAAATTGCGCATTGCGCGTCAGGTACATATAATACGTACACATACATACTGTCACGCGTCTTTCCCACAGGGGTTAGGCAGAGACTACTTTGTTGCACTTGCTACGATCCTGATATACACCACACACATAATGGTGGAATAAATGTGCAAAACAGAGCTTTGTCCTCACAATTCTAAGAAATTCTGAACCACTGACCACTCAGTCAATCGCTATACCTTTGACAGTGGTTCAGACTTTCTTGGAAGAATTTGGTGGTTTCCCCTCAATCATGATGTTACCGAAATAAATAGAATCGCATCTGAACATCTTTGTTTTAGTAAACATGTATAATTTAAGTTAATTTCTAAACGACACTGAAAATTAGAACACATAGAAAAATCCGAAAAGTAAAGCTATGGCCGGGAATCGAACCCGGGTCCTCGTCATTCCGTGACGCGTGCTATACCCCTACACCACCCATAGCAGGTCAAGTTAAGTTAATTTAAGTTAACCAGAAGGCACCGGAGAGTGGTTAATAGATTTTTTCTTCATTATTATTATTAAAATTTTGTAATTTTACATCATTAGGCTTGTACAAAATTTCTTCAAGAACGTTCGGTTGTAGCGTGGCTAGTTCTTGACTAAGAACCAGTGGCGTGGCGTCCATAGAACTCGATTTCCCACTAGCTTGCCTATTTTAAGGCAGTTGGGCAATTTATTGTGCAGAATTAGGGGAAAAGGCTAGTTAAGTTCCCTTCGGCTTGCCTTCTGATATATTTGACGCCACGCCACTGCTAAGAACTAACCAAAAAATGTAGCTATCTAAACGTAAAACACCTACATCTTTCGCCCACCAATAACAACGGTGCCGCGATGCGTAAAAATTGAAACACCTCAAATATCCATCTCATTTTATGGAGACATTTCCCCGTGACATACACTTTTATAACCAGCTTACATATTACTGTGCGCCATAGTTTATAGAAAATTTGACAACCGTAAAACTTTCGGTGATAAACTAGCCACCGGGCAGGGCGCTGGGGTGTTATTATCTGGACCTACAGGGCACATAAAACATTTTATTGCATTTGGTGCGTGCGTGTAATACCTCGGTTTTATGCATTCCTGGTCTCCTGCTCCCCTAAACCTTTGTTTGAGTACCCTGATTGGTTACGTAGCGTTATTTGATGAGGGCAAGCATTGACTCAGGATAAATGTAATCCTAATCAATAAGATTAGTGGATGAGTATTAATTACACTTAAATTGTAGAATCATACTGCATATTTTATAGGTAGTCACTTTCAAGTCGCTACACTCTGAGATTGAGAGGATGGTCGTGCTTGGACGACCTGGGCCGTATTTCATAAAGCTACAAATAACAATTTACAAGCGGAAGTCTCTTTCTGACCCTATGTGTTAGATAGAGACTTCCGTTTGTAAATTGTAACTTCTAGCTTTATGAAACGGGGTCCTGATTTTTGAAAGCAAGTCACCCAAAAGATATACTTTACCACTTTACCTAGTTGTCAAAATTCGTATGAGCTGTGAAGTAATTCTAATGTTCTAATCTATATCCACTCATCAATCTAATTCAGCAGAATTTTACTTTGGCTAATGTTTGTTCTTTAAGTAGTGTCTTTTCATCGTCATCATCTTCAGTGCTTTTTCTTGGGTAGTCAAAGTGGTGGTATTCACTTACTTTCCACGCTGCATTGCTGGAGTCCGGACTTCGTGACTCTCCTATCACAACAGTCACGTTTTGTAACAACCAGGGCAAGAGGTAGGTTCACCTTATTTTAAAACCGTACACAAAAGTATCATAAAATATACCCTGAGGAATATTGTTCGACGTAGACCGAAGCTGTTTGGATTGTTCCCTATTTAGCAAATATAATTATGTCTCACGAACCTTCAAAAACAATTCAATTGTCGCATTAAAGTTAAAACATCCAATCCCCACCCAATTCCCACGCTATTCTTAGTTATACTTTTTTCTGTCTAGCCAGGAACTTTCAAAACTGTAGTGTAGATCAAAAAGTTTTTTTTTAGTACAGACTACTTTTCTTGTAAATCTCTAGAGAGCTCTACGAGAACGTAAGTGCTACGCCGTAGCCGCTATATGCTACGTTCTACGCGTAGAGAAAGTTAAATGCTACGTCTCCGAAAAACATACGACATGACGATCTCGATTTACATTTTTATGGACCACATTTTATTTGAAGCTACTAACAAATCAACCAAAAATCGTAATTTGTTTACCCTGCCGATAGTCATTACTATAGTTAATAATTTTAATCACGTCTCACAATGTTTTGATTACAGTACAAAAATTATATTAAACTCCATTACAATACCTACGCTACGTAAATAATACGCGACAGATATCAAGTTGCAATTTAGTTTAGTCGCGCTCGAAATAACTTGAGAATGATGAATCCTATAACAGAAACGACTTATGAATAAATATACTACGACTAAAATAAAATAGGATACCGGTAGGTGCGTGACAGTCGATCGAATATCTAACGAAGTTGTTGTAAAGTCAGATGTTATTTATTTCGTAGAATAAATTGATTTAATTTTATGTTTCTGTCATTAAAATTTCCTTTTGATAATTTTTGGGTTCCAGAGGAGACAGGCCTATACCTAAATTTTCTGTCTATACCAACCAATCTGCTCCAAATGTACTGGACCGATTATGTTGGAATTTGAAACAAATACCTAATTTTTTTTAACTAAACATATGATGTAAACATATAGGTACCAAAAAGTCCAAACTATCCACATTATTTTTCTCAAACCAACTACAGGCATCTACGCTAACAATTTTAGCTATCCTGCGGCATTGTTATTTTTAATTTGATTTTATGACAAAATACCACACTCACTATAAAAAAAAGAAAAAAAAAAGAACTTTTAGTCGACTAAATAAAAAATACTAAAGTAGAGGATTTAAATGGTATCTAAAAGTTGTCCAAAACACGAAACATTATCGGCAAGCCGCACATCTCGGTGTTTATGACGCGTAACAAGCAATAAAACTGGGGTCCATCGTTTAGCAATCTCCTGACGCGGTGTAGCTGATGAACCCCCCTGTACATTTGTCTATCATTTTTGGGGTTCCTTTGAAAACGTGACGCTGGAAATTATGTAGGTATCTCTATATTCTCTGAGCGGTACCTAATAGGCTATTGATCACCGGTGACAACGGCGGGTTAAGTTCTCGTAGATTTATACGTGCCGGCACGTAAATCTAGCGCTGACGCGTCACGTGGAGGGGATCTGCGCACTCACGGATACCGTATTTTATACTTCTGCGCATACAAGGTCAGCGCTAGACTTACGTGCCGGCACTTGTACTGTAGGTAATAATCCGGCGGACTGTGTTTATTTAAACCTAGTGATTTGAGGTTAATCATTGTTTAATAACCTTCAATCTACTTTATTCATGATTTAAGTATACATATTTTAAAATCATACTATCATTTATCCAAATCAAGTGGGTGCAGAATCGCAAATTATCGTCCGCAATAGGGCAAAATTTTGCGACGGCAAAAATATTGTCAAAAACTTTACACTTAGTTCATCAAACAACACAGTTCTATAGAAACTCCGATCATCTTTATTAACTTAACTTTTAATCATGCTGCTGAAATCATGTTTGATTTTTCATAACTATTAAATCAAAAACGTAACCCTTACACTAGGTACAAGTATTTTTCTGGCTTTTTTCGCAGGGGCGCATGTCCACTATATAACTTCTTTCTGTCGCTACTGTACTGTAGCCGAGTTACGCTTTAACAAACCTGCCCTACAGAACCACCATAAATTCCCCCGGCGCATTCGGTAGGCTTATACTGAACCGATACTTTAAATACGTCGTATACTTTTTTTTATGTGCGACACGTCTGTATTCTGTAGCGCTGGCCGGTAACTTTGATCGTCACGTCGCCTGGTCAACGAAAGTAATGAGTCGTAAAGTCACTGGACAGTGTAAAATAGACGGCCCAGGTGAAGGACCTTTAACGTGGAGTAGTTAGGTTTTACGCCCGTCCTTAATGGATGAGTTAAAGGTGCTGCAGCATCATCTATTGTGACAAGACACTGTTTTAATCCAAGATTAGTAAGACGTCGACAGTTTTATTTAAGTAAAAGTGTCGTTTAGAAATTAAATTTCTAACGGTAAAACGTAAAAAGTAAACAGTAAAAATCAAGAAGTAAATTTCTTGATTAATTTGATATTTCCTATCATTTGAAAAACAGCGCCTTCTCTCGTCCCTGGTGAGCAGTACATGTTCCACGGGAGTTTGTAATTGTGTCGTACAGACACATCATTCAAACAGAGGACGCTTAGCGACAAATATTCGCATAGTAACAAGGTCACGTGACAGTTGGTAACACATAGAAAAATTCGGAGGCTTACTCTCCTGCTATGGGTGGTGAAGGGGTATAGCACGCGTCACGGAATGACGAGGACCTGGGTTCGATTCCCAGCCATAGGTTTACTTTTCGGATTTTTCTATGTGTTCTAATTTTCAGTGTCGTTTAGAAATTAGTTTTATTTCGTTACATATTTAGAGGGGTCAACTAGTATTTCTATTGGAAACATTAGAGTAACGAATCAAGTTGCAAATAGTTTTTTAGAAAGACAGGAGACCGCGCTAGCTATAACAACACTACGTTAGTCTCCATTTCACTATATTAAATGTATGCAACCTATATATATTACTTATTCTGACGTGTCACAACAATTCAGAGGCCCGATTTTTTTAAAGCAAATCACTCGAAAGTTGTAAAAATCTGTAAAAAACTACTTGTATTGAGATGCAATTCAACACGATTTTTTACCACTTTCATGTAGATACTTGAAGCATAGACTACTCATGGAAAACATTTAACCATTATTCTCGTCAACATAATCTGAGCCTGCATGCACCCGTGTGACTGAACGTAACTACATAGAATCTTAACTATTTACAGGGGCACCGTAAAAGCAGCGAAATGACATTAAACTCAAAATAAGTTTGTTTTTAAACCAATTTAAAATCACAGCTTAAGTGCAGCACGCTCGCAACAAAACAAAATCCTGCAAAATTAAATATTTATACCAATGAAAAGGTATCTTAGCTTCTAACCTTTCGTAAATCTTTTAAAATCCTTTTTCCTCGCTATGACAAAGGGCGAGGGCTGTCCGACCCCCGTGGCTCGACAGAATTAGGCGAGTCAGCTTAAATTAAAAAAGAAATCAGGCGCAAGTTAATTTCGAAAGTTTTAATTACGTTTATTTTGTCGTTAGGCAATTCCTAATTAATTTGCTTGAAAGAAATGTGCTCGTAACAATAGACGCGAATGCGGAAGAAAGCAATTATCATCTCCCTTAATCCAGCGAGACATCCTCGAAATATACGTGGAATTCGTCTGACCGCAACTTCATTTGTTAAATCGCGCAATTAATTTAACTTTCTGCCTTTTACCACAATTTACGATAAATACAATGATAGATGAATTTATGATAAATACAATGTTTAGGTGTGACATTCTTCGGTAAAAATAAAGCAGTTTAGATTAGGGTTGTACCAAATCTTGGGATTAGGTTGTCAAAGCGGACCCCAGGCTCACTGAGCCGTGGCAAATGCCGGGAAAAACGCTAGGAAGATGATGAGTTTAGATATTGGACACGCACTTTTGAAAACACTGAGGTAATTTTTTACTAGCCCCTAAGTAAATTGTTCTGAAGAGAAACGTTTCGTGCTTGGCTCCGAGGGTCTCGTATTATAAAAATTTCTTTTATTTATTTATTTATTATGATTTCTAAACGCAACAGTGGTAGCATTTAGTGTACGAGTAGTGGTGCTCAAGTCTGTGTTGAATAAGTTAAGGGGTCTTACCATGACATCTTAATGCGTTTCAGTTTAGATTCGCTCGCTGTCAGATTCATACTAAAAGTGACAGCTAAAACTTGAACTGAGTCGGAATTAGAACATAAGGCCCCTGTTCAGAGATAGGAATCCCGTGTGTCACTCAGATTTTGCCATCTTGCGGGTGTGGTTGTGGATTAGCATTACACCAGGGGCCTTACCATGACGTCCTAATTCTACTACTACTTTTATTTCTGGCGTTACAAGTCGTTATAGCGACGACAACTTCGCCAATGTCAGGGTTAAAAATTATAATTATAAAATCTTGTGACAAAATGTCGGCAACGTTGTACGGTAACGCGGTCAAAGACCCCCCTCCCCCCTTGTCGGGCTTTCAGCCAACGGTCAATGATATCCCTCAGATACTGCCAGGAAATCATTAGCCGTTGCCCAAGGTGCACCGGACCAAGCACTGCTCTTCCTCCCGAACAGATCCGAAAACGAGCCGCAGCTCTTGTTCACACGTGGAGGTAACCCGACTCGCACCCCGACGTCCTAATTCCGACGCTGTTCAAGGTTTAGCTGTCACTTTTAGTATGTATCTGACAGCGAGCGGACCTGAACTGAAACGCATTAAGACGTCATGGTACGGCCCCAGGAAGGCAAAAGAATAAGTAGCTACCTGAAGGTAAGTAATCAACGCCAGCAAGGAACATTTCCAATGCTCAGGGCTAAGATAAAGTAACTCGCGTGCCAGTTATTTTGCTCCACCACTTCACCAACCCGACAATTGTCGGAAACAAGTGACAATTCCATTTACATTACATCCTCGACGAGAATCTACGCCGGTTGGCTTCATATTGAACACGCAATGCATTTTGAATTGTCAATGGTCGCCGACAATTATCGAGTTGCTGAAATAGGGGCCTGGGGCCTTACAATGACGTTCTAATTCCGACTCAGTTCTAGTTTTAGCTGTCACTTTTAGTATGAATCTGACAGCGAGCGAACCTAAACTGATTCGCATTAAAACGTCATGGTAAGGCCCCCGCTAGCTTATTACGTAACTCGCTCGCGATCACCATCGTCTTCATTTTGACAGTTCATGTATGGGCTGACAATTGGCATCGGAATGAGCTAGCTGCCACGTTCATACAAGAACTGTCAAAATTAACACGATGGCGATTGCGAGCGAGTTTAAGCTTGCAGTATGCTTAGTGTATGTTAGTTTGCGTTAAACTGTCAAATACTATGAGAAATTTTTGTTGCCATTTCGATCCGCAAGTGGCGCTGCCAATTATTCCATAGTAATTGTGACGTTTAGGCGAACGCGTTCGAGACGTTTTTATATGCAAAAACTTACACTAGAGGCTCAGTTTGACGGCAGGATTCACACGATGCACAAAGTTCTCAATCCGCAAAATACTCGGGAGCCAGGATGTGTCAATTACAGCTTTAAACATTGTT
Source organism: Pandemis heparana (assembly GCA_963854515.1). Classification (NCBI taxonomy): domain Eukaryota; kingdom Metazoa; phylum Arthropoda; class Insecta; order Lepidoptera; family Tortricidae; genus Pandemis; species Pandemis heparana. Next base: position 5,868,995 of record OY978016.1, on the reverse strand, counting down.
CCCGAGCCACTTGATGTTGTTTCGTGAAGGAGTCCTCCAGGTAGGAGCCCTCAACGTACCTACGCGCAATGAAAAGCTTTTTGACGCAACGCATCTCAAAACCGGGCAGTGGTAGCAAACTACGAATATTATAATAAAAATTATATTGTTTTCTGGACGCAGACAATTTTCTTTCGTTATTTTCCGTTTCTTATCTACATTGCCATTGACATGCGATGCGTAATATCTATTTACAGTAGGAATTTTTTGGCGATAAACAGTTAGTGAGTCAGATGTTTTTAACATACTGTTTCAAGATTTTTCCGTTCAAAAAACTTGTTATTTTTAAAGACTAAAATAATACTCTAGGCAAAATCAAAAAAAGACCGCTAAGTATAAAACTTTAGCATAGCGAAAGTACCAGAGTCGGTTCGATTAGGGAGTCAGGTATCTTTAAAAAAAGTTATCACTTGTTATATCGACATGCCTATATATTAAAGTTTGAAGCGGGGGCGATTGTTGAAATTCAGTGGACGCGGCGATAATATTTCACTTTTACGAGGCGCGCGTCTGCCCGTGCGTCTGCGACTCCACCCCTGGAATCGCGAGTGTAATGGGGCCATATAATCCAGCATTTTGAGACCAGTCCCTATATGTATCCTATATACCAAAGCGCTAGTACTCGTAATTATAGTGAAACCAACAGATGAGCTTCAACGACAATCATTTATTTTTAAAAACAAACTACACTATAGTCACAAGTAGGTATATTGCACAGAGGAGATATTTAGTTATCAGTTAATAACAGTAATGCTATTTGGTTTCCAATAGAATTATAACCTTCGTAGTTAATTGCCTTTGCGTGTGATCTGACACGAGAAGAAATTGTGTGACTAACAAAGAGAGACACCGCTGGCTCTTACTCGTAGCTGACACTGATTTGAAATCAGATCTTCTTCAGATCATGTTATAGGCAATGCGCTAGCAACCCATCACTATTTTGATTCCCCTTTCCACGTATACACATACAATCATACTAAACGTGGCCTTTGTGTCTTGTTGCCTTGAGCTCTGTCTATCCCGTAAGGGATAAAGACGTGATTTATGTATGTATTTGTATGTATGTATCTTCTTCAGAATCTTAAAAAAAATACGACACGCGAATTGAACTCACTGACCAAGAAATATATTAACACTGGCTTCCAAACAACAACTCAAACAGCACATTCAAAGTAGGGTGTAAGGTACAAACATGTCCCCGCTAGTGTCAGTCTTCGTGGTCACCCCACTGTAATGGCGTATTATCTCTCACCATCTCGCTCGTAATCGGGCACATGCACTCGACTCCTAAGTGCCGTTTTAACGATATTTCTATAACAATTGTATTCCTTAGACAAAATGATGCCTTGAAGTTGTAGAATTAAAGTAGGTATTCAACTTTACTATTGATCATCGTTATATCATACAAATATAAGTGTTCATGTAACTGAGTACATTTTGTTCATGTATTTTTTTATATTATGATCCTAATTTTTAAACATTAAGAAATCGCTGGAAAAAATCGTGGGGGTGGTAATTTTACAAAGTTTTAACTTTAATTATTTTTGTAATCTAAACTTAACCCCCTTAATCATAAACGCTCTATAGGCTAATGTTTCTTATAGTATGAGTAGCCGATGTTTTTTTTTTCAATTCTTCTCAATCCAGCCTCGTTTATACTAACTGTCATACAGTTTGACACATCAAAATTTGTTTTTACACATCAAAGTTTCGTGAATTACAAAGGCCTGTTGGCAAACAACAATGAACGATTCTAGTATTCTTTACTGTGTACTTATCCATTTTATGTGTGTATTAACATCCCGACAGTGACTTATTCAAACGGCCCGAGTCGTTGCGAGCAAATTAAATGTCGAAATTCCGTTTCGCGACGTTAAAAAGGTCGTAACGTAAACTTTTTCAATTTTCACCTGCAGTTAAAGCAGAGCATAAAGCGAGAACGGCCGCACAAGTAAATATTTTGAGAAGGTTGACGACGCCTGCGGGCGAAAATGTAGCGACTTGATAAGGGTGCGCCGGCATAAAATGCATGTAAACACCTCTTTTGCAGAGAGCTCAGGGACCAAATGTTGTCGACTGCTCCCTCCGCGAATTTAGAACTTTCTATTGCTCACGATATGATGCGAGCAGCTAGAATGAAATTGGCAAGAATATCTAGTGAAAATTACTATTTTCTGTTACATTTGTTACGAAACTTATCGTAATCGAAATGAAATTCTGTATGGAATTTCAAATTCTATCACCAAAGAGATTTCAGCGAACGTAAGTGCTATATTGTATGCCATATGCGTTGGCTACCTACATAGTTTCTCCAAAAATCTGTATTTAATTAAGCTTCGGTATCTTTACTGAGAAATTCCACAAGAACCTCACCAACTTCATTTTTAATCTCTTCTTCCTAACCCTCCTTCATGGACGCTTAATAAACTTCTGTTAGTTTAAACCTTCAATGTCTAGGAAACTGGATTAGTTCAGACAAATGTATTTATTATACTACAGCCAATAAACTAAAAAGAAAATTTCAGTAAAGCGTAGGTGCATAAAGTTTTCAAAGCGTAAAAACTCGTCAGACAGCAACAGAACAGGCTCGTACAAAATTCAATCCGTTAAGAGGTCTGCTAACTTGAGCCAGCAGCCAGTGACGGCAATCGCTCTAATGGCGGAGCGGACCGAATTAGTTCTTTACAAACAAACCGAGCTGCTTCATCCAATTGAATGCAGTCGCGATCCTGTTTGATGTGCAACTAATAGTTTTAGATGGCTATTGGATCTGATGTCGGATTTGCTTTACATTTTTATTTAAGTTGCTTCGTTATAGGATCTTTTGTGTCTGTCGTTTTTTTTAGACAACGGCGTAGCTCACAAGTCTGACATCTGACAGTAGATAAAATAGTTGTGGTTAAAAACAATTGTATAGCCGGTTAATTTTTATGATATACTAGCTTCTGCCCGCGACTTCGTCTGCGTAGAATTAGCAATTGACATGTTTATGGCTATCCCCCGGGAACTATGCAATTTTCCGGGATAAAAAGTAGCCTATGTTTTAATTTAGGGCAGAGGTTCCCAAACTCTTTTGTTCCATAGACCACTTTCAAAATTTTACTGGATCCGGTGGACCCCCTGCAGCTACATTACCACTAATTTCTAAACTAAATCTCGAAAAAAAAATTAAGATTATCTCTATAATCCATGGAAACTGGCGTTGTTGCTGAGTTTCAACGATAATTAACAGTTTTCGAAAAAATTGGTTAGAATTGATTGCTTGATAGGGTTAATTATTTGAAAATAAAGTCGACTAAACTAATTTTCAATTATATTATATTTTTGTGCTGTGAGTCACTCCATCCTACTTTACTTTCTTGAAATCTACAATGACTCACAGCACAAGAACCAATCAATTCTCACAAATTTTATTCAATTTTCATGCACCCCCGCTTGCGATTAAGGACCCCCATTTTTGGTCACGCCAAACGTAGACCCCCGTCGAGTCTTCCGTGGACCCCTGGGGGTCCACCTGGACCACTTTGGGAACTACTGATTTAGGGTATCAGCTATCTTCGTTCCAAATGTTATCCAAATCCGTCCAGTCATTTTAGCGTGAAGAAGGAACAAACATACACACTCACTCATTAACACTCAGTCACAAACTTTTTCATTTATAATATTAGTAGGATACAACTTTTGGAGATCGTCGTTTTGTGTGGTTAATATCGTTGACAATTTGTCGCTTTTTGAATTCCCATACTCCAGGGGAAGCAGATATCCACTTGCTTGAGTTTCATCGGTAAATTAAATTAAAAAAGAACTACTTGCTACTTCTTGCGCCAAAAAAAGTTAGTTTAGTTTAGGCAAGTTAGGTTAGGAGATTCAAAATTTTATGAATTACACTAAACATTTAATTTATTCTATCCACGCTTAACAGCGCAAATGTTAAATTTTTTATATCCTAATTTTCGAAAATGTTATAACCTGTCTTCATTAATAAACTAGAGACAGTGCGTTTTTAAAATCACAGCGAAAATTCTATTTAATAATACGTCAATGTAACTCTATGAGCTTATAGCCGCAGGAGTGATTTCCTTAATGGCCCCCCGAGTATTGTGATTAGACTAAAATGTAACTCCAATCATAATGTTCTATTCTCACGTATGAAAACCGATAAAAACTTCGTAGACGCTTCGGGGCAGTCATTATACGATAATAATTTAAGAATAACACGACAACTCGAACGGGTTGAGGTGAATCGAAACACAATCATTTCATCGCCTTTTGCAGCAATCTAAAATGATTTCAAAAGCAATAGGTGTAAAGCTTTATTAGGTAAATCATAGTAATGGCATATACAACCTTGTTAAACTGAATCGGGCTTAAGTTTGAGGAACGTTGAGGTATGTAGCTATACAATTTGTTAAACATAGCGTGATAATAAGAAAATTATATAGTAGTTGCATAGAGGTGCCAATTATAAAAGTAGATAATATTGGAAGTTCTGTAACTAGCTAAGAGCCGCTGTGAATAAAATCTTTTGCTAATTAAACAACATGAAAAAACAAATCCTCATACATTATTATTGGTTGTAGGTACTTAGAGAAATTAAACAAATGGGTCCAAATTTCATACAATTTATATTGAAAAAAAGACTAACCACTGCGGCGACAACTGCACTATGATTGAGCGGGTCCAAAGTCGAACTAGACATTTAGGTTGAACAATTTGGTATTACATTTCTTATGATCGATATCGACATTCACTTTTGAAACTCTATTATATTTTATTAAACCATCGGTTTCTCATTATCCTACTAATATTTATAAATGCGGAAGTTTGTGAGGATAGATGGATGGATGGATGTGACGATGTGAATGTGTATGTTTGTTCCTTCTTCACGCTGAAACAACTAGACGTATTTGGATAAAATTTGGAAAGGAGATAGCTGGTACCAGATAAACACCTAGGCTACTTTTTATCCCGGAAAATTGCATAGTTCCCGCGGGATAGCTTTATGTTAAAGGTCGTAGCTGCCTAATGTAAGACTAATTCTGCGCGGACGAAGTCCTACGCTAGTACCTACATAATCTCTCATTAAAAGTGATCTATTGCAAATAAAATAATGTAAGAACCTTTATTTTCTGTAGGTTGTTATGTTAATTGCATAGTAAACAACACTGTTGTAAAATAGCAGGTTGTTTTGCTACACCTAACATTTTAACCGACAAGTTCAAGGATAGTGCCGATGTTTATGATTCATATAGCAACATCATTGTTGACTTTTTGCTACAATATTATTTGAAGCCCAACGGCTGTTTAATTTTTTTTAACGATACTTGAAAAACTAACAGAATGACGAATTAAAGTTTCTGAATAAATAAAAGAGACAAATACCATCCAAAAATTACTTTTAAGTTACGCGACAGAATTTAGAAAAATGTGAACAAACCTGGACTATACATTTTCGCCGTCAATTGTAACACTAGGTAGCTCTTCAAATAGTACTAAATAAGTAGTAGTTTACAAATTTATTTATTTTAAAATAAACTAACTCACAAATAACTCTCGTAAATTATAATTTGATTCAATATTTTACTAGAATACCTACCAAGCTGTTCTTTTGTTCTTGGGTCGTCTTCGTAACTTCTTCGTTCTTAGGACTCGCATTTTTTCATTATTTTTATGTGCAGTTTAAGGCTGAACGTCACGTCGTCTACGTAGCAGATTCAAATCGGCTTGAAGATAATGAAGGTGATTTCAATTTTTCTTTTGCTTTCTCGTAGGTTTTATTTTAGAATTGACAACTTCTATTTTTAAGGATTACGCGTTAGCATGACAGTTCGACTAGAATATGAAAGAGCATGTTCTTACAAAAAAACAAAAAGATAAACCAAATAATAATAGGTACAATTTATACAACGTGTCTTCGAACTCTTCTGAAATAATTTCATGCGGTAGTAAGGCTAGTCCTAACGGGACTAACCGACATAGCAAAAACCACAGCCCCGGCATAAATGGGCGGGCCATATTTGCCGTAGGTCGGATGGAAGATGGGGAAAGAAGTTGTTGGAGTGGAGACCACGAAAGGGGTTCAGGAATGTGGGGAGACAGCCGGCAAGGTGGACGGATGATTTGGTGCGAGCGGCTGGGTCATTCTAAAATCGGTTGCAGAAAAACGTGGCAATAAAACGAAATTCTAAAAAAATAAAAAAATGTTTTATTTAGGTGTAAAGATATCCATATTATGTACATAACTCTGTAAAATGCAATTTTGAAGCCAGGCGCGATCTTTTGCCTCTATTTTCAGATTTTTAAAAACTTTACTGGATCAGGGTACAAAAAAATAACAACTCTGTTACCATCATTTATTTAATGTTAGTTAAATAACAAAAATATTTTTATGTATTCTTCATTGGAATTAACATAAATTAAGTCTTTACTCTCAATGTTTGACATAGAAAATCTCAGTATTGTTTCTTAATAATGAATAGTAATTAAAACTATGGTTACTCTGTTACTTTGTATGTTTTATGAAACAATTTTTTTCCTTAAATTGCTTAAATTGAATGAAATATAAGAATATAACTAAGTTATTGTTCTTAAATAAAAGTAATATAGATATCTGATATATAAAATATACATAAAATATACAATCAAGTACCAACTTTTACTAAAAAATATAACTTTACTCTTATAAAAATAGGGACATAAAAGTAACAGAGGTGTAGGAACAGTAACATAGTTGTAATTTTACAACAAATTTATGAACTATGATCACAAAACTTTCTTATTTTATAATAATTAGACATTAATACTAAAAAAAAAGTAAGTACTCTTTAAATCCCTTATTTTAGCTTCTGTTTCCTTTTCTGGATTTAGTTTACGCTTCTCCCTATAACGTCGCTGCTTTTCAGAAGCGGTGAGAGCCATAATGATGTCATATAAATATCTAGAACAAATCTTTTAATTTATTATACAAGATACAGACAGTCTAACGACGACCAAAGCTTAAAACAGTTAAATAATAAGTATAATAACAGCTCTGTTACCACAGTGGTAACAGAGTTGTGCAGTAACAGAGTAGTAAATTTAACGCTTCGTGTCTTTTATTATTTAAACAAAATTATATTATGATAAAATAAATGCACATTAGGCAATTATTCCATTAGACCAACTTTGAAGTTGTAAATTTGTATAGAAATATGGGAATACTTACTTAAAAACGCCGGTCACAGCCAACGGACAACTGGTTCGTATACACCCCGCCTCACTTGCAACGAACAGTGTCGGTAAAGCGGTAGACATAATAACACAACTGTTTCCGTTGAAAAAATGCGCCATCTCTTGGCAACTGTCAAAATATATGTGGTAACAGAGTGTACCCTTACTATTTGAAATAAAGTGGGACAAATTTTGAAATAATCATAGGTGGATGAATAAATTGTATTTACTAGGTATGTAAAGTGTTGTTGAAAATGTTAAAATTGCTTAATTACTATAGCATTTAAACAAAAAGATCCAATGGTTTGATAAAATGGTATCACGGTTTCCGTATAATGGTCTGCAGTCTGGGACACAATTTTTTTGTATGAAAAACAACTCTGTTACCATGAATGACTACTCTGTTACATGAAAAAATTGGTGATTAATCAATATTAAAGGCTTTAGATGTTTAAAAAGTTATTAATTAATATGTCCCTTAACGAATGATCCAATAATGCTATAAATGTTTCCAATATCTCAGCGAAAAGAATTGTATTTTAGTTTCGGGACATTATTTTCTGCAACGGATTTTAGAATGACCCGGCTGGGAAGGACTGGATGCGGAAAACTCGGGACCGTACAGAATGGTCTAAAATGGAAGAGACCTTTACTCAGCATTGGGTAGATCAAGGTTGAAGAAGAAGAAGAAGGTTAGTCCGATTAGCACACTACTGCAGGGCTGCAGGCGTTTCTATCCTAATTTTTTACTAAAAATTTAGTCACCCCTTTAACGCCCTACACTTAGAACATCGACAAATGCATGTAAACATTTGTAAAACATAATAAAACAATCCTGAAAAAAATGCAATTGCAAGAAGTGTTCAGTTAAGGTAACCCAACCAGGGCCCTATTTTATAAAGCTACAAGATACAATTTACAAGCAGAAGTCTCTATCTAACACATAGGGTCAGAAAGAGACTTCCACTTGTAAATTATAACTTGTCTTGTAGCTTAATAAAATAGGGCCCTGGTGCCGAAGTATTCCGGATTAATATTAACACACCCTGTATAGAACTACCTTGGGAATGAATTTTTCAAAACGTAAGTTATCTCTAAACAATCGCAAAATTTAATTGTTTTCGTAAAAATAACTGCCCAATATTAAACAATTCTGGTTGGTAGCCGTAGACATTATGCAAGGTAAGGGGATCTGGTATTTGGATCTCTTGTAATTGCAGTTGCGGAAATGTTCTTATTGCTGCTGTTTCAGTGACTGCACTGTAATGGTCGTCTTATTGTTGCTGCCACAGTGCTATAATAGCCGCTTTAGACACTACTACACGACATTAGTTGGCTAATTGTGCTTTTATTGTAAAATTAAACTGACTTTGGGCAACGTTACTATATTTTGGAAGAATTAAACTGTGTAAATGTTTTAAAGGATTCCTGTTCCTAAAAAAACCGTAATTTCATCATATATGTTCGTTTGTCTGTCTGCGTTTTATGTTAGAGACTTTTCGCTACCTGCCAGTTACATTTTTTTGGTACCTACGTAAAAATCGCGGCAGTATGACGAAGTAAAAATACACATTATTTATTATTTATTTATTTAAAGAATTTAGACCGTTTATTATTATTAATTTTCAGTTAAATAAATGCGTAACAATCCAAACTATATGTAAGCTTAACAAGTTAACGAGTATTGGTATACTCGTAACTTAACTGGTATTTTATATTATTTAACTACATATACAGTAAATATACATATAAATAACGTTTAATCCCAAAAAGTTTGCACATGTTTTTATAGGTTATCACACTTTATTACAAATTTTACGTTCAAACGAACATTGGACACTATAAATGAGAAAATTTGCGAAGTAAAATAACCCGAGCTGTTAGACTCGTAAAATTGTAGTTCATAAAGTTAGGTTTCATTGAAGTCGAGTGGTGGATGATACACCAAGTTCATACGTGATCATTAAAGTTTGGTAATAAGATCTGCTATGTTGAATGAATAGCCGCTTAGTTAGAGCTCGTCACCAACTTTATTACTTATTTTATTTTAACGAAATAGACTTTGTTTGCATCATATTAATTACATATTTATGTTAGTTGCTTAATTCCATTAACTTAACATATCAAAGCAAACTGAATCTAAATGTTTATTCTGTTGGTAACTAGATCGCAAAGAATTCTTTGATGTGTTTTTTTATTTATTTTAAGTGCTTACCAATATTTTCTGAAAATAATGACGCAACTAAAATAAATTTAGTTTAGTCTAGATTGAGTACTAACCGAAATAAACAACTAGAGTTGTATATATGGGTCAAAACATAATTATAAACTAATCTACGTTCACCAGAGGTGTAAAACATATAATATATAGAATAGAGCTTAACAAAATATCGCATATAAAAATCAAATGTGGACTATAAGTTTAAAGCCGGGTATATAGGTACTGCGATAAATAAAGCAGCTGGAACTGACATTAAAGTAAGTGTACATCAAATAGGGACTCTTATAGTTATTCCCGAAACCCTTAAAATTATGTCGGCGTAGATTCTTATCATCATCATCATAATATCAGCCGAAAGACGTCCACTGCTGGACATAGGCCTCCCCCAAGGCTCTCCACTCGGACCGGTCCTGTGCCTTCCGCATCCACCGCGATCCCGCGATCCTGATCAGGTCGCTCCATCTTGTTGGAGGATTTTTGTTACAAACGTCGTCGGCTTAACATGCTACAATCTATTTATTATTTGGCAATCTGTAATTTAATGAAAAAAAACTTTTTACCAACAAAGGTACCGTCACGAACTAAACTTTCTCATTAAATTCTTTGAGCACCTGCAATTTTCCCGTCCAATTTGTCAGAAATGACAAGATGATCGCTTTTATTGCGCCACCTCGGGACTTTTATAACGACTCGTAAAGTAAAGCTCAATCACTCACGTAACGTTGTAACGCCGGAACGTGCTGCAATCAGATAAGACATCAACAGAATCTGGCCAGATTTCAATGGCACTATTGACATTATAAGTTTCTATTTTATGTTTAAACGGGATTGGGCCGGGCATGTCCGCCGAAAGCATCCAGAAAGACGGGTACACTCAGCCACATAGTGGGTACATACTACTCGAAGGCTACCAGCGGCAAGGCAGGCCGAGGCGGAGATGTCGAGATGACCTGGGGCCTTACCAGGACGTCTTAGTGCGATTCAGTTTGGGTTCGCTCGCTGTCAGATTCATACTAAAAGTGACAGCTAAAACTTGAAGGCCCCTGAACGCGAAACTGACCGAGTGGAAATGCTTTATATCATACTAGCTTCTGCCCGCGATTTCGTCTGTGTTGAGTTATACATAATATAAACCTTCCTATTGAATCACTCTATCTATTAAAAAAAAACCGCATCAAAATCCGTTGTCTAGTTTTAGAGATCTAGGCATAAGTACAAAGGACAGATAAACAGATAGACCGACAGCGGAAAGAGACTTTGTTTTATACTATGTAGTGATTACATGTGTAGAGCAATTTCTATAAAAATAGTTTGTCACACGAGCAAGTGGGTCACCCATTAATTAATGATCACCTATGTACACCTGCAACACCAAAATTATTAATTATTAGCATACATGGAACGCTGTCACAGTGAAGCGATTGCTAGTTATTGTTTACGAACACGTTGCATAGGATTGGCAATGTTAATATGACAGCGTTCCACAACGGCTCAACAATTAACGTCCTAAAAAAAAGCTTTGCCAATCTCAACTCGGAACAGAATCGTTCCGTCCACATATGTTTGTTTACTACCGCTAAATTACAAATATACTATGTGCGAAACATTTCATAAACTTGCGGCGTCTAGGGACGGCCGTAAAAATTATTTACTGTCGTACTGTCTGCGTCATTAGCGCTAAGTTGCCACGCCATCTGGCGCCGCTTTTAATGCACTTAAAAACACTAAACGTTGAAAAAGGATGCACTATTTATCATCTTTATATTATTACTAGCTTCTGCCCGCGACTTCGCCCGCGTAGAATTAGATTTAAGAACCAATATTCTGCAATAATTATTAACGTCGCGACTCTTGGCAGCTACGATTTTTGACATGTTTATCGCTATCTCGCGGGAACCTCAATTTTTCGGGATAAAAAGTAGCCTATATGTTAATCTAGGGTACCATCTATCTCCGTTCCAAATTTTATCCAAATCTGTTCAGTCGTTTCAGCGTAAAGAAGGAACAAACACACACTCACATCGTCACATCCATCCATCCATCCTAACAAATTTTCGCATTTATAATAATTATTATATTAGTAGGATGAATCTGAACGGATGTCGTTTACCTACCTCAGAAAAATCAAGCAGGAAAATAGCGAATAATTGTGATAATCATCACTACATAATAGGTATAAAACAAGGTCGCTTTCTCTGTCCCTATGTCCCTATGTCCCTATGCATGCTTAAATCTTTAAAACTACCTACGCAACGGATTTTGATGCGGTTTTTTTAATAGATAGAAGGTTTATATGTATAATACATACATGCATAATATACCGTGCGAAGCCGGGGCGGGTCGCCAGTGTTAAAAATAATTGATTTGAATGAGCCGATACTAGGTCCGTGAGGTTGAACTAAAAATATTTGTATTGTTTTTCATGATGATAACACGTACAAGATACTTAGGTAAGTCCGTGCGACAAATGTTTTAGACAAAATCTCGCGTAAATCAAACTTTAAAATAGAATTTAAAATATTATTGTATAGGATTTGAAACGCGTAAACGTCTCTGTGTGATATTATGTTGATTTTGGTGTGTTTGCATAAAAATATGTGGTTCATGCAAATGTAGAGCTGTATTACGTGTAGATGCAGAATAACAAAGTTTAGTTATTTTATGCCAAAACTGGAAAATATTAAAAAAAAATGTTCAAGGACTAAAATGAAAGGTAAATGACAATGCCTTTGTTGTATCTCAGTGTTTATAATATTTTTTTTTTTTACAAAACAACGAATTTAAATTTATTCAAGATGAAGTACAAGGACATACATTAGCAGTAAATAAATAAATAAAAAACTAAGAGCTAAATATAACTACTTAACCTAAACTTTAAACTGGTACGGAAACACTTAAAAAACAAAACCACCACTGTCGACGCGTGGAAAGGATCCCAAGATGCTAGCAGCATTGCCTCGCTGGATCGCAAGACTTAGCCGCTGAGCAAAGTAGGATCCCGCTCTGAGATCACCAAAGGTGTGGACCAAACGAGTGGATAAGTCCTTGCACAGAGACTTCGTATGTGAAGACCACAGGCACGTTTTTTTTTATTTATTTACTGCTACTGTATGTCTTTGTCAATTTGAATTTGTTTAATTTTTATTTTGCACTATATAAAGGAATTATGTTATGCACATATACATAAATGCTTGCATAAAACGAAATAGAATCAATGAGTATTTTAATCCATGTGTCGATTTGATTCCGCTGCATCTAGTCAACACTATTCACGTAGAGGAAAAAAATAGATGAACTTTTTCTTTTCCTTTTTTAAGATATTCAACAGGCGGTCTCATCTCTAAGCAGCTATTGACGCCTATAAAACTTTCCTTGAAAGCCTTATAAAACCATTTCGCAACTAATATAGCTAAGTACATGCTTAGCGCTAGAAAAACTTGGGCTAGTCACGAGCTCGTCATTAATATCGGGCTAAGGTGACCATTACAGAGTAATCTGGAAAGCCGAGGATACACGAGGATTGCCGAGGATTGCCGATGATCGCCGAGGATAGCCGAGATGAGCGCTTTTATCGCTTAACGCTCCCCTAAGTGTGATACAGAAGGGCAAGCATGAGGCGATTTTATCTTGACATTGCCGAATATTGTCGCAGCTTGTATCTTGTAAGCCTTAAGGCGACGTGGTAAGGTGTATTTTAAGGGATAGCAAGAGTGATAAATGTCGACATTGTAGCATGGTAGCCTTTCGTCGAGCTACTGGCTAACTTGTTAACTCTTATTGTGATCGTTTACGTCTGAAGAAGGCGAAGTTTTCGTAAATTGACGTAATGAGATCTCGCTTATTGTTCATACAGTGACGGTTATTTGTTGCCGAAGAATGAAAGGGCATAAAGCATTGAATACTTTTGCGTGGAAAACTTTAATCCAAAATGTTCTAGTTTCGCTTGTTTTAATGGCTGCACAGACAAATTATGTAGTGCGGAAATGTTATACTATGTTATCGTTTGAATAGTATCGTAGTTTAAGAAGTGATCTATCTTGTACATTAATAATAGGTATTAGTGAAATTATGAACACATACGCCATAGTCTTTGAAGACAAATTAAGAATTTAGCGAAATACGCGCGTTGAGCTTGTAAGGAAGGAGCCTTAAGCAAACAGCGGAAAGCGACTTTGTTTTATACTTACTATGTAGTGATGATAATAAAACTACATTCCACAGGCAGATTATTATCCATTAATATTGTTATTTGAGTAAGGCTGCAATTAAATGCAATTTTATTGTACTGCATCCATTATATTATCTCAAATTGAATGTTATAAAAATTGTTAATCGTCCTGTAAGTTATTAGCAAAGTCCATTTATATTTTGATATAAATACACATTCAACTTTTACAGATTAAGAAGATAAATCTTCCTTTTGAGTCTATAATAATATTGTACTTTTTTTTTGCTTTTTAGAGTTCCAAAGTCAAGGCGGCAAAAATGAAACCCTTATAGTTTCGACATATCTTTCTGTCAGTCAGCCTGTCCGTGGCTTTGCGTACAGACTCTTAGGACTAGACAGATGTAAATTGCATGGCTGTACGTACATAATACTAAACTTTAATATATCGTCAACATAGTGGAAGAATAACACAAAACGTAAATTGGGAATGTGTTTTTCTCTCATCTACCCCAGATACGGGGTGTCGTTGGATAGGTAAGTTATGCGATATCATAAATTTGCAAAAATCATTTTAGATTTAGACATTATTTGTAGAAAGTTTTATTCAAAGAAAAACAAATAATAACAAAAAAAAAACAGTCTGAACTTAAAAATAACTTAAGCATACATTATTTGTTGGCGAAATATTAAGCTTTATAGTATAAAATTTTGATAGTGTAAATTCTTGCCAAAAGGTTGCCTTTGGATACGGCAAAAAAATCACGGCGCTTGTTTAGTGTAACACTATACTAGGAATTATTCTAACGAATTTAAAAGGAAAACTCATTTGTATATAATAGGCCTTGCAAATTAACAAATAATAATCGTCCATAACTTAATATTTGCAAGATGGCCGCTTCTTTTCATCTTCTCACGATTTTACAACTTGGAAGTACCTACCTACCGTCATAACATAACGTACGCAATGCGCAATTTCAAATTAACCTTCAGCATTTCTAACAGCTGTCAAAATGCATGGCCACAGCTAATAAAAACATGTCATAAACAGCGTATGTGGTAAATAAAACGTACGAAATTAAAGTTAGAGCGATGCATTAGAACTCGACGATACATCAGCGGTCTCTCGTGAAAGCTCCACTCTGGCGTGTGCCCGTTGGACCATCTAACTTTGTCTTTTTTTAATACAATATAGAAAACAAAGTAACAAATAAACTGGGCCCGATTTTTAGATGCACGTCCCTCGAAAGCACCTATTCTAAAGTAGCGAAAAATTGTCATGAATTTGTAACGCGAGTAGAGTTGAAGAAAATTGTAAGCTGGAATTAGTTTAGTCAATATCACTAGTCAGAAAAACTATGAGCTGTAGTTTTGAAGCAACCAGTGACGTATTTCAAAGGCGTCATTATGGGCATTGCCTGTAAAAATCGTTATTTATATTTACTAAAACGTGCACTTCTAATATTTTCCGATAGGAATTTTGATTTTTCAAAAAATTCGTCCTATAGTATTCGCAAAACCATGTGGCGCTGGCGAATCTAACTAATATTATAAATGCGAAAGTATGGATGGATGGATGGTTGTTTGTTTGTTACTCAATCACGCCAGAACGGCCCAACGGATCTGGATGAAAATCGGCACATAGATAGAGAAGAGTCTGGAATAGCAGCACATATGCTACTTTTTATCCCGAAAAATTCCCGCGGGACAGCGATAAACGAATTCTTTGCAGACGAAGTCGCAGGCAACAGCTAGTCAGGCAATAAACGTCAGATCGATTCTTTTGATGCCTAACGCTAACTGCACTTTTGTTACGCAAGGCAGTGCAGGTGCGAAAGAGATAGCATGATTCCATTGATTTATGGCCTGACTCGCTGCTTCGTTTTGCGGATACCATAATACCGTGACGTGTGACGTGCGACAGTGTTGCTTAGCTGTCTCCGTTAATAACACGGTTTACGACAGAGTGACGCTGGCTATTAGTTTTATGTGCTCCGTTTAAGGTTTATTAGTGGGTGTACAATCGCCAGGTTCCACACGAGTCTAGACGATGTGTCTTTGTGTGAAACGTCTTCATATTTACAGGTGTCGAGAAAATAAAAGCATTGCTTAGTTTAATGTTTTACTAAAGTTTTAACGGTTGTCTTAAGAATATTTCTGAAGTTTTTGGCACGCAACAAGTTGATTTACTTGTCATCGTAGAAGTCAACTGTTGGACATAGGCGATAGGCGATTTAGTGTTACCCGCGGCCAAAGGTTCCCGCAATCATTACTAGATTGTCCTCTTTGCGGGAGATCCACCAACATTCGTCTAAAATAACTAAAAGTTATAAAGTAATTTAGGTAAGTAGTAAGTTTATAAGTAATTTTTTTTTATAAAAATTATTCTGTATTAATCAGATTAAGCTCTAAGAAGGTTTTTAATAAACTAAAGAAAACTCGTCATGAAAAGAAGTGTATAGGTAGACATAAATATTCATTGCAATGAAACGCGAAACGCGTAACAATCTGACGTTGAAAAGCATTCTTAAAAATGTCGGATTAGGCTGTAAACCCCGCCTTTATTATACGGAGTGGGGAGTAATTGAAAAAAGATCTACCTGCTCATTTTACTAACAATGTTGTAATAAAAGAAGTTTACTCGAACAATAACCAATTTGCCGAAGAAAACACTGTTCCGAGATAGCCCATTGACATTAATAAATGATTAGCCTCCCTGAACGAAGCGAGTTTTCATTGTAATGCGCCACAAAAGATGGGAACGCAGCTTTGTTAAATTATAATTTGATGCCTCTTTATCGTATTTCTTATAGGCATTTTCTTTTGCGGAAAAAATGTTGCGATCGGCTTTTGTTTTGCACAAGTCGCCGGAGAGAATTTCACTGGCCTATTCAGGGGTTTTGTCGTTAGCGAGTCTGTTCTCTTCAACCTTGGGGGCCGTCCATAAAGTACGTACGTCACACCAATTTCATGATTTCTAGAGCCCCCCCCCCCCCCTTGTCACAAGGTTTACTATGAAGACTGCAATTATTTTGTTCGCGAGTCACAAATTTCCTATAATATAAATGTGTGACGTACTTTATGGATGACCCCTTGCTTGATTTGGCTTTGTATATTTGATGTTTTAATAATACTTAGGTATTTCATAGCGTCGTTTTCTTTAAAAAATTTAAAGACTATTTTAAATAGCGCTATTCGCTGATAAAAATTAAAACCAATGAAGTATATCTAACGGTTTTTGGCCAATGATCATCCCATGCGTTAATCATTTAAAATCTAACTAATATTATAAAAGCGAAAGTATGGATGGATGGATAGATGGATGGATGGATGGATGGATGGATGGATGTTTGTTTGTTACTCAATCACGCCAGAACGGCCCAACGGATCTGGATGAAATTCGGCACGTAGATAGAGAAAAGTCTGGAATAGCACATAGGCTACTTTTTATCCCGGAAAATTGCTTAGTTCCCGCGGGATAGCGATAAACGAATTCTTTGCAGACGAAGTCGCTGGCAACAGCTAGTCAAGATATAAATTCAGCCAGTTGAAGTTTCGGCAAAACAATAATACTCTCTCTGTAAGTAACCGTTATAAGGTTAGCTGGAAGAGATCCCTTCTTAGGGATAAGTTCGCCTTTGTACTATTTTCTGCGTATTTCGGTATTTTTAAATTTTTATGTGCAATAAAGAGTTTACATACATACATACATAAAATGACCTCATGCTGCCTTCATTTTGCTTAGAGGCAAGGCTCTCCTGACACTGGATTTTATATTCATGAGCCGAATTTGTACGGAACCCTCGGTGCACGAGTCTCTCGACCGGATTTTTATTTGCTATTAGACGTCTTGTCTGGAGCCACTCTTCCCTCTTGAGTTAAAAAAAGTAAAGGGCTTCCTCCAGTGCAGACTATTACAACCCGCAAACCTGACGGCGCAAGTTCTTATCGCTCAGATTATTAATCCAATTACTCCGCTTTGTTCGACAAGTTCAGGCTTCATTGGCTTCACTTCGTTATTTCCACCATTATGAGTTGGAAATTTGTAAGGGCCTTGTCATAGTGAGGTTTGAGGTTTCACAAGCAGACTCCGAATGTGTGAAATGAGATTTGCTGAGATTTTCGAATTGTTGATACGTTTTTTGTAACTGTAACAAATGTACGAGTAGGTATTCTGCTTAACTTATAATTCATTTTTAAAAGGGATGTATAAGGCCCCCAAGTTAAGTAGTTTTACCTTAAATTATATTAGTCTATAGTATAGATGTATACAGTCTCTACTGGTCAAAGTGAAACAAAATATATAAATTTAAGTTCAGTGGAGGTCTAAAACGCCTCCACTGCCAAATAAATTAATTGGAGATATCTCCAATGTCGAAGAGAGAAAAAGAAAATTATGAAAATATACATTCCATGTCAAGTAACTAACCGATAAGCTTTTGAATTCCGAAGGCAAGTTTACGTCTGCCGCCCCCAATGTCGGCTCTCGCTCTCCAGATTTTTTTTAAAATCCACAGTCCTATATTGACATACCAGTATCACGATACTATTGATCGTCTTACCCATGCCTAGGTTATCGCTCAGCTCGCTAGCATGCCCTCACCCTACCGATGATAATGATAAGCCGTCCGATTTATACCCGCAAGTACTATGCGATTGGTACACAACGTACGCCACACGTGACATCGCATTTATCGGTTTCAGAACATAACTCTTAAAATTAAGGAAAGTTTTCGTTCTATCTTATTTAAAATCGAAGGGTAAGCAGGATGAAATATTCGTAAAAGTTACGCTTAGTCGATTGTTGGTTTACATGTGTGTTATGAAATGTGTATGTTATGTTATGTAGGTACCTGTATATATGTCGCGCATCATTTTTCCTACTCCCTGTACCACACATTTTATTATAAGAAAAACGGGACTTAATCACATAAATATTTTTGTAATACCTCGGACGCGACTTTGCATCCATGGTCTCGAGAGGACCAGGGCCGAGGAGTTTCTTATAATAATGTGTGAAAATCGCGAAAGTTTGAATCGATACTTTAACCACACATTTGATTTCTGACATCTCAAAAAAATTCAAAAAGTGGTAGAGGAATCCAGGAGTAATATTTTTGTACAGCATCCTAGAACGCGAGTGACATGACGTATCGAATTACATAGTATTACGAATATAATTAGCAGTTTTAACACTGCCACCTTTACTGCGGCCAGAAGTAGACTTGGCACGTAAATTGATGGTAATTAATAGCTTACTTTCTCCGTACTTTCTCATATCCAGAACGTATTAATCAAGCATACATCTCAGACGATAAGTGTTAATAATCAAAAAAAATCACAAGGCTAAATTTCGGTAATATTTTTCACCATGCCTTCTTGTCATCGGCCGCAGGTGGGCCTGTCAGCTGTCTCGCCGCCATCCGCTTTTGCTAATTATTTTTTTAACAATTTCATACACACCCCTTTCAAATTCCCTTAATCCATATTTCAACGGGACTAACGGCGATTTTCAAGCGACTTTTAAATTTGTATCTGTAATTTTTATGTGCAATATTTAATGAAGAAACATTTTTTTTAGTTTAAGCACAGGTTTGATCGTTTGTTTACGTGGAAGATTAAATTTTCGTTAGTGTACACACATGGACGCTATTTAATTCCAGGTTACACAGAACTCTGACTTCCTATGTATGTATTTGAAAATGTCCATTTAGCGCCATTGCTTTCTATTTTAAAGGATAAAAATGCTTTAAGATAAACGTATTTATAAATGTTTTCTTAAATGTGCTTGTGACTAGTAGTTCCTTTGATTAATAGATAGTATAGTCAACGTCAAAAGTAGCTCATCATTCTCATCAGCCATCACTTTAATGCTTTTTATTTAATGCTAAGTAACCATAAACTGACAGTTGAATGTGTCACAGTAGTCACAGCGACAAGGCTCCAAAATGATCATCTTTTTTTGACGTCGACCGTACCTACGTCTAAATAATTCCGTCTTCTTTATTTCGTTGTCAATTAAATTTTAACTCCCTTTTACAAATGCAAATATTTCAACAAACAACGACTTAGTCAACTTAAAAGCAAACACCGTTGCAGACTTTAAACAGCAGTATTTACAATTTTAGTGGAAACAATATCTTTATAGGGGAGGCAGGGGACGGCGGGACCGGCACCGATAAAAAATATTTATACACTCTCCAAGCACTCCACTCTCGTAGCGATACGATTTTTTCCCTAAATTACCTATTTACTAACGATGTTATTTTTCTAAAGATACTGAGAGCATTACTTTTTATTTGTATGTCAGAGGATGCAGATAGTGCTTTGTTTTTACCCGGCTGTGCGATGAAGGGGAGTCTTCAATTGGCAAAACTTTTTTATTTAAAAATATAAGTCATAATAAAAACTTAGAAAAAATAAACAATTTAGCCTAACGCAAGCTACGTGATTAGGCTTTTGTTTTTATTTTAAAGGTGTGGGCTGCAGGCGCACTACCCGCCGCACCTCTCTCGGTCCCCTTTATCGGCCTACCCCGCGCCCCCGCACCGCGCGGGCGACGACTCATTTAAGCGGTTGGTCTATACCACTACCACTCTAATTGGTTATTTAATTTACTCTATGACCCCCAGACTGGCATCCCGCGTGCACGGACCTGCGCCCAACGGGATATTACCGTCCGTGCCGGCCACTGGCCACACAATGCCGACTGCCCCGGGCAAACACAATATCCGACGTATGACGAGATTACGCCCGTGAGTGCCCGTCCGCAGGAACTGTGACCACCGACTAAGTTTGCTTTAGGTCTTATTCTTTCATTACACGCTATTTTATTACGTATAGGCTTTGTCGAGTTAGGCTTTGTATCTCAATAAAAAGGCCAGTTTTTTTACTAACAAACGGCTTTCTGACTGTATTTGCATAGTATTTCAATATTTGCAATATATCAGCTAGCAGCGCCAATTTTTTCAGACCGGTATAACATAAGGAACATCAAAAAACGACTCTATTTTTTACTAAAGGGCCGGCAGCTTACTCTTGGCCCTTCTATGTTATGAGTGTCCATGGGAAGCTATGATAGTTTTCCATCAGGAAACCTGCATACTTGTTTTCACCCTACCACATAAAAAAACATGGAAATGCATAAAATTCGACTCGCAAGATTTGATATAAACAAAGTACAAATAGACAAAACATTGCAAAAATTCAATAAAAGCTAGTGAAATCAAAAAGCTTAATATCAGATGGCACAAAGAACTGTCTTTGCTTCTAAGCCAGAATTTCGCAGCGCTCTAACCCTACGTCGGTTAGGTTTAATACTGGCCAGTAATTTCGAGTATCGTTTTCAAATTTCAATTTCGGCCACCGGAACCTTTGCCCCGGTTATCGCGTCGTGTACCGACAGCGGGGAACCGAGTTTGTGTCGACATCCAATACCTACCTATCAGACAGAGCTATTAGTGCGCTGAAATTCTGCTAGGTACACCCTGTGTCGTTAATCGCCGCTAAACAGAATTAAATTATGGCCCTGGCTTTCTACTCCGAAATTACGACTTCGAATTTTGTATCGCGCGGTCCCGCTCACACTAAAGTGTTTAAAAGAGAGTGAGAGGGACGGTAGCTACGAACTTCCAATTTTGAATACCCCTTTGTCAGATCTGGGGCCTTACCATGACGTCTTAATGCGATTCAGTTTAGGTTCGCTCGCTGTCAGATTCATACTAAAAGTGACAGCTAAAACTTGAACTGAGTCGGAATTAGGACGTCATGGTAAGACCCCTTTTGTCAGAATTTTGACGCGTGTTTCCGACTTAAACGTACCTACCTAAGTAGTCTCTCTATGCCAACCTTGTACCTAAATACAAAATAATACAAATAGTAACCGTAGCGTGTTATCGTATTAAAAACGTGCTCAAAATCGTGTTTGAACAAAGAAAAAACTATGGCTCAGGTTTTCCGACGATATTGCAGCATTACATTACTTTTTTCCCTTTTTCCCGTTTTAAAAAGACAGTCATAAACTTCATTTCAATGTCTCATAATGGATTGAGACGTCTGAAACCTCGTAGCAAAATTTTATATTATATCTTACAATCCCTAAGGCAAAAAGGTAAAAGAATATAGGACTAGATGGTGATCGAAAGTGAAACGAAATAGGTAAATAAAATGTGCATCGCAAGACATCGCATGAGGTGCTATTTTGTTCGAGGTAGGTGTGAATTATCTATACAAAAAATCAGCCAAATGAAATCTGGACCCGCGAACGAAGTGTTCCATATCTTTCGAAAAGTCACTATTATTGCCATTTTAAAATTATTAATTACTAGCTATTGCCAGCGACTTCGTCTGCAAAGAATTCGTTTATCGCTATCCCGCGGGAACTACCTACTACGCAATTTTCCGGGATAAAAAGTAGCCTATGTGCTATTCCAGACTTTTCTCTTTCTATGTGCCGAATTTCATCCAGATCCGTTGGGCCGTTCTGGCGTGATTTAGTAACAAACATCCATCCATCCATCCACCCATCCATACTTTCGCATTTATAATATTAGTTAGACTAGCTGTTGCCAGCGACTTCGTCTGCAAAGAATTTGTTTATCGCTATCCCGCGGGAACTACGCAATTTTCCGGGATAAAAAGTAGCCTATGTGCTATTCCAGACTTTTTTCTATCTATGTGCCGAATTTCATCCAGATCCGTTGGGCCGTTCTGGCGTGATTGAGTAACAAACAAACATCCATCTATCCATCCATCCATACTTTCGCAAGTATTAATGACTCAAATTACCGCACCTACTCGCATATCCAATCAGATAGAAGGCGATAGAGCTTAAATTATTTTCTCTCTTATTATTAAACGATTGTTAAACTACTAGTAGTGCTAGTGTAACATTCGCTTGTCTTTATCGGTCGCATTGACATTTGCCTTCGCTAGATTCAGACAAAACATAAGATACCGGTCCGTAACTTTTTACGGAGGTTTCCCTTTGCAATTGGAAAAAGAGATAGCTTGGCAGAAAATTTTATATATCATTTTTTAATCGTTGCTCTGAGCTTAGCGTCGTGGGACGTAGATGGTGGAAAAGTCACGAATCGCACTTTGTCTAGACTCGAGATGACAAATAGGGCCGCCCGGCGCGAGCGTTACGCTATATTGTTATTTACTTTTTATGAGGATTTACTATTTTTCTAATTTAAATTATAAAAGAAGCCCCCCATTACGAGTACAGCATTAAATTCACCTTTGTACGTTATCTTATTAAGTACCTAGTCAAATAAAAGCAAATGAATTAGCGTAAAAAAATATGCAAGAAAAAGAAGTCTTTATTCCCGTGAATGATATAGTTGGCATATCGTTTTTATTAAATTAGAGTTACGTAGCTCCCGAAGGTAACATCAAACAGTTGCCACGAGACATAATCATGGCCCGAAACAAGCAATTCCAAACATCATATAAACTTATCCAGAACGGTCCCTCCGGGTCCGAGGTCGAAATATCAAACAGATTGCTTTCACGGCACGATGCGTACATCGCCGATCGCATTAGAGACGACTACCCACTCGACCGATTAGTAGGCGAGGATAAAACACTCCCATAAACCTCTCCCTCGCCGTGTAAACCGAGCGTAGTCACGAAACAGTTATTAATTTGACATAAACCAACTCAATACAAGTAAAAGCGCCGCTTGACCGGCCACGAGCTTGTAATCCCGCAACCTCCCGTACGCGACCAGATTTCATGAACAATATTTATTTCGACCATTCAGTTTCGTGTAAAACGCTATAAATCAAAAACGGGGCATTGTTATTGAAACGTACACAGAAACATAAAGTAGATTAGGTTTTCATAAAGGCTACGTAACACGAGACCTGAGCGTCGGTTTGAAACAGTTAACAATTTACATTCGTACACGGCACGGCTGAAAATAAAACGCGATGTATGAACGAGCCACCTGACGTCTTCTCTGATTATTCGTTGCAAAAAGAGAGAGTTCAGAGTGTCTGGCAGCGATGCGATGCTCCAGCCGAATATGTTTGGAGAATAAAATAAACAGCGAGCACACTAATACGGTACGGTAGGTGGATAGTGCGCGCGGCTGCCGCCCGCCGGGAAGCACTGACAAGTTTTTGAACGTTTATGAATAAATAAGTAGCCCCCGTCTGCCGCATCAATACGCTGTGGCTGAATGCCAAATGCTGTTCGTGACACTTGCCACTTTCGCTCCTTTTTCCGAAAACACGTTGAATAGCGTTCCGTGCGGTTAATTTCCAAAAGTTCACATAATTTTAATAGCACAAATTTTTTCAAGTTAAACTGTCATAATAATGCCGCAAAGTGTTTCGTTTCGTACCTCTCTTTTGCTTTTTTAGAGGTGGAATTTTAAAAGATTAAATTTGAAATTCAAGCACGTACGGACTACACAAAAGTTTGAAATAACTTTGCGACGCCTGTGGCTAGGTACTAATTTGAACTACACAAAATATGATTATTAATCCAAGATTCGCAATGCGAATTAAAACTTTTGAAACTCGTTCCAATGAAATAAATTTCTTTGCTTATTGCAAAGAATGTTTCAGTTTAATTCGGATCACTTTTGGCTTTGTTTTTTGTTTGCTTTAGATCTGATATTTATTTGTTTGACTAGATACTCTCGTCTCTGATGTGTTGTTAATTGTTAGAAGTATAAATAAAATAGATCCCTTTGAGAGATAAGTTAGTCTTTGTACGCATGACTGTGTTTATCTTGTAACTTGCTTTCTTTTGTTGTGCGGACAATACAAAAAGTGTTACATAAACAGTGAATCCAAGAAATCATTACACTGATTAAATCAACGTGAATATATTTAAAGAAAAAGTTTTGCTTCACCATTTTACGTTATTTCAGGTGACAAAGAAACAGCACATGAAAAGTATTGGCTACATGTTTAGCAAAAAATACGTAACGTAAGAACGTGAAAACATATTCAGGCACACTATATTTTCCCGATGCCGCTCGGGTGGCTTTTAGTCCTCCGTCAGTCGTCTGCAGACTTACTCGTATTTTAAATAACTACCAAGAGGCTCTTCGTTTCTTTGACGCGACCCTAGAAAAACAACAAAATATCCGTCTGCGAAAAATATACGGTAAATTCGATTTGGTTATGTTATTAGCTAACATAAAATACCTGGGTAGGTATACCTGGTTTAATACGAAAACGTGTTTTTAGGCGTTGCAAAATAAATAAAGACAAAGGATAAAAAACTGTCAAAAGAGAAACATTATTTTGCACTAAATAGGGTATTTGACAATGATTCCAAATCAGCATGGTTTTTTTTTTAACTTAATTAGCATGACTTAAATGTTTTCAAATATTTCGGACTAAAGAGGTTAATGTAAATATATATAGAGTAGAGAATATATATATATATAGAGGTAAATGTTACGGCAGCAACAGTGCTGCCGTAACATTTTATCAACTTCTCTTCTAATCTCATTGATATACTTACAAAAAGAGTTCTTTTTGAAAATCCTTATTCAAAACTGAAAAAAAAACTGTTTCTAAAAAGTGAACAAGTAAATTTTTGCGCGAGTAGCGCCCGACGCTTAGAGAGACTTTTTGTGAAACGCAAACAATATTTTCGTTCACTTTTCTTTACAATGTCCACGTCCGAGCCAGGTATCAACAAAAGTGTACAAAGTAGCGGGCAATAAGACAAGCTTTGTGAAGGAAACTGCTGTTGTGTAGATGTGTAAGTATTGTTCACAGAAAGGACAACGTCTGTTACAGCTTGTTCAGTACATTAATACACTTTGTCGTGGTAACAGCTCGAAAAGGTATTTTGTAACAAAAAGTAAATCAGATGAAATCGGAAAGCGAAAATGAGTTAGTCTAGTAGATTAGTTTATAGACTTCTATGCTAGCTAGCTCTTTTTTAAATTTATTTAAGTTTTAGTTTAGTTTATTTATATTTAACAACTGTTTTGTTTTTTTAAGTGTCACGGAGATAATAAATGATTAAGTTAACCATTATTACAAAATACATCTAATTTTTTACCTTGTCTCTGTAAGGGATGAAGACGTGATTTATGTATGTATTTGACTTACTTTATGATATTACTAGCTGTTGCCCGCGACTCCGTCCGCGCAGAATTCGCTTATATCGCTATCCATATAGACTGAATGTATTAAGGACCTAATTGTACTACATGTAACATCTTTTTGTACCTACCATATGTTCTGTGAATAAACATTCATTCATTCATTCATTCATTCCCGCGGAAACTAAGTGATTTTCCGGGATAAAAACTATCCTATGTCCTTCCCCGGGACTCAAACTATCTGTATACCAAATTTCAACTAAATCCGTCCAGCGGTTCAAGCGTGAAAAGGTAACAGACAGACAGAGTTACTTTCGCATTTATAATATTAAGTAAGGATAAGAACTACAATACTTGTAGCAAAATGTGACTATGAACGTTTTTCATACCCATACGTTATTTAATGTGTACCTGAATAATATAGTTCAAATTAAGTGCCGTAGAACTATAAAAATACTAACCTGTAATTTGTTTCTCAGAAAGTCTGGCAACCACCAAAATAATAACTGAAAAAAAAATTCGTGGTAATACTCGTTATAATTTGATAGCTTTAAGCTCGCAGTCACGAACAAAAGACGAACTGGCTTAGTCGAAAAATCCATTTCATATTCGATTGTACCTAATACCATCAAATCAAAAGTATTATAAGACTTTAAATTGTAACTTTTGTTACATTTTGCCACGACTGAAGAACTAAATAACAGCTGTTTTGCAAGCCAACCTCTTTACAAGACTTTATTTTAAATGAATTGGTGTAGTTCGTCAGGTGAAACACTATTTAACGGCACTTTATTCAGAAGGAGGACAAGTTAATAATATTCTAGACAGTTATATTTCAAGCTCCACCATTTCAGACATGAATATTCTAACGGCATTAATATCAATATAAAAAAATGCCTGAGGTTATTCTTACCACAGTATAAATATCAAATCATTTATTCACACTGTAAGCAAAAAAGAGACTTCAAGCTTATGCTGTACACTTTGAACAAATATGGTATTTGTTGAAAAAGAAAGTCTATTTATCGTAATCCGAACATGGAATTTCCAGTTTCGTACCTACTCAGGGTCTGCACCAACCACCACAGAAAAGATCATAAGTTTAAAGACGCAGTATTTACTTACCAATAATCTAACTAATATTATAAACGCGAAAGTATGGATGGATGGATGTTTGTTTGTTACTCAATCACGCCAGAACGGCCCAACGGATCTGGACGAAAATCAGCACATTGATAGAGAAAAGTCTGGAATAGCACATAGGCTACTTTTCGTCCCGGAAAATTGCGTAGTTCCCGCGGGATAGCGATAAACGAATTCTTTGCAGACGAAGTCGCTGGCAACACCTAGTTACATATAAGTACATACATAAATCACGTCTTTATCCCTTACGGGGTAGACAGAGCCTAAGATAACTAGACCTAAAGGCCACGTTGATGATTGTGTGCATATAGGTGGAAAGGGAAATCGAAATAGTGTTGGTTTGCTAGCCGCATCGCCTCTAACATGATTCCTAATACTAATATTTACTTTTATTCATAGATTGTTTCGGATTTTACTATCCACCTATCAAAGCATTCTACGATAAATTTCCAATCATAATTTCCAGAATAAATTCATTCGCCATATCTCAAATTGTATATATATTCACTATCTCGGTGAAGCAGACGCAAACAAGCGCGGGGTCGGTAAATAAAACTTTAGCAATACGGCGGGAAGTCGGATCGAGCGTCCGGTATGTCAAGCAGTTGGGCAAGATTTCAGACGCATTGTTTTAGTTATTCCGGGCATCTACCCGGGGACGTCTAGGGTTGGTTCCGGATGTGTAATAAATAAATCTCTGCCAAAAGTGATATCATCAAGGTAGACGGGAATTTTCGATCCGTAAATGTTTAAAAGTCTAACCCCCTTATAAACGCTCTGTAGGCTTCTGCTAACTTAGTAATCGTTTCTCCTTATCTGTCACTTTGACATTTACCTTTCACAGATAAGGACAAACGATTGCTAAGTTAGCAGAAGCCTATAAAGCGATTATGAATAAAGGGGTAATGCTCTTATTACTAATGGTAACGCACTTCACTCATTTTTCACTTCACGGGTCACTTTGGCAGGTATTTATTTATTCAGGAGTTCTAATCTTATCTTAAATCTTTCTTAAGTTTTTAAATTACAGCAGCCGCTTTCACGGCTCTTGCAAGAAATTATTAAACCCACATTAACTTTGTCTAAATCGTGTGCTACTGTTGTTTTTAAACAAATAAAATTATTAAAATACGGGTGAAGGTGGCCGTAACACACTAAATTAACAATAATGTAATGATAATGACTCTACATCGAGGTTGCTTAAAGAGGGGTCCATGGGCCCCTTAGGGGTCCATAAAATGTGTGCCAGGAGTCCGCAGCAACACGGTTAACCTTTAACATATTTACTTAGAGATTTTTTACAATGGGTTATATTTTCTTTTGAGCTGGACTTTTTGAAATTCTGAAAGTGGTCCGTGACACCAAAAAGTTTAAGAAACATTGCTCTACTTTCTACAACTCATAAAGGCTTCAGAGCTTTAACAAAGTCAATAAAATACGTTACTGTATTCATCAGTACAAAGGACGCTGGTCTTTTACTTATTTCAGTCTATTTCCGTGGCCTGAATCATTGAGGTTATGACTCAGCGTGACGCGTAACTGTTACAAAATGAGTGAAAATACAACTTACCGGGGTATGTACGCTGAGTAACTTTTATGTGACATGATTCATGAGTAGTGACTCACAATTGGAGTCAATTGAAATGATTCTAATGATGAAGATGTAAATCTTGTCACTTTAGCCGTATGTGTGATAATCAAACGACAAATGAGTTTTGTGCTATGATATCAGAAGTGGATTATAAGGATTGTCCAGAATGAAGTCGATTTACGCATTCAAAGTATAATGTCGTGCTAAACGTGGCCTTTAGGTCTTGTTTTACACTAGGCGTTGTCTACCCCGTAAGGGATAAAAACGTTATTTGTGTATGTATGTATAAAGTATTTAAGCATGGTGCTTTTGTGACAAAGTTTTAAGAATGAAATCTAGATTAAATGTCTAAAGCATTGCTGTTAAACAATTACTGAGAAACCATAATATGTAACGTGTTAAATGGTTATTAAAACACATGTTCTAGAGTATCTAAGACAAGTTAAGTAAATAGATAAGTAATTATTTAAGTCGATAAGAAAACTTTAAATTAGTTGAAATTCATAAAACAATCGTACGAAAAAGTATAAGCAAGTGTTTTCATAAAATAATTGTCTACGGTTTACTACGAAGCCCTATCAAGCTCTGGAAATCAGATGGGTCAGCATTTACAAGCAGTGAAGGTGTCTCATTTATGGAGGCCCTTGGGGCAGCATTCATTCGCGATGCGGACTGTGTTGCACTGTCTACCGGTGGTCAGGTTCGTTACGGTACAGTGTGCTATCCTGCAGTAATGACTAGGACAACAGAACAAAGGAGAAGCAAAAGGAAATTTTGAAACGTGAATTAAATTGGAGATTGCAAGGCTTGCAATAATTGATTGAAATGGGCGTTGAGGTCCATATTAAAAAACAAAAACATTTCCCTTGCTACCTCACTACCACTTCAGTAGCGTTTGGTAGCGTGTGGTTGCGGAGTTAGATTTTGTGTGTTCCAATTGTATTTATTATTACAAAATGCTTACACTTACTTAAAGAGACGGAAGCATGATAACCAAGCTTGTGCGAAATGTATATGTTCTGCATGCAAGCCCTCCCACCACTACTGCCACACAAAACGCACACAAATCCCACAAACTTAATTAATCCTATCACCACACAAACACTGACGCGCGTTTCGATCCCTCTACGGGATCATTATTAAAGTTAGAGCACAACCGATGTACATGCGAAGCGAACCAACGTCGTACGACGACGGAACACAAAAATGCACAAAGACGAACTTATCTCTAATAGGGATCTCTTCCAGTTAACCTTTGAGCGATTGACAGGACATAGGTAATAAGCAAGAGTAGACCACACAGAAAATTAAAAGAACTGATCAAAACCTAAAATAATCCTAATCATAATAATAATATTACATAGAAAATAGTTTGGCACTTACCACAGATAGTGTCAGTCGGAAAAAATACCGCAGTGACTAAGTGTAACTAAATCTGCGTGTGTTCCTTTACTGTAGATTCTTATCTACTGCGCTCAAGCTTGCAAACAATCAAATAACCATAGCAATTGCCATAGCCATCGCAACTCCCCCGCGAATTCTGATTGCTACAAATTTTAATTCGAAACGACGCGTTTGCAACTCATTCCCTTTTATTGCTAGTTCGGAGCTGTCTGCAGCTTAACTGATAGTTTTAGCGAAGCAATTTCGCGCCGCGTGCCGTAACAAGGGTGGTGAACTGGTTGTACAACACATACGTTTTTTTAGTAGCTATGAGAAGTGTGAGACCTTGGTATCTCTTATAACAGGAACCGATTATTTTAATTCTTTTTTGCGCTTCTCATTATCACTTTTATCGACACTTTTCTAATAAATACAATCGATAATAGGTACAGGCAAACTGTTTATTTATGTAGAGTATAGCGAATTTAGGACAAAAACGTATGTTAAATAGGTATATATACTAAAAATACTTGCCACATTGCTCTGCTATCATATTGCCCGCTCAATTTTGACTGACTATAACCTACCTACCTTTTTTACCTCACTACGGCGGATTTCAAAAGGAAGGTTATTCTCATGTTTCGGCCATGGAATAGACAGACAGACGGGCAGACATGGAATTTATGCAATTTAATTTATACTACTAATGATTATAATTTTTATTTTCCAGTTTGATTTAAAACAAACCTTTTTGATTGCCTTATTATTGGGGAAGGTTACATATACTTCACAGGAGGGGTTCTAGCAGGGTCGTGATTTCTTACTAATAATGATAATGATGATGATAATAATAATAATCATTTATTTCAGATAACTAAAGATCCATACATAAGTAAATTACACTTCAGTCAAAAATTACAATAAGATGGGCAATACAATATAAATTGAAATTAAATACTAATGTTGTTGATTATTTTTTATTGATATTTGTTACTGCTAGAAATAAAAGGTTTTTATATTTATATTATACATATAGGCAAAAGTCATCACGCTTTCCTTAGTAGACAAGCAAAAAAAAACCCTAACCCAAATGTATAGCGCAAAAGGGGGGTGCAAATTCGATTTTCTATCAATTAAATGGCTGATGAACCGCGGGATACAGCTAAACTTGAATAAAACCAACTTCGGATCTTACCAAGCAGATATTATTTTACCGAACTCAATTATGATTATAAGGATGAATCGTATCGTATATGAAGGACGTCTGTATCCATTCTCCAAAATGCTTGTCTTGTCAGAAACGCGGTAACTTTGAAATTCGTTTAACGTTTATGAAGATTAATGGACTTCTAAACTACACAAAGAATGCAAAGCACTGAAAAACAAAACGACTAAATCGTTAAGATTTTTCTCTCAGCGATCTTTAAATACGCATTCTTAAGTTGTCTGTTTATTTTCTATTTTTTGTTTCAGCATTTTCTGTATCCACTTCAAGTACATTTTCTTGTCTAGTTCTGTTTGTGAATACAAAGTCTTTGATGACAGTAAAAGGTTATCTTTGCAAACAATGGCTAGACGCAACATGTTGACGGCTCACATTGTTGCTTTATTTCTTACTCTACAACAATGGGATGTAAATTTTAGCTACGTTATTCGTTAATTTTAATGACGTTCAACATTGTCTGAAAGCATGAAGTTTAGGGCTCTTATACACTGACTTCCAACTGTAACACAAACGTGTTGCAGTCGTTTTCAGTCCTTAGATTAGACTGACAAAGAAGCTTCTAACGTCGCTATGTGTATTTAAATTGCGAAGTCATTAACCTTATATTTCTGTCTCCATACTACTAATACGGTCTAACTCCATTCAATATACACAGCACATATAACACAATGTACTCGTAGATAATTCACATTTACTACGCCAAAACCATTGTCATGTGCTAATATCATAGTATCATAATGTACCGTCCGGCGCAGCAATCATGCTGTATTAACGTTATAAATTAGGACGTTAGTGTCCGCGCCCACTCAAATAATCGTAAACCGCGCTCGTACCGCACACTTGTGCACGACCTATGCTACCCTGGTACTCGGCACATTGTCTGGACCCTTTTTTCTTTTGGCAAATGAAAATAATATTGGCACAGAAGAGGGTATCACTTTATTTATGGTTCCCTTACCTTGCTAAATAACACTACACCGTAAAATGAATTCAACAACTAATGTAATGACAACCGAAAATAATCTAACATCGTATAATCGAACACACTCAAATTTCAGGGTTATTCCACCTAAACCGAAGCCATATTATCCATAATAGAATTCGTTCAATTCAAGCCAATGATAACATCGAACAAAGAGCTCGTCTTATGAATAAACAGCACTTACAAAAGTCAAATACAATCTAAATGAACCCAGCGGTTGTAGGTTTAGAATTCGTATCAGAAATAGAAATGAACGCAGTAATGGTGCGGCGCGACTAGACTCTAGCACCACCACCGGCGAGGATGTCATGCATACTTATTGCGCGATTTTCTGCAGTGCACTTTCAATTGCGATCGCATTAGCCACGTTCGATTGCCATTGGTTTGGATAAAGCTAATAGAATTTTGTTGGGTATTCCAGAATAGGAGTGCACTGGTATTGAAGTGAACAGAACTACAACCCCACTCGATCAAACGCGTCACTTTCCATCTAAAAATTGTGTCCCCAAGGCGTCTTACTCTTCTAATTGAGAGTAAACACAAGTATCCAACTCGCAAAAGAAAATTCGAAGCGCAAATATTTATTTCAATTAGTTAGCGCCCTCGCTGCGATTGACACGAGAGGCTTGACATCTGAGAAAAAGGGTTTTCTTAGAGGAAATTCGTTGAGTGGATACTTAAGCACCTTACAGCCTTTGAACCGTCTAATTAACGTAAGCGGCGTAATTGAGTATTTATTTTGTGTCAACGGATTCTATTTTGTGTTTATTGATATCGCGCCTTTTGTTTTCGTGTTTCCAAATATTTTGTAATTTGTAATGCAGATTACGTCACGGGGTTGTAGATGGAAGAGTTTCGAATTAAGACGCTTTCGTTTAATTTAGAACCCCTTTACATCAAACAAATAATATTTATTTATTATTTATTCTGAGCTGACGATTTCAATTTAAATTCTTTGACATTTAATTTTAAGTGATGATGTAATTATAGTAAAATCATTTGTAATGTATCTGTAAGATAAATACATATTATTGCATGCCGGACGACGGCCGAATGTGACGGACCTTCAAAACTGTAAAAACACTGTAATTACTCACACTCCAGCATTCATCATTCATTTTTCATTCATTCATTCATTCATAATTTTATATTGAATAATCAAATAAACATAAAACAAAACATTAAACAAATATTTAATTTGCTATATATTTTTCCCGCGGTAAAATCAAGAAGAATCCGGTTTCTTTGTATAAATTAACCACTGTACAGACGTGATTGAAAGAAATTTGTTTATGGTCTTGAAAATTTATCTCTAAACATTCAAGTTTTTCAGCATCCAATAAATTCGTTGACAGTTCACAATTCACAAGTGTTTCGTCCAAACATTATTATAAAAAGTAGTAAAAATAACTGGGCACTAAACTTTGCCAACTGGCCATAAACAAACTAAAATAATTTCAATGCACCGCAGTAACATAACTCTCATTTATTTACGCTCGGTACGTGACGAATTTATGTTATTGATAAAAAGAAACCACTATCCTGGAGACCGCCCAATAAAAGATAGGTAATACATTTACTTTGTAGATTTTATGTTTGACCGCACATGGAATATTTAAAACTCGGTCCCTCGGAGTGGAATGGTCATCCATTGGAAAACGGTTCGTTGCCAACAAACTTATAAAACGTCCAGGTAATGCAAAGCGAATTCTTCGCATTCTGTTTTTTATTGTATAGGTACCAATATATAACGTACAGATAGGTACGGTACAATAATAGTCTTCTATGACTCTCAAATCCAGTTGATTCAGTAAGAGATTCCGAAAATTGCAATATTTTGCTATATTATAATGTTTGACAAAAAGTTTTTATTGCGTAAATTATTTTCATGCAGCATTTCTGCAGACGGTATCTACTTAATTATTTAATTGTGTTCGGAATTTCACACATCTACCATATTTTTACTTACACCAAGTAAAATAATTATACATAAGAATGCTAAAAAATAGTTTACTTCTTACTTACTACTGTTTTAAAGAGAGTACTCCTACCTAAAAGGCCGGCAACGCACTTGTGACTCTTCTGGTGTCGCAGGTGTCCATGAGCGATGGTAATAGTTTACCATCAGGCGATCCGTCTGCTCGTTTGCCCCCATTACCATAAAAAAAAACTTAATTAAAGTGAAAAATTCTCTCGTGCCAAAAATTATGCAATGACTGCTACATATTTTGCGAGTAAAAAATTTAACAAGATGTCATAAAAATCATTAACAAGACTCCAAACACCTTCAACACCACATAAAACAAACAGCCACCAAGAAGCAGTCTTTCAAACCCTTTCAGTAAATTCGCGACACTTATAAAATTACCTCCCCTGTCCATTGACGCCCTTTTAACACGCTCCGAGCTCACGAACATCTAATTAGTGAAAATAAAAGATAATTCAAACGTTTTTCACGTAATTAGAGACGTCAGATCGCGGGCGGTGACGTCACGAGGGCCACGATTAAGGATTCAAGAGGCAACGGCTTGGAGTAAGGGTGACAGCAATACAGTAAGCTGTTTTCCTTTTAGATGACCATTTATAGATCTACTTGTTAGATCTTTTCATTCTTAACTGTCCTATTTGGTAAACAAAATTCTAACCTCAATTTACGAATTTTTGTAAAGAGTAAGGTGTATTATGGTTATCAAATAAACCTGAAGCAATATTTTGTACATAATTTTGCTGATATTTTATATCCAGTTCCCTTGTTTACGATGAAACAGTTAAAAAACAACAAAAATTTGACGTTTTGAGGTTAGAAATTTATTTACCAAATAGGACAGAATGAAAAGACCTTAGGTTATAGGAGAACTTACATTTGAAGTCCGTGGTCTTCTGCAAGTAAACACTAAAATGTTTATTTGAAGATATACGTGCAGACACATATTAAACTATGACATTTATAAGTGTCAACTAAGCTCCCAAATCTCATTTCTGAAACGTCGTTCAGTTAAGTTTGAAGTATGGAACTACTATAGGTGCATCAAAACTCATTATATGAAAAAAGAAAAGGTTTACCATCTAAAAATTGTAACTGCAAAATTATTACTGGCATCTTAAAACTCTTTATTTAACGCATTAAAACTTTAGTGGAATAATTTGATCATTGTAAATTATTCGACGTGGTTCTTCTTAGTGTAAACGGTCTCTCGACACTTTTTTTTTTAATTTGAACCATCTATAATACCCTATGGCGTCGCCTACTGTAGATTTATGCTTTAAGCTGCCACTGTTGTCGCCGTCTCGTAATTAACAAAGGGCCTCTCGTTCAGCGTGCTTGCCCTCCTGAGAACTTGAATGAAGCCGAGTTGATTGCAGATAGAGAGTACTGCGTTCGTTCCTTATGCAATAATTATACAAATACTACGTGCGTAAGGACCGCTTGGGGTGAAAGAAAGGCATTGCCTTTATTTATATTGAATTGCTCCCGCCCGAGACTTCATCTGCGGCAAATACGCCATCTCGCGCCCGCGGGAACTGTACAGGTTTGTGAGATGAAAATTATCCTATCCTACTAAAATATCCTACTATCCTACATGTATTATAAATACGAAAGTTTGTGACGATGTGAGTGAGTGTGTATGTTTGTTCCTTCTTCACGCTAAAACGACTGAACGGATTTGGATAAAATTTGGAACAAAGATATCTGGTACCCTAGATTAAAACATAGGCTACTTTTTAAATAATGCAAAATTTCATCGCAATCCACTTAGTAATTGAGGCGTGAAAGCGGAACAAACAAACACACTTTCGCATTTATAATATTAGCAAGGATAGCTGTTTCACGCGACTTCATCTGCGAAGAATTGGTTTATAGCTACTCCAAATTTAAAAGGCAGCCGTTAATAAACTACATACCTAATAATATGTGCCCAATTTCATTCCGTCCAAATCTTTGAACAAAAACATCCATCCATTCAAACTTTCGCATTTACAGTATCACTATCACTAGCTTGTGCCCGCGACTTCGTCCGCGTAGAATTAGCAATGTTTTAACATGTTTATCGCTATTGTGCAGGAATTGTGGAATTTTCCGGGATAAAAAGTAGCCTATGTTTTAATCTAGGGTACCAGCTATCTTCGATCAAAATTTTATCCAAATCCGTCCAGTCGTTTTAGCGTGAAGAAGGAACAAACATACACACTCACATCGTCACTCACAAACTTTCGCATTTATAATATTAGTACGATATAATCATTTCTTTTTGTATTAAAAAAAAATTGCCACCTTACTTATTGGACCAACTACATACTATCTATCATTCAATACAAAACACAAACAACAATCTTGTAAGATTCTCTTGGATATAGATTTTCTTGGTTGTAACCAACAACACTAAGACAGTAAAGGCAGTCGCATCGCAAGTAAAGCCACAATTACCCCCTTCCGTCGATAAAAGGTAACAGGATTGCTAATTTATTCAAAAACAATTCCGCTCAGATTACTCGGTGTCATTTATTTTACGAGTGTGTCATATTAAAACGCGAGTTTAGGGGTTGCCAGGATTACGCAGTTCCTCGTCCCTGGATGCAGCCTCGCGATACTCACGTCCTTTTCTATCCAGTGTTATAAGAAAGGGACGTAGGTCGACACGTGAGGGATGGTTAGTCGTGTTAGTCGATCCTGGCTTCGAGCCACGTCGATTTGGCTCCAGTTAGATTGGCAGCGGCTGTTAGGACCGTAAAGGTTCCAACTTCCAACTATGTAATTCCAGTGACAAATGTAATGGTTAGGTTTGACGGGATTTGTTTTGTTTCGAAAACTTCAGATGTAGGTGTTGTACTTGATATTAACGCTAAACTTCATAATAGGTACTGATTTTAGCTGGAACTTTTAGTTAACCCTTACTCTTTTTAATTTCTTAATCCATTATATTTTACGTTAAAAATGTGACAATTACGTAGAAAACGGCAGCTTTAGTAAATGTATTCTCAAATTTTCACTAAATCGATACATTTTTTTTAAATTATAAACTGACCAGCGATTGACCTCTATCTCACCTGATGGTAAGTGCAGACGAGGCCGAAGATATTTTTTGCAGAACTTCTTTAATGTTTAATTGTATTTCCATATAAAATAAATACCACTTGCACTTTAAATCCGTTGACAATATTCATCGTTCTAGCGTATAAACATAACAGTACCATCAAAAAGGTTTCAAATTCAATATAAAAGCAAATCCTCGACGAATCAGAAGTGTTTTTATTTACTTTTTTATCGGTCGGGATTGGTTGGATGCAGTGTGATGGCGTCGTCAACCTATCGGTTCAATTTTGTTGCACATAAGCGGCGATTGTATTAGATCAATGTATAAAAGGTCGTTTTAGATATCCTTTATGCTCTCGCTTAGATACTTTTAGCGATATATTTTGCAGTTTTCTTCAATATCATTTTGTTAAAAATGAGATAGGTGCAAAAGAAAATGAATTATGTTATTATCTATAATCAAATGACGTTACTTAGGTACCTATAGCAATTTAGTTTTCGCCTAGAGGATGAAATGATTAACTTAATTTTGAAATGTTTATGACTCGTTGAATGCATTCGTCGGTAATGTAATGTACATTTCGCTTTGCACCTCATGGTCAATTTTTTATTGAACCTGAAGCAATTAATATCTAACGTCCAAATCTGTCCCTCTGTTACAGACTCTACATAAACTAGTTGGCAAGCTACTCTATTAAAACAATTCTTGCACATTTATAATCCAGGTACCTAAGGCACGACATAATACCTACGCAACTGCTTTATTTAATTAATAAGTGGTTTCTAAGGAACCGTACCTTTCTATTCTAATTAGTAACTGCCCCCGACCGCCGCAGACATCGTTCTGGGCCATCCAATTATTCTTCACATAAGACCCCGGGAAGCAAAGGTTGCCGACCAGTGCATCCATTTTAATCAAGCTGGTTAATGAACTGAAGATAATATGTGCTCAATATTATCGGTGTAAACTCTATTTAGGTAACGCGTCCAAAAACATAAAGTTTTCGTAGAAAATAATGTTAATGGTATCAATTAAAGATTGCCAGCATCTGCATCATAATAATATTAATATGCATTTCCCTATGTTTTGTTTTAATTTTCAATATTCCACTTTTATTGTTCGGTTGTTTCAAACGTTTTAGAAATCGGAATTTATAAATGATCTCAAATTATTTTCGTAGAGTTCCGGGAACTGTTTTAATATTATTTGTTATGTTATGTAGAATGACTAACATTGATCATTAAGTCCGGAAACTTTATAAAACACTTTATTGAATCAGACGTTACTTTGCGAGGGTCCATTTCAATGAACGCAAAATATTTACCTTGCTACTAACATAACAAAAATACAAAACAAAATACTACTAATAGTATACTAATACTACTAGTAGTAGTACTAGTAGTAGTATTAATATTTACTTGTTACTATTTTACTTGCTTGAGTAGCAAGGTAAATATTTTGTGTCCATTTATAAAACACCAATATTGCCGAGCAACCAATGTTGCAGTCTAAAGTTATAAAACAGTGACCTCAGAAAATGTTGCGCGTTTACCTTCTTTTCGACACTGAAGTTCCTGTATTTTTTCGCCAATAAATCGATGACTGTTGCACTGTACGATTACGTTATAATTTTAAGCGAGTTCTGTAACTGTACTGACCGTTACTAAGTTAGGCCTAGCTAAGACGAAGGACAATCGTTCTGTACATTCTTGACCGCCACATGAAGAGGGCCCCCACTTAATTTCACCCTTTACCAACAAGACATTGACTTAAGGAGAAGATATATTTAATTCTTATGTAACTAGCTTCTGCCCGCGACTTTGTCTGCGTAGAATTATACATATAATAATAATAATAATAATATTTATTTTCAGATTAATATCCATAGATTGTTAGTTATTACATAAACTTAAGAACTAGTGTTAGTAGGACAGATTTTAATATTGAAACAGCGGTTGGCGTACATGTAGCTGTGTCCACCAACGCATCAGCGCAGTGTCTCAGCGGTCCACAAACACGCTCAGAATACTATTGGAGCTGGCACGGAGCCGCGCCATCAGGGAGGCGCAGCGCTTGCGCATTATGGAAGCAAAACCGTCCGTCCGCGTCCGCGAACATCCCCGATGCACTGCAGCGCCATGGCAGGCCCAACAGCATCCTGAACGCGTTATTATAATGCACGCGTAGATCGCTATATAAACCTTCCTCTTGAATCACTCTATCTATTAAAAAACCGCATCAAAATCCGTTGCGTTGTTTTAAAGATCTAAGCATACATAGGGACAGACAGCGGAAAGCGACTTTGTTTTATACTATTTAGTGTTTAGAAATCGTAGGTAACGACTCAAATCAAGCTTTTATTTCAGATTATAACTTATGTATCTTTATCATAGAGCACGATTTGAGAGATATTAAGACGGCAATTAGGATTTTTTTACTTTTTTACCTTGGCATTAAATGAAGATTATCAATTGTAAAACAATAAAAAACTATGCACGTTCAGTAAATTGCAAATATAGTGCTGTTAAGCAGTCAGCTCTAAGCCTTATTTGAATGAAGGTAAATCCGTCGATCCGCTATGCATTTGCATAATCGCCACAGGGTGATTAATATTGTTGCGAACGGTAATTCCAGACAAAACTAAACATTTACCAGCGCAGCACAATATTTGGCCGTGGCTGCTGAAATATTCCAAATCAATTTTAAGAGACCCTGTATAAATAGTTACTCAAATGGACAACTCACGTATAAAAGTCGAGTTATGCTCGACTTGTTACGGACTAATTCGTAGTCCTTCTTCCTGGAGCGCTCGCCCCGGCGGCAGCCAAATGACTATTCATCTTCCAAAACTTACTCCAAATCCTTCACAGTTCACTCGGCTAGGCTGTGGAATCGGTTACCGACCTCCATCAGGCAGTCTGCCTCCGTGGCGTCGTTCAGGAAGGGCTTGAGGAAGATGTGGCTCACACCATCTCCTTAGATATTATATATGTGTATTCTAATTCTATTTTGTATGTATGCATGTGTGTAATGATATTTAGTAGTTTATTTTATGATGTGTTATTAGAAATAGTATACGCTCTATTGTGGCTTTCACTATGTAGAATTTTAAACTCACTCTTTGTCGGTCCCTCGTTTAATGCTCATCTCATCTACTCAAAGGCTAACTGGTAGAGATCCCTTATAGGGATAAGTTCGCCTTTGTGCTTATGTTATTGTTATTTGTATTATTTTGTGAATTGTATATAACCTGTTTCTTTATATTTGTACAATAAAGCATTACTTACTTACTTATATTTGTCCGAAACATGTCGAGCATAACTCGACTTTTATACGTGAGTTATCCATTTGTGTAACTATGATTGAGTCTCACGGTAGTTTTATATTGAAAGTAGCAAACCCTGTATAAATATTAAGATGAACTCTATTTTTTTAGCGGCACTCGCGTGGTTATGGTTGCCACTTACATTTTTAACGGACTGAGCGAAGTCCAAACATTACCTCGTGATTAGAAGTCAGGCAAACCTACAAGTATCTATTAACTTGGTCCAAAACCCGAGGTGACGGGAGCAACACTTCCCCAGTGGTCACCGAGGAAACTCTCGCCCCAGGCGCGAGGCGGTCAGTCCTGGCGTCAAATTGAGTGACAGCCCTTCTAAACGCCCCGACGATCCCTTAGGGTACTTTTGCTAAGCTTTGCCAGTGACGTGTGTTTGCAACTTTGCAAGTTTGCACAATGGCTCGCCCCGAAATTAACTTTTCTCTATGCTAAACTGCGTTCTTTAGCATTAGATAAAAGGTAAACAATCTTGACATGTCTTTTTAAAAATAGTTAAAAAAGAACAGTAAGCTACAATTTAAAGTCCGATTTAAAGGAATATTGTATTTTTATAATTTTATATTTTCCAGTTAGGTACCGATTTTTAGGTGTTTTTCGATAACAAGACATGTCAAAATTGTTTATCTTCTTTCTAATACTAAAAAAACGAAGTATAGGTTCACAAAGCGCTTACGACGGGAATTGCCTCTAGTATTGCGGGTAGGGCCTTGTGCAAGGTACCAGATCGCTACCACCATCTTACTAGCTAATCTTGCCGCTAAGCAGCAGCGCTTGCACTGCTGTGTTCCGGTGTGGAGAGTAAGACAGCCGGGGAAATTACGGGCACAAGAGGCATTTCATCTAAGTCCTCTAGGGTGGCAACGCATCTGCAAATCCTCCGGGTTGCGGGTGTCTTTGGGCAGTGGTGATCGCTTACCATCAGGTGACCCACTTGCTGGTTTACCTTCCTATTAACATTAAAAAATAAGTATTATTTTATGCCAAATGTTTCCTGCCACTATTTCCGGGAGGGAGAGGTACGCGTTACGCGTAGGTAGAGCGTTATTTTTCTCATGTTTTTTTCGTTTGTTTATGCGAAACGCACAATCCTATAGAATTTATTGAAATAATAATAATAATAATAATAATAATAATAAATGGCAATTGTACATACATACACAAATAAAGTCTTTATCCCTTACGGGGTAGACAGAGCCTATAGGCACCTTATAAGGTGACAAGACCTACAGGCCATGTTTAGCAAGACACTGTGGGCGTATAGGTGGAAAGTGGAATCAAAATAGTGATGGGTTGCTAGCCGCATCGCCTATAACATGATTCCTATGATTTTCGCCCACTCCAATGATAATCGTAACAGTGTGGTAATCCCTTGTGATTGTTATGCCATCTCCCTCTCATCTGTTTACTTTTTATCTCACTCACAAACATGTCTTAAAAAAAGAACTCCCATAATTGGGATTGTTCATTTTTTTACAACATACCCTGATTTGAAAACCATTTCGAAGTATGGGGCTTGCGAACTGTTTTATCTTACTGGGCCCTATTTTATAAAGTTACAGGTTACAATTCTACAGGCGTTTATTGGCAACATTTGTCCTGTTTTTTACAATTTGCGTTTTAT
This sequence comes from Pandemis heparana, assembly GCA_963854515.1. Lineage (NCBI taxonomy): Eukaryota > Metazoa > Arthropoda > Insecta > Lepidoptera > Tortricidae > Pandemis > Pandemis heparana. Next base: position 5,826,964 of record OY978016.1, on the reverse strand, counting down.
AAAAGTACTGTGTAACAATTTTACATGCTACAGGTACAGGCGCCTGTAGGCTGATCATAGACAAAAACGTGGACCTTTATTAGTTTTAAATGCATAATCGAACAAGCGTTTTATAAAAATATTGTAAAATACAACTGTAGATTGGTACAATTGTAACGAAAACTTACATACGTCTTGAGACTGGTAACAAGGGCTACAGGTGCAGAATTATCCTCTTCTTCAAGTTATTCAACTCAAGATCTTCAATTTAAGGAATGATCCGCTTATGAAGGACTCGTCTAACTCGTTATTATAAGAAAAACGGGACTTAATCACGTAAATAAAAAAAAATACAACCGAATTGAGAACCTCCTCCTTTTTTTTGAAGTCGGTTAAAAATAAGTCCTCTCGAGACTACGGATGCAAAGTCGCGTCCGAAACGTCGAGGTATTTACAAAAATACACTTTATTTACGTGATTAAGTCCCGTTTATCTTATAATAATGGGTAAAAATCGCGAAAGTTTAAATCGTCGAGGGCGAATATTCAGCGATTTTTCGTCATTATCGTCTCAGCATATACCATTAATAGAGATGATGCTGAGACTTAACTTTTTATAACAACGAAACACAGTATCGATGCTGCATTTAGCTTTATCCAAAGTTGTTGTAGCTTGTACTTCTGTTAGGATAATAATCGTGGGACGACAATGACGCATGAACTGAGCGGTCGGAGCGCTTGAATATTGGCCCTTTAACTCAGACTCGGACGAAGAGAGTCCACGACAGCGTCGACCTAGGGTGTTTCGCCCAAGAATAAAATGTCGACTTTGAAACACCTTTCCAATTTAATGAAAGGTTCAGAATGAACTCTAGGTACGCAAATGGAGTACATTCTGCAAGAAATGAGCTTATTCGAATCGTAATCGCAATCGCAAATTTACGTATATTTTATTTGTATTTATCAAGTTCGTAGGATAATATTTTGTGCCCATCAAATTCTTATTTCTATTCTATTCTCCCTTAATGGCGGCCGAATATATTTTTTACTATATATTATTATAATATATGTAATAGAATAGCAAAGAAACCTCTTTGTATTTGTCATTTATAACAGCCACTTTTTTTTTAATTAGTGATGTCCATCACACCTGTACAAATTACTTGTAATCGAGATTTACAATGCCGTATTACAAATGTAGCTTTCCGTGTGTCTTTATAAAACACCTGTAATTGTACACAGTGCATTACAGGCGACTGTCGCCTGTAGACTTGTAACCTATATTAAAACCATTTTTAAAATTTTTGTTTGTTTGTTTGACTGAGCATCACGTAAAAACTACTGAACGGATATTATTGAAATGTTCACAAATCTGTTTATCTTATCTTCTTCTTCTGAAAGTGCCACTCCATTACTGGAGACTGGCCGTTAGCTCTGAAAACTTCTCTCTATCTTGAGCCATCCGGAACAGTTGCTCTGCACTGTTGATTCCGGTCCACTCCCTAATTATCTTATAATAATGGGTAAAAATCGCGAAAGTTTAAATCGTCGAGGGCGAATATTCAGCGATTTTTCGTCATTATCGTCTCAGCATATACCATTAATAGAGATGATGCTGAGACTTAACTTTTTATAACAACGAAACACAGTATCGATGCTGCATTTAGCTTTATCCAAAGATGTTGCAGCTTGTCCTTCTGTTAGGATAATAATCGTGGGACGACAATGACGCATGAACCGAGCGGTCGGAACGCTTGAATATTGGCCCTTTAACTCAGACTCGGACGAAGAGAGTCCACGAAAGCGTCGACCTAGGGTGTTTCGCCCAAGAATAAAACGTCGACTTTGAAACACCTTTCCAATTTAATGAAAGGTTCAGAATGAACTCTACGCAAATGGAGTACATTCTGCAAAAAATTGGGAGCTTATTCAAATCGTAATCGCAATCGCAAATTTACGTATATTTTATTTGTATTTATCAAGTTCGTAGGATAATATTTTGTGCCCATCAAATTCTTATTTCTATTCTATTCTCCTTTAATGGCGGCCTAATATATTTTTTACTATATATTATTATAATATATGTAATAGAATAGCAAAGAAACCTCTTTGTATTTGTCATTTATAACAGCCACTTTTTTTTTAATTAGTGATGTCCATCACACCTGTACAAATTACTTGTAATCGAAATTTACAATGCCGTATTACAAATGTAGCTTTCCGTGTGTCTTTATAAAACACCTGTAATTGTACACAGTGCATTACAGGCGACTGTCGCCTGTAGACTTGTAACCTATATTAAAACCATTTTTAAAATTTTTGTTTGTTTGTTTGACTGAGCATCACGTAAAAACTACTGAACGGATATTATTGAAATGTTCACAAATCTATTTAAATACATTCAGAATAGGATCTAGGCTATAGAAATTTTGGAAAATATTAGAAAAAGGGGGTGAAAAGGGGGGTTAAAGTTTGTATGAAAAAAAAAAATAGATTGTTCTAGAATCATGAAACTCAGAATATATACTCAGTAATAAAAATAAAGAAATACCTGTTTTAGCATTTTTTTTAATCTCACCCAGAGACGCAAAAAAGAGGGTTTTGTGTTAAAAAATAATGAACTTCATACACCTATAAAATAAAAACCAATGAAGTTTAACCTTTTAAAGTTGCTACATATACTTTCAATCTAATACAGGTAAATATAATTTCTCAGTTTTCTTGAAACTTGATTTTTGAGTTGATTACGCAAAAAATAGCAGAAGTCAAGAAAATCAGCTTTCCTCGGTAAAGTAGTTGGTAATAATTACAAATACAATAATACTACGAAGAAAATAGATAGATACGAATGTACATAAGACATAAAGCCGGAAAAGTGTGTAAATTGTGAAAAAACATTGATAAAATAATTACATTCTGCACAGGTATTTTTTCAACGAAGACATTTTTGTCCAACCTAAATAAACCTAAATTGGCGTCCTAAATTGTGTTCTTTACCTAACACCTAAAGTTCAATATGAAATACCGTTACTTTGTTTTTATTTATTGCGTTATTATTCACAGCGCGTTCGGTTTTCGAACGCACTCTTATTTGAAAAGCTGATATTATTATGAGGGCGGCGTGAAACGCTTGGCTGTATGCTCTCAGTACCTTTGCCTAAAAAAAGCAAAATCCAACGGCGCGTTTACGCCTGCGCTACGAACATGTCAGAATTTTATTGTGAAAAAGTTGATAAATGAAATAGGAAAAGTTTCTGTCCTCAGACTTTATATAAGATTTTTATTGTTTTGGTTAAATACCACACTGCCCAAGAATATACATATAACGCTGCGCTGCTGGGCCTTAGCGCAACATGTATCTTAAACGCTTCAAGGTAGGCTTGCTTACAAAATTTTCACAAATACTTAAAATCTGAATGTACATAATAGTACCTATTCGAGAAAACTATTTGAATGTGCCTGTTTCAGGATTAGTACATATTATTGCAAGGGTATAATAATAATAATTTTGATATCGAGAATAGCTATAAAGTATCACAAAAAACACACGCGGATGAAGTCGCGGGCAACAGCTAGTAATAAAATAAATACACTCTTTGCTCTTTGGGCAGCAGTCTAAGAAGTAATGGCAGTTGATAAAAATAAGCAGAATGTCAAATCGTCATCTATGCCCATTCGTTTTGATTTCAGAAGAATTGAACTGACAATCATTCTGCTGTGTTGACACACTGACGTGCGAGAAATACTTTATTCAAAGTTTATAACAATAAAATAACAAACAAACATGATGGCTCAAAGTGTTAATAATATAAGAAGGTTAGTTTTCCAATTGATTTCAGATCTATTAAAATAACATTTAATCAAGGGTGATGTAATGACGCAACAAATATTACTCAAGTTAAAACTACAATTTCATTCTCATTTCAGGTACAAAGAAATGTCTAGAAACCGTGTAAGGAAAAGTCCAGTAATGAAGATACCATTACAAGAACTAGACCGATGCAATGCAGATAAGATCACTGATCACAAGATTACTACTTTGAAGAGTTCTTTCAAAATTAAGGATAGAGAAGTAGCAGACATCGAGCCCGTAAACCCATTCTATTTGATGCCCCAGGACAAACTATTACCTGGGAAGGTGTTTAAGAGAAAGGTCCACAAAGAACCTTTCATCATGTCCGAACCGAAAACGATTTGCGACATCGATTCAACTTTCTATAAGGTCATAGAAGGCAGACCCATAAGACAATTTGTTGACGTTAAAGTATACATGAGAGATATAAGAAATATAGCCCTCACTAAATCAAATATTGCATATTTAAGGGATCAAATGATTCAAATCGACACCTCGTATTCTGTTGAACTAGAAGAATATGAAAAAATAGATAAATTATACATAAAAACTAAGGACAACTTCGTTCGTTTCGCAAAGGAATCTTACATGGAAGCACAAAGGCTTTGTGAAAATTCAGAGAAGAAAGCTTATGAATTGCAATGTTTAGTCGAGCAGTTGGAGACATACGGCTTTCAATTTGTTAATATTAGAAATGAGATTGGTAATCTATGCGCTACTTACGATATTTTATATTTATACTGTACATTTCTTAACAAATTAGCACCTTTGCCGTGGCGAGAATTGAATGATGAAGAATATAAAAGAGGTAACGTTAGTTTCAAAAACTCTGAATTTTCCGACGACATGACTAAAGATATGTACATAAAACGGTATAACTTGAAGAGTCCGCGTCCAAAGTTGTATTTTCGAGAACCCGAGATACTAATGAGAGTCTTTGAAGGATTAAGTGTGCAATGCTTAAACTATATGCAAATAGATGTATTATCCACACAAATTTCTTCGAGCGTTGTGAAAAGACGTGATTGTTTAAAACGTTTAGCCATACAAGAAATAGAAGAGTTCCAACATGAAATAGATAATTATGCAAAAGAATTGGAATGGATGAAGGAACAAGAAATCATCCATAAGAATTTGTTTGAGAACCTGCTAATGAATTCATTTTATGAGCTTTATGCTTCGTACGACTCATCGAAGCTGTTTACTTGCGTACAGTATGTCGAAATACGGATTTTCGGTGATCCTGAAGATCCTAAAGATAGTGTAGCGTACCTGGCACGGCAGCTCGAAAATATGTACATAGAGATCACTCGAGACATGGATAGTCTGAACGTGGAAGTAGTCAAAGCGGCAACTAATGAATTATTCGCAGAAGACATAAGAACCATGAAGATGGCGGAACTTGCCCAAAGGCAGTTACGTGAATGCAATATTCTAAACAAGGCGCTGTTCACCAGCTTTGAGCCCCCGAGGGAACGAAAACGAATAAAGCAAGAGAAAACTACGCGTAAGTCGAAAACTGATCTGGTTCCGATAGGTGATTAATTTATTTAATTTTAGTAGTGTGAATGTTAATTTTATTTACTTTATTAGTTTATTAAACCTTTAATGTTAGCTGTTGTGTTTTACCCACTTTGGCTTCAGGGTGATTATTCTAAAAGTAATTATCATAAGTTGGCTCATGGCTGGCGCAGTCGGCGCTTCCCTCTCGCGCCCTCTGGGACTAAACATTTGCTTTCATGAATACCTTACCATAGCAGACGCTGCGAACCTACACCATAAAAGCAACAATGTAAATTTAATCTTAATTTTCATTGTAAATAACGCGCGTTTCCACGGAGCGAGTCTCGAGGTTTTTTTTATTCCGCACTAAAGCGAATGGAGATAGCTTTTTTAACGTTTGGTTCTTTACAAAGCGGAACCTATTGAGGGAATAACAGTAAAGTAATAAATTCGTCGTCTTTGTGTCTCTATTACTTCGCAAATTGAATAATCTCGTTTTTGATTACTCGGCGCGTCGGGGGAAGGAGAGGCAAAAAGTTCATATTGTGTCAATATAAGTTCTAAACGCTTTTTAAACACGTTAACGCGGCGCAGCCGATCACCGAATAAATTTAAATTTATTAACGAACTGATTTGACTCCGCCCACTTCGCTGACAATTTAAGGGGAGCAAAATAGGTTTTGATTAAAATTCTATTTAGCTTTTGGCCCAAATAAAAAATAGAATTATCCTCGTTTTCTTGATTACAAACTTTCTCTTGTAAAATCGTTACGATACAATTTTATTAGCGTGGCAGAGGGCGTCAGAAACGATCGAAGTGTAACTGTAAACGTCAAAAAAATGCTGAGCCTATTTTTAAAATTTGTCAAATCCTACTAATATTATAAATGCGAAAGTTTGTGACGATGTGACGATGTGACGATGTGATGATGTGACGATGTGAGTGAGTGAGTGTGTATGTTTGTTCCTTCTTCACGCTAAAACAACTGGATGGATTTGGATAAAATTTGGGACGAAGATAGCTGGTACCCTAGATTGAAACATAGGCTGCTTTTTATCTCGGAAAATTGCACAGTTCCCGAGGGATAGCGATAAACATGTCAATTGCTAATTCTACGCAGACGAAGTCGCGGGCAGAAGCTAGCACTCAATAAATCTTGGTAATAATTCCAAATCATATGGCAAGCTTATCAAAAAACAAAATAGGTACATATATTTACTCGTAAAACCGAAACAATAGGTACCATTTGGTGTAATGTTCGAAGCGAAACAAAGATACAGAATCATTATAGGAGTCGTTTCCATGTAAATTCAGATGAACCGAGTCATTTAAACTGTCAGATTTAATATAACGACCACGAACACTGCACCAGTGTCAATAAATATCACATGGTTATGAACATACTACAATCCGAAAACCTACTTACATTGTATTAAAAGTTTGGAAGTTTTTTTTTTGGGTCAGTCACGCATAACTCTTGGAGATAGACATAGGACATAGGATACACTTAAATCCCGGAAAATTTACAAGTTCTCGTAAAAAACTTTTTCACTGCATAGTATAGCGGCATTTTCAAAAAAACGTGTGCCCTTGACTCTTTTTTCCAAAATAAAGACATTTCGGGTTATTCTGAATCAGAATTATTCACTACCTTTTCATTTTAGTAAACAAAGTCGCTTTCCGCTGTCTGTCCCGTATGCTTAGATCTTTAAAACTACGCAACGGATTTTGATGCGGTTTTTTTTAATAGATAGAGTGACTCAAGAGGAAGGATTATTATGTATAATACGCAGACGAAGTCTCGGGCAGAAGTTAGTTTTTTATAAACGACAAGAAAGCAAAACGAATTGGGTCACCTGGTGGTAGGTGAGCACCACTACCCATGGACACCTGCAACACAAGAGGGTTGCAGATCAAAAGAGTCATTTAAGCGGTTCACCTATAGTTAATTTGGTAGCACTTGTATGTATGCGTGCAATTGTATACACACATCGAGGCGTAGTTTAAGCCGGCCTCACGTTGCCGTTCGTGGAACTTCGTCTTTACTTTTTATTTGGTCAGAGATATCCATTAAATTAGTTACACAAATAAACAATAACAACAAAACACAAACAGATCCTTTATATTTATTAGGTTCAATGGATTCCGAAAATATAGTCTCAATTTCTAGTCGATTTTCACCCCGTTTAGCGTAAAAATATTTTATAATGAAAGGCATTTCCTTTGAAGCCTCGTTTATACGAGTCCGATATTATTATTTAAACTGGAGACGGTGGAGGTTTAATGCACGCATTCCTCTGTTATTAAATGGCTTGGCTGTAGGGTCACCAATACTCGAAACATAAGACCTATACGAAACTGGTTTTTACTGGATTAAAACACAAAACGTGACAGCCTTTACCTCTTTTATTATTACAGTAGTATTTAGGTGTCTAAGATAGGGCTACTGGTTACCTCTCCTATGATTAAACGAAATTACGTGAAGTTCCATCATAATTATAAGAAATTCTTTTTGAGACGATTTACGCGTAGTAGTGCTGATATGACGCCTTGGTCAATGACTTTAAAGCTAAAAATATGAATGGACATACAATACATACATAAGCGGCAAACACAACCCTCCTTTAGGGCTCCGCCGCAGTCAGGTAAAAAAGAAACAGAAACTTCTTGTTTTGACAGGAAGGTGACAGGTCATTAGTTGTTAGTGATGGAAATTATTCAATAAATTATCTTGATATTTACACGTTATTATTTACGAGTATGTTTAATTATTCATTTTCGAAAACTTTTGTTTTAAATGAAATGGCGATTAAATAGTTTTGGGACGAAACTCTAAAGAATACATTGTGTGTGCATTGTCATTTAATTTATACGTAATTAATATATTCAAATCAAATTATGCCTAGTGTAGGTAAGTTTTCGGTCACAAAATATCTATGGTATTTTCATTCTTACGTGTCTTATTTGGTAAACAAAATTCTAACCTCTATGTGCAAATTTTTGTAAAGAATAAGGTGTATTATGTTTTCAAATAAACCTGAGGCAATATTTTGTACATAATTTTGCTGATATTTTATCTCCAGTTCCTTTATTTACGATGAAATAGTTAAAAAGTAACAAAAAAGATACGTTTTGAGGTTAGAATTTTGTTTACCAAATAGGACAGGTAAGAATGAAAATACCATACGTCCCGATCGTGTTTACGGTAAAATGTCAAACACTAGGTACCCATAATGTGTGTGTGGGAACTAAGAGTTTTCAATGATTCACGGTTAAGTTACGTCACGGTCACGGTTACTAGGAACTGTTTGTTGCCGTTTCTGTCCGTAAGTGGCGCTGCCAATTCTTCCATAAAAATCGAGACGTATAAGTGAACGCGTTAGTGACATTTCTTTGTGTGACAACTTACACTACAGGCTCAGTTTTAAATAAAAACATTTTGTTACAACGAGAAGGAAGCGGCAACCCTAACATTACAGACTAAGCGGAACAAAGGAGTCAGTGGAGCGTCCTCTGATAATTAATATTGTTTTATTATAAGCCGCGTATCGCCGTGCGGGTGCATCCATGCATGCCTCATCCAATAACGCTGTTCGGATAACTCCTGATTCGGGGCAAACGTGCTTAGTGTTATGACCCCTTTAATTGGAGCTTTTGTTTATTTCTTTAGACATGCCGTTTAATACCGTTATCTGACTGGCCTGGCTACTATACGTGTATGTGAATGATTTGTTTATGTAAGTAGTTGGGAAACGAAATGGAAACGGAAACCTTAAGTGACACAATATTGAGCGACTTTAGCCAACGCTTTACACTACCTACGTCCTACGGGTAATGCATGGGTTGTACTATTTATGGAGTATCATTCCGTTCTTAGAATAGATTCTACTTAAATAATATTTGGTAGTACAATAATTATGTCACTTTCTACGAACGTACCTTTACTAGTAATGTTTACTACTTATTTGTTTTGGTCTCTAATAACCGATATGAATATCTTGGACCAATTAGTGTAATAGGAACTTCTGTTCGCGGAAATTTTAGGTTGCATTTGTTTTAGGGTTCTGTACCGAGAGGGCGCCAACGAACGGGACCCGTTTTACTAAGACTTCTCTGCATCCTGACCGTCCGTCCGCGCTCATAGGGTTCTATCTTTAGAATCATAATAGTAGGTACCTAAAAAGCGTGTCGTTTCAGTGTTTTGCTCGATATAAATAATGCCAATCGTACGGGGCATGGAGCCTTTCTCGTTCACTTGGCTGGTTTTTTCACGCTATATATGTAAGAAGTTGGACAACAGCAGCAGTTTAGCATAGGTACCGACAGTTGTTTTCGAAATGGTTTATATATCAGTTATCTCCTAAAATATTCATCTTAGTCAGTAACCAAAATTAACTCCCAGCCGAAATATACGGCCGTAAGCGGCCCGTAGTCAGAATTACGTTATATTTGATATCTCGGTGGAGTGTGAAGGCTCATACGTTATGCACGGCGCTGGTTAGCCGTGGGTCGACGGTCTTGACTGATTGCGGCTACCCCTACAACGGTTATGGACGCCTGGTACTCTAATTGGTATTTTAGTCTTAATTGTTGGGGTTTTAGGAGGTGTAATTAATTACACGGTATGTATTGTCAAAGTAGGTATGCTTAGGATAATTCCTTACCGAAATAAGTAGGTATCTATTATAAATATTGAACACCGTCGAAGGTATGGCTATATCAATTTTCATTGAACAGTGAAACTGAATATGAAACAGAGCTTACTGGCAGGCATGCAACCTTCTAAACCAGAAATTGTGTGTATGCTCTTATATTTGTCTTTCTTTTTTCTTTCAAATTAATGGGTAACAATTTTTCTGTCCGTATGACATTGTAGTCAAGGAAATACCTTTAGAGAAACAACTGACTTTAATACTAGCTTATGCATAAACATTATAAATTGAAACTTTATAATGTCAAAGCAATAATAAACAGTGACATTTTGCATGTGTGTAGTCGGTGACATTACGCCGGCCTTGGCCTTCTCGAGCATTCTCAAAGGATGCCTGGGAGCCTAGCACGCCATCCACCACAGACGAACCTACGGCAAATGTCTCTTTCTAACTAGTAAGCAATAAGCATGTGCGTAAGGGATGGATGCTTTGTCTGTGATAACAGCAAACGTGCTAGGCCCCCTGGCATCCACAACAGGTGTATCGTGACCTGTCTTATTCATAGAAACCCGCCAACGATGTTTAAGACTCTCCCTACCCCACGAGACATGAATGTGCAAGAAATACGAATGTTTCGTTCAAAACTATTCTAGTCTAGCATGTCTATTACATATTCTGTAAAAACATTTTTACTGGGAAGATTGGGTGCCTCACCTCAAGACGTTTACAAACGCGCAAAGGGTTAATCCCTTGAGCCTTTCTCATGAAATAAATTTAAATAGTTAGATTGATATTTTGAACAGTTTTCATGTAAAATTGTGTAAGTATTTACTTTTATGTAGATACTTAAGTTGTTATTTTTGGTCTGTATTAACAAAAAGTATTTTTAGCAATGTCTAGTCAATGTGTATATTTTTCGATCTTTCATTCTTTCAATTTGTGACAAACTATAAGTTATATTTTTCTCATTATATCAACACCGTATACCTACTTAATTGACTGCCGTAAGCGCTAAAAAGTTATTTATACTCGGTGAAGCCAAACATCATGAGGAAACCTGCACACATCTGTAAAGCAATTCAATGGTGTGTGTGAAGTTCCCAATCTGCACTAGGCCCGCGCGCCCACATTTCAACATTTCGTTCAATTTCTGTGAAATAATCGTAAAAAAACCATAAATGCGACGTTGCCAGCTCAGTAGACATAAACCCTCTTAACTTCACTACAAAATGTCATCATATATCCGTTTTGGGCTTACAACCACTAAACTTCATAATACCTTATTCAATAATACCCCTCATTTTCAAATTACCTAAAAATACCTGAAAAGTCAAATAGTCTCTTGCAACAATTTGACATTTTAGGTATTTTCAGGTATTATGGTAATTTGAAAATTAGGGGTATTAGTGAATAAGGTATTATGAAATTTAGTGGTTTTAAGCCCAAAGCATAATAGCCATTGTCCATTATACTTTTACTTAGCGCAAAGAGCCTTTTAGGCGTCATTCTTTGTGATCACTATTAAATTTGCGTATGCCGCGTAAAATTCTCCCTTTCTGGGCGCCGTCTAAATTGAGTTTCGTATCGGACATATCCAAAATAGATTTGGTGCACGCATGACTGATGGTATGTCGACACTAACGATACAATGATGCGGCGCGACCCTGCTGCAATTTTTTATCGTAAGGGTAAATTAGGGCTGCGTGGGACGCGGTAAAGGGTGATGTCGATATCGATTGAAGTGAAGCTCTACGATAAAATTATAATAGTATTTTACAAAATGTTAATGTTCTTAAAATAAGTATTTGTACAGGTGATATAATAATAATAATAATATAATATATATCATACCATACCCATACCCCATATTTAAAACTATGTTAAAGGAGCACTATCTGTCATCTTGTCCATGATTTTATAGCTGGTTTTCTTTTTATGTATGTGTGTATGTGTCTATATATATTTATCTCCATTTATTATAAATGTGTTTCATGTATAGTGTATTATTTCTTGTATTGTATTGTATTGTGTAATATAATAATAATAATATATAATATAATAATATATAAATAATATTTCCCAACCCTTATTTTTATATTTTTGCTTTTTCTACATTCAACTTAACGCGAATAACAAAGAGGATCATTTGTGAAAATGTAGATGTACCTATTTAAGCTACACTTTTACTAGCGAGGCACTTTTAGTAGCCAAAAGAAGCTCTACAATTTTAACTTTGGCAGAAATTGGACAGTCAGCGTCAAATAGTTCGTGACACCCAAAGTGGCTAAAAAGTTAGCAACACGACCTTATTTCAACTGTAACAATGACGTGTTGCGAACTATTTGGCTACTTTGGGTGTCACGAACTACCTATTTGACGCTGGCTGGATATAATATTTTATCGACAAATATACAAGAAGCGTACTATAAATTGCTGCAAAGGAGTTCTCTCTAATGGTGTCCTCGGAATGGATAGTTCGTATGCCTTCGAAACAGTTTCACAAATCATTTAGAAAAACGCGCCAGAACGTAGTGTTACCAATACAGTACAAGATACTGTCATAATTCTATAATAGATTAACTCCAAACATCGACAAGGAAATGCCAAAGTCAAAAGCATCACTAGGCAAAATAGGATCATTAATCCCTACAGACGCGACACAGTCCTGGCGAAATTAGGTAAAAAATTGAATATTAAGCGCTCGCCATTAGGGTGGCGCAAGATGGATAGCTACCCTTGTCTGCATTTTAGAAATGACAGGTGAAAGTACCGCGTTGAATCACTCGCACTTGCGACTGGCTACTGCCATTTGTTTTTCGTGTGTGGAAATTATGAATGCATGTGTTATCCCGGTTTTATCCCCGTACTTCAAAAGGACCGTCTTTTGTTTAGTAAATATTGAGTAGAGCTGTTTTCTGCAACTTTGTCAGCGTCCGTTGTAATAATTTATAAAACGGTTTACTATTTCCACAGACACAAACAAAAAAAAAGTTTAAGATAGGTTTAGTTAGTGATACGATACATATTGAGCTAATGATTAACTATATTTTGGTGTGATATTTTAATCAAAATATACTCAGCTACTACTTATACTTAGAGTAAAAAAATGAAATGGAAAATCTGTGGAAACCACGTCTTAAATTCAAACAGATTTATCGCAGCGCAAGTAAATAAATAACCACCCCTGACAAACAGAACATCGTGTACGCGACAATATCTATGGCCAAAATCTCTGCCAACCCCTAAGAATTTACACCGCAAGAATATTCTCGAAGGTATTTTATTTACCGAAGCGTCACCGTAGGTGTCATAGCACCCGAATTTACATACGAGATCCGCCTTAATTTACCCGTAATGGTTTACGAACGAGGCGCGAGTGTTCGCTCTGATTGCCAGACTCTCGCGGGAATTACGAATAGAATAGCAACGTGAACTAAAAGGCCTGGCTGGAAATGTTGTGACGTCATCGACGAAAATATGGCCATTGACAATGGCGATTGGATGGTTACCCTGTAGGTACTATATCTTTCTAATCTGTGATGGTGACTGGCCAAGCGTGAGTTGGGCTCGCACGTAGAATTTTCCGTAAGTGGACGTGTAAGTTATTGAGAGATTATTATCTTACTATTTAGCTGTTAGCGCGCCCGCGAGAACTATACCATTTTCCAAACTATCTCCATACGAAATTTTATTAAAACCACAGGCATTATTTATGTTTTTCTGACACTACAGTGTAGTGATGGTTACAACGATTTTAGCGTGGGAACAAACGGGTAGCAGGTTTGTTACGCCTGCTGCAATTTCAACTTGCAAAAAACTAAAAAATCATTTACAATCCAAGCTTTCTTGCCTGTTTCAATTTTTTATAATTGTATCCACGTGCAAATCACTCTGTTACTTTGCCAAGTCTGCTCCAAACATAAGTGGCACAGCAAACGGAATCCAAGACGAGCGACAGACAAAGTAAAATGCAAATCCTCATGTATTACCAATTAGCTCCCCACCAACTGCAGTTTCTAAGGCTGGCTGTATGGCGACAATGCCTACATCGCTCCCCTTGTAGACAGCTAGTGTATAAATAAAACATTTTAATCCTTCTACGGTCTCTAGCTTGGAAGAAGCGTACTATAAATTGCTGTAAAGGAGTTCTCTAATGGTGTCCTCGGAATGGATAGTCCGTATGACTTTTAAATGCAACTTGGTATAAGTTTTTATTTAACAACCTACGAAGACGTTATACAATATTATTGTACTTAAAAATAAAACTATTTCACAAATACTAATGCCCATTTTTAAGAGAACAATGTAATCTTTCAGTTTACTATATCGAACATCTCAATCTGGGATCAGTCGAATCCGTTGTTAAAAATTGTGAAAAACAAATTCTGCCTTTATCAATAAAATCCCTATTGCCATGAACACAAAATATTTACCTTGCTACTCCGCTACTTACGTGCAAGATAACCAAGCTTGTGCGAAATATATACGTTTTGCATGCAATCCCTCCCTCCACTACTGCCACACAAAACGCAACGCAATTAATCCTAACACCACACAAACACTGACGCGCGTTTCGATCCCTCTACGGGATCATTATCAAAGTTAGAGCACAACCGATGTACATGCGAACCGATGCGATGCGATGCGATGTACATCTATTGCCGCCTACCTATTGCTTACCTTGTAATCTTCTTCATTCTCGAATTCTTCCATTTGCCCGAATTTCATATGCTATAATGAACTTTGAAATGGCCATCCTATGTAGAGCTCAGTAGGTTAGGTTGGGTTAGTTTTATAACAATACTGATTTTGTAAAAAATATTTTAAAAATGATTGTATAAAGCATCCAGGGTGACCAAAAAGTTCGACACGACATACTATTTCTATGGTATCAGCGTCAAATAGTTCGTGACACCCAAAGTGGCCAAAAAGTCAGCAACACGACCTTATTTCAACTGTAACAATGACGTGTTACGAACTATTTGGCTACTTTGGGTGTCACGAACTACTTGACGCTGACTGTACCGAACTATTAGTATGAAAGTATTTAATAATTATAAATTATTTTGGTAGTGATCTTGAATCTAAGACATATTAATTTATGGCAAACGCAAGGAAACCCCGTTTTCTGTAATTAACTATTCCTTATTTTGTGGTGTTCTATAAAGTCATTGTATTATAAAAACTTTAAGTTCTATCACCATATCAAAAGCTAGGCGTACGAATATTGATACAACAGCTTTGTGTGCTGAGATTTTGCGATAATTGCATTCGTGACGCTCCGGGGTCTCAGACTCGCTGACAATAACACGCTTTGCTGCATAATGCCCGTTAAA
The DNA here is from genome assembly GCA_963854515.1 of Pandemis heparana. Lineage (NCBI taxonomy): Eukaryota > Metazoa > Arthropoda > Insecta > Lepidoptera > Tortricidae > Pandemis > Pandemis heparana. Next base: position 5,811,641 of record OY978016.1, on the reverse strand, counting down.
ATTACAGCGAACACTCTTCAATTTAATTTCTCGTTATTACTCTAGACGTCTTAGAACGACCAAGTTGTAGTTTGGGAGGTGATGGCGAAAAACATTAGTGATTTTAATAGCTGACTCGCTCCAAGAAGCTTGTTCCCCGTACATAACCAAATTATATAACCGGCGCTGGTAAAACCTATGTAGGATCATCATCATCATCTCCAGCCTATATACGTCCCACTGCTGGGCACAGGCCTCCTCTCAGAATGAGAGGGCTTGGGCTATAGTTCCCACGCCTGCCCAGTGCGGATTGGGAACTTCACACACACTATTGAATTGCTTCGCAGTTGTGTGCAGGTTTCCTCACGATGTTTTTCCTTCACCGAAAAGCTCATGGTAAATTTCAAATGAGATATCGCACATAAATTCCGAAAAACTCAGAGGTGCGAGCCCGGGATTCGAACCCACGACCCTCTGCTTGAGAGGCAACAGATCAAACCACTAGGCTACCACGGCTTTTTTGATGCTATGTAGGATGATTAGTTTTAATTTAGAAATCGTGTTTATTTTACCTTAGAATGTCCTGAGGCCTTACCATGACGTCCTTATTCCGACTCAGTTCAAGTTTTAGCTGTCACTTTTGGTATGAATCTGACAGCGAGCGAACCTAAACTGAATCCGACTGAATCCCATTAAGACGTCATGGTAAGGCCCTAGTAGGTAATGTAAAATAGTTATGTAGGGAACAAGTGCTCCAGGAGTGGATACTGTAAGATACGTGCTATACCTAGCTCTTCGGATTAACTTGGCCCAGTTGGTCCAGTAGGCTTATTGTCTAACTCGCTCGCGATCGCCATCTTGTTCATTTTGACAGTTCTTGTATGAATGTGACAGCTATCTGATTCCGATGCCAATTGTCAGCCCATACATGAACTGTCAAAATGAACACAATGGTGATCCCGAGCGAATTACGTAATAAGCTTGCAGGTTTTATAAGTGCAACGTGCGTTGAAATAATTTATGGCACATTGCCGTATTGTTGTGGTTGTCGGACGTCTCACGTTCTTATGAGTTTTGTCCAGCCATACATCTCAAAGCACATGTCTATAGGTTTCACCTGTGCCAAAGTACCCTGCCGTGTTAGATCTAACTACCATCGTCTTACTCGCTAATCCTGCCGCCTAGCTGCAGTGCTTGCGCTGCTGTGTTCTGGCGTAGAGAGTAAGACCGCCAGTGAAATTGCTGGCACATGAAGTATTATATCGTAGCCATCTAGGCTGGCAACGCATCTGCAATCCTCGAGTGTTGCGTGTGCTCACCACTTACCATCAGGTAACCTACTTGTCCGTTTCCTTTCATGTCGTGTAAAAAAATAGAATAAGAATAAGATCTTTATTACGCAGAAGCACGTGTTCATGCTAAAAATAATGCAAAATAGAAGTAGAAATAAAGCGCAAATGCGAAAAAGTAGTCCACTCAGCACTTGTTGGGTCACTAAAAGTAGCTCGACGCTGATATTACGTGGTTCCTGGTACTGGAATAGGATCATACCTTTTCCAAAACAACACTAGAGAAATAGTATTATTAATTTGAATACTTACATGCTCGGAATGTTTACGTACCCCATCGTGGTCTTTACTGCTTTAATCAAATACTTACCCAGCTCCTTTACTATAAGAACTTGGAAAAGAATTGGTATTCCATAAGTTATGAAAAGAACAGGTCCGCTGCAGACGGCTTTGCACTAATTAAAAGTGTCAATGCACTTAAATATTTTTGAGTTTCTCTGCTGGAATTAATAAGCAAGGTATAATTGATATCGTCCCTGTGGGTGTAAAAAATATTGAAAAATTGCGCAGGAAAAAAGGATCTCACGTAGAAATCGCCTGCTCCGTTTATATTAATCACCTTGCTTCTGCCAGCGACATAGTCCGCGTAGAATTATACTTACACTAGGCAGCTACGACCTTCGACATGTTTAAAAAGTAGCCTATGTTTTAATCTAGGGTACCAGTTATCTTCGTTCCAAATTTTATCGAAATCCGTCGAGTAGTTTCAGCGTGAAAAAGGAACAAACATCATGCTCGAAATATTTTACAGCAAATTTGTCAGTGCTGATATAAAGGGCACATTTTTATGCCCTCAGGATGTGATAAGATGGTGTAAGTCTCTTTTGTCAACCCTTTGGTATAAACGGTCCAACCTGTTGCGCCATCATTGGATAGATTTCAATACGAAAATCCGAAGCGAGAAAGGGGGAAAGTTGCCCAACTGAATAGTTTTTGATCTTATTATTATGCTGTCCACTTATATTGTTTGGGAACAATCACATAATATAATATACCTACTCAATGTTTATAAATACGCGACGTCTAATTTCTAAACGACACTGAAAATGAGAACACATAGAAAAATCCGAAAAGTGAAGCTATGGCCGTGAATCGGACACGGGTCCTCGTCATTCCGTGACGCGTGCTATACCCCTAAACCAAGTACGCGACAACTTTTACAAAAAAAAAAGAAAGCCGGTAGGTTTAGTGGTTTAACCAACGGCCTCCTGTGCAGAAGGTCGTGAGTTCAAATCCCGGCTGGCACCAGTGAGTTTTTCGGAATTGATGTCCGAAATCGCATTTGAAGTTTACCATGAGGTTTTCGGTGTAGGAAACCATCGTGAGGAAACCTTCAATGGTGTGTGGGATGTGAAGTTCCGCCCGGGAACTACTTAATACCCAAACCCTAAGCTCTCTATGCCCAGTAGTGGGACGTATATATAGGCTGGCAATGATCAATTAATTGCGAGTCTATGGGCAACCGACGTGTATTGAACGTATGCTTACGTAAATGAATTTACGTCGGTCTTTTTACTACCGTAAAATGGGGTTAGATTGATTAATTTTAAACTTGAAATGCTTATATCTTCTCCAGTTTTGACGCAAAAAATAAATAAAAAAATATATATTAGCGACTCGTTAGGATATTTTTTTTGGTGTGGTGAAAAAAAAATTACTACCTATAATTACCAAGAAAAAAAATTTTTTTAGGCCTTATCAAGTCTATACTTGAAAAGGGGTTGCTTTGATATGCCCTGTTTTTTTAATCGCATGAGAAAGTATCCCCTTACAGCAGTATAATGCAAAAAAAAATTTGTACTCCACCAATTATTTTAGAAGTTATTAGGTTTTAAAGGTTTACGGGGTGTCATTGATTACAGGGGTAAAGTTGATCAGTTGGAGCTGTTCATTATAATACTAATTTTGATGAATTTTATATTACGTAAAATCAAAAAATGAGTGATATATGAGAATATAAAACATTTGTGTTATTAGCAGCATTTATGAATTTATTATACACTGTTCCAAAGGGAATTTTATTGGCAGCAGAGGAAGCATTAATGCTCAAGATTCCATCGCATAATATTCTTTACTGCATCTTCTAGATCTTCCTGTGTATAGTTCTTGTAATTTCGACTGCCCAGACGAGGTTTGTAAGTGCGCACCATCTTGAAACCTATAAAAAAAAAGTTTGGGGTTACATTGATAAGCTATCAATGTAGCCCCGCCCAATCTATCAAAGAAACCCCGTGACACCAATCTCGCCACAGAAAAAAAATGGGTGCCGGTCCTGTAAAGCCAAACCACGTTTACATTCCCAAAGAAACATATAATAATATTAGCAATGACAAAAAACTGAGATCTCAATACTCACCCTTCCACCATAGAAGTTATTCATTACACGAAAAATAGAATTTGTAAAGACACTGCTTGGATAATTATTTTTAAAGCCGCACGTAATTTTTACTGCATGTACGCCGCGTGGAAAGATGGCCGAACTGTCAGTGTTGCTAGTGCAAAAATATCAAACAGATGCGTTGAGCGTGGTTCGAGCTATTGGTAAAAATGCAATTTTTTTAAGTTATCATCAATGTTGCCCCATGTTTTGAAAGTAACCCCAATTTACGGTATATGTTTTTCACTGACACGCATATTTAACCTAGTCTGTTTATTTTATCGTAATCGTCGTTGTTCAAAACCACTTGAATACCTACTCGTATACTTTTGTAACAATAAAACACATTACACAGGTAACAAGACCTAAAGGCCACGTCTAGCATGATTGTGGGCGTTTAGGTGGAAAAGGGAATGAAAAGTGATGGGTTGCTAGCCGCATCGTCTATATCATAATTTGTAATAATTTAGCTATAACACGATCATCATCATCTTATCAGCCAGAAGACGTCCTCTGCAAGACGGCCTACCTATACATAAATAGCTATAAATTATATTACTTTAAATACCTGTAACAAAAACGCGTAATGCGTAACAGGGCACGTAACAATCCAACCGCATCTATTTCCAGTAGAATAAACATTTATTCGCTACTCAAATAAATTTGATAAAAAATGTCTGAAATAAATACCTTATGGCATACTAGAAGACGAGGAATGTGAGACGAAGATCGCGAATACCTAGGCGACAGCGCACATTGCTGAAGCGAGTCCACTTGACATAACCAGTAGGCTAATTGTCTAACTCGCTCGCAATCGCCATCGTGTTCATTTTGACAGTTCATGTACGGGCTGACAATTGACATCGGAATCAGCTAGCTGTCATATTCATACAAGGACTGTCAAAATGAACACGATGGCGCTTGCGAGCGAGTTAGACAATAAGCCTACAACAGAAGTTCTTATTAAAAAAAATATTATTAGTACACGCTTTTTCTGACAGATCTTTTTGTTGGCTACACTTACATTGTCATCCATCCTACATAATAGTATGAAATTTTAATGCACTTCGACCTCTAGAAGTGGATCAAATTTAACTTGCGTACACGTAAAGCTAAATAAAGCTTTTAGAAACAAAACGACTAACCATTGACTTCGGATTCAAGTGGAATACCAGATTAAATGACACAAATTCAGAAACCACATTTATTGACTTTTACCTTTTTGCAAGGTTGAGTCTTGCAAACTTTTGATGATTTCTCCCCTTACCTCTATAATACTCGTATCTCTCTTCTCTCCTATGTACACAAATGCATTTTGGGGTTTTGTTCAGTGGGTTAGTTGTGAATGTGAATTATAAATCTGGAATAGAAAAACCCAAAATGTTGGCTTCCTCTGGTATGTACGTTTAAATCTCACGGAAGTCTTCCTATTTCCTTTTTTAGAAAGCGAACGATCGTCGCTAAACTAAGCTGCGACGCTGCACGGCGCAAGCCATAAACACGGACCCAGCTACCTTTCCAAACTCGCCAGCCCGCTTATGCCAGCTATTTCTCCATTTACCCCCACTCATATATAAATCTCAAATAAAATATATTTGGGTGGACACGAGACAAAACACTTAACCTGATTGACCCCCGGCTGGTATTTTTATTGCTTCTCAAGTCGCCGGTGGTTCGGCCTCAGGAGGACACTTTTGCGTGCATTCATTCCCTTTCGAGACTTTTTTTCTGTAAAATGCTCCCGCTATTTATTTGAGAGGCGTTTTATTTGCGTACGTAAGAGAGTGACGGGCGAATGGTGTAATGAACTTTCTTCGTCTCAAATTGTTTTAGAATTGATCGCACCTACATTGGTATTTTTACTTACAATCTTAACTTCTATCAAATTTCCCTCACTGAATTTTAACCTGACACTAGCTAGCAATAGAGCTACGAAATGTTATCCACACACGGTCCTATCTTTATACATTTCTCGCCCATTCAATATTCATGTCTTCGGCAATGTAATTGTAACTTTACTGAGTGCAGAGATTGAAACAATAAATTGCAAGGAACAGTAACATGTGGCGACACGCAACCTGCGGCAATTCCCAAACAGGGTTGTCAGACGAAAAAAAAGTCGCAAATTTTCTCCAGTAGGTACACTCCTAAAAATCAGATTAAAGAACCATTAAAGACCGTTTTTATGCAGTCACGCAACTTCTTTTAATTTTGAGTAGTCTTTCCGTTAAAAGGTTTTCTTGAAAGCTTCGGTCATTGAACTTTCGTTGTTTCGCAAAACTCAGTTTGGCAGCCCTACAGTGCCGCGCCCTTAGCCGACACCATTAGAGCGAAATTAAGACAGCATGCGCTACCAATATGCAAATCCCGAGCCCGACACATGTACCGGGTGCTCGGAGCCTAAACAAATATTGTTTATAATAAAGTACCCGCGTTATAACCAACATATTCTGTAAATAAGCGGTATTAATGAAAATATTGTACTTTCTGGCTTGTGTCCACAGGTTCGCTCTCCGAATATTTATTAGAAGTATTTTATTCACCTTTTCTCATTTTGCTTAAATATTTTTTGGAAAAGAAACCGATATCAGAAATGAATAAGTGATTCAATTGCTTAAACTTAAATTAAACTTTGTTGAGTCGCAAAACAAAGGCGAAATAGATAAGATATCCAAAATCCTTTTGGACTAAACTCATGTACATAAACAAGCATTTCTGAAGGTAAATCTTGATAAAGCAACTATTGCGTTTCACCCTTTGTTACTTTGAACGCCAGTATTCCTTTGATTTGCTTCGTTTTAACATAAAGGCGAGTTTACGTTTCCGCAACGCATTTGTTTCTCGTTCGTTGGAGGAATCCTCAGCTCGCGATAAAGTATCGCGAGGCAGTCGCACATTCTTCGCGTCGACCCAGTGGGCTGGAAAACATCCTTTACTTAACAATACCTTCTAAAGTCTACAACGGGACGTGTGTTTTTCAAGTTTTTTCGAGTTTCTGAAGTTATAAAAAGGAAAAAGTGCGTGCTAAGCGAAAACAAATATTGTTATAGAGCTAGCAGCCAAGGACATCACTTTTCCGGGTGGATCTGCCAGTTACATGCACTTAAATAGATATCGCATTGTTTGATCGTTTTTGTATGTCTAGCGGTTTATACCCGATGAAAATTCTATTTGTTTTCAAGCGTTCCATTCACTAATAGCAAAGTAAACGTGGAATCACTACAACGTACATTTCAAGTACCTCTTCGCGAGGTTTAAATAAAAATCAAGCTCAATTCCCCGCGGAGCGTGCTGAGCAATTTTCCAATACAGCCATCAGCGTTGGTAGGTACATACGAGAGGTAGTCTTACAAGCAGAATTGATACTTCAGACATCCCTTGAAGTGCTATTCTCTTGAAAGCTTTTATATTATATTATCTAGGACCTTTCAACACGTGGCGAACGTCTGTCGAAGCGATCTATCGATCGATTTCAATTTTCGACGCGGGTAAAGAGCAAAGTGCACGATACAGCATAGCAGGTGGCAGTGAGACAAACTTAAATAAATTTACTCCAGTACTCGTGGGAGGTGTTCCTTTAAAGATACTATCCAACCTTATTCATACAAGATGTGAAGCCGTTTGTCACTTCTCGAATAGGTACTCTCATTTTAAAATTCTACTTATTGTATAAGACATGTTTTAAAACTGTCTTTTGCTTAAGCACTGACGATAGAGTCTGTCTAACGAAAGCTGAACCTGTAAAAACGCGTCAATTTCAAAAAATCATGACCGGGTAACACAGGATCACTCCAACAGCTGCAATTTTCTCAGAGAAATGTCAATTTGACATATAACATGACACCTCAGATAGACACACTTAGAGACAAAATGTTGCCAATCAAATAACTAGCGGGTTCAGCTTTCGTTAGGCAGACTCTATTGTCATTTTTTTTGCTAAAAAAGAAGGTGAATTTTTGGAACCACGCGTAACGCAAGGGTACTTACGTTTCTACATGACAATATGATTTTTCCCTACATCCTTTAAATTATTTGCAATTCATAGGATTTTTTATTTATTTTAATAAAGGAACATAGCATATTAAATAAAAATAAAAATTACATTATATCTGTATAATAAATAATGAAAAAAAATAACTAAATAATATGTACAAAATCAACCTAATCCTAGCTTTAGGTATCTATTTACACTACATCTACATTTAGGTAGGTGAGCACTCAGTACCTAAAGTAGATTTCTTGTCAAAAGTCAAAGTCAAAAGTCAAAAGTTTATTTTGCAAATAGGCCGCCTAGGGCTCTTTTACATGTCTTTTTTTTTAATCTACCAGCTTGAACTTTTAAACCGTCACAAAACAGCTGTTTGGAGAATGCTTCGTCGTTGTTCACCAGCAAACAACTTTTATAAATTAGGTACGAAATTATGTAAATTAACCGTAACTGTCAGTGTAAACATAATTCGTGGAAAAGAGTTATCTTTACTGCCAAATTTGTAGTTTTACAAGTTTGTTTTAAAGTTTAAAGCATAACTTAAATGTTATTCGGAAAGTTCGGTCGTATTTAAGCGTGAAACATAACCCAAGTTACAACAAACAGTAAATGTTATATATATACTACCACAGGATAGGTGAAACGCCTTTGCTTTTTTCACGAGAAAAAATAAGCGATCATAATTTTGTATTTTTGACTACTTCAAAGTGCAAGGGGGGCAACTCTGAAATTCTATTTTCGAAGTTTGTTGCATACCTTCTCTCTCACTCTCAAGATAATGACTATTAGTATGAGCGGAACAGCACGAAGCGAACCTCAAAAATCGAATATTGGAGAATAGGGCCTGACGTTGACAATTTGAAATTAACGTCAGTTTTTTTTTTTTCTATAGAGAAAATACAAAGGGATAAGTGTGTATTCTGTGATAGTATCGGAGTTACGCCGTTTTAGAATAAGCACAAATTAATAAATTAATTAAGTATAAATTAAATATAAGCCCTAGCGAAAAAATTAAACTGTCAGCATGTTCATCTTTTCAAGCAAAATACAGAGAACCATTAAAATTATAGGCTCAGAAATATGAAATGTTGTCAATTAGTTTGTTGTCGTTACGTGCCAAAAGTGGTGCTGTCAATTTTTCTATACTAAATTAAGACGTTGTTTACGCGAACGAATTCGACGTTTCTTGTGTCAAAAATTTACATCGGTGTTCAAAGTTTAACTCATTTCCTGAGAAATCGCTATAATAAGGGGATACATACAGAATCGACCAATCGCTTTATCACATTACAAGAGGAGCGGGGCGCAGTGTAGATTTCAACTAATGCACTTCCATGCTTCGCCTCAATCGAAGTGCACCCTAAGTCATAGCATAGACTAGGTTTCCTTAAAGCGAAGGCCACAAAGCACACGTCTCGCTTAAAGGCAAAATTAATTAATCTTCTTGTGACTGTCAAACTGTAGCGTGCCACTGAAGGTTGTTTGAACTTCTTTAGTAATTAATAAGCGAAGACTCCTTGACCACGATACGACTTGATATGGGTATGATGTGGTCATTTGAAAACAAAATATAGTTAGGTACATCAATGACTTACCAGGAAGTGCGTAGTTTCAATTGTTTCACAGCACGTAATGTTTGCGACTAAATTAAAAGCCAGACGGTACAAAGGATGTAGAGCTATCTTAAGAAGAAGAAAAACATTTATTGACATAAAATTCGACATAACATAAAAAATAAAATAAAAATAAACATCTTAAGCATAAACAAATGACAAATAAGTGCCGAATTTTGCCAAAAGGGCCATTCAGCGTGATCTTAGTAGTTATCAGCTACCGAATCGCTTGCCGCTACGCTTGCCACCATGCTTTCTATTTAGCTTTAGCGTTAGGGATCTCCCGCTTCGTATAAATCCATATTATGCAAGTAACAACGTTTTGGTTCCCTGCCAGCAGACGGTGTGCATATGCATACGTAAGCATCCTGCGGTTTAAGTGCCATGCATGTAGGGTTACCATACGTAAACGTGAGAAATTCTTACAAAAATGTGAGGTTGTCGTCATTGTGTTAGGCACTTGTCAAAATCACGTCAATCATGTCCACTGTACACCATTTGACAAGTACAAGCGGTGATTGCGATTGAGCGCTTTAGACAATACGTCTAAAGTCGGAAGTGTCGGAAGTATTATTGGTAATGACTTGATCAAATAACACTTTGTACAAAAATAATTAAAATACTCCACGCCGCAAAGCTGTGGGACAGAGTTGGAATTGTGAAGTTTTCAGTTTCATTTGAAAGAACCACAAGGGTGTACCTGTATTGTTGTGTAGGTGTATTATTATTATGTTAGTGCTTTATTAGTTTAGGTTTAAATTAGAGCCATTGCTCTTCTAGCTTTCTAGTATGTCTACTCTCTATACTCTGATTTCTATTGTCCTGTCAATCGTTCGAAGGTTAACTGGAAGAGATCCCTTTAAGGGATAAGTTCGCCTTTGTACATCTATTTGTCTCATTATCTGTAAAATTAATGTGTTTTGTGTACAATAAAGAGTTATACATACATTCATACATACGTCTTACCTTCTGAACTGTGTAAAAAAGATCCTCATTTTTGACCATTACCGGAACGAATCGTAAGTGGGACACTTCTAGTCTTATTGACTTTTATCGGCAGTTCGTTAAGTCTTTTAGTGAAAGATAGAGCATTAGTACAAACAAACGATTCATCAGATGAAAGTAAAAAAAGAGATTGCAGATAGGTACCTACGTTCATATCATATTTATGTTCAAATTAATTGTAGTTAGGTACTCAGGTACAAAGATTCCAGTAGTTTTTCAGTAGGGCCGGAATCGTGACATTCGCTTGAAAATACTCATTTGTTTACATAAATTCTGGTGGCTGGCAACACTAGAGTTAGCGGCATACTAACACAACACATGCATTGTGGTTAATAGAGGTAAGTGAATTATATATTAACGTGTTTCGAGGAATGTAATTTAAAATTGCATGTCCACCCTATTTATTCCTAAGGCGACCGTAGTTTTTTATGCGAAATAGACCTGCGTTTGATTTGATCACAGTCTCGCCTGTTGGTAAGGGTGAAACACGCTTTCCTAGTAAATACCCATTCAAGCTTGATTTGTTTTAAAATACCTAGCTCTAGAATATTCCGGTTCCTAAACTCTGTCATCGATAGACAATGAAATGCCTTAATAATGAACTGTACTAATCAGATTAAGTCAAATTTACATTAAAGAGCCTCGGGCTAGTCTAATAAAATTAACAATTCTTTCCTCCGCCCGCCGTTTCGAGATACGATTGAAATTCAAATTAGAAGTTTGGAGCATATCTAATATAATTAAGTCGCTCCACCGAGTAATTGAGAAGACATCCCTACTGTTTAACTGAGATGTTAGGAAACTTCCTCGAATAAAAAACTAATTTAGGTACCCATTTAAGATTAGTTACGATTTGGATTCTTAGTACGGAAGTCGAGGCTTCTAATAAGTAAAGTTTGTGTGGTAAGTTTACAAAATGTGTAGGACAAGACCAGAATAAAGACAAACGGAAATTCCCACGCGAGCAATCTTTAAAAATCTACGAATTAACGATATACAGGTACCTACCTAATGCTAACGAAAAATATTTACTGTCTAGGATTTTGTTTTTAATCTTGGCACTGACTGGACAAATTAAGTTCTTAACTGTAGGTATGCCTCTTTAATCTCCTGAAAGTAAGAGAAAATATCTATAAGAACGCTCAAATAGTTTTGAATAGTCTGTTTGAGGAAGTTCCAAATAGATAATATATTGTAGGATACATAACCTATTATGCTACTAAGTAAGCTTAATTTATTCATTTAAGCTTTTAATAAACTTTTAAGTGCCTGTACCTGTAGGTATAAAGATTGATTATTTGTGATTGTATTCAGGTACCTACCTATTCTTAGGCCATACCTACCCAACATTTAAACAAGCTTAATCTTCAGTTCTTTATTGCAATCAAACTTTTGTGATTGGTCTCAAAATAAAAAGATTAAGATCACTTGAATTCCAGTCACGTAGTTTGTCTAGATCTTTTATAAACTTTTGCTTTGGATACTAAACTAATACTTTAATTCTTATTTAGATAAATTCTGAGGTAATACTAAACGTGCGAACGTAGGTACTAGCTACACTGTAGTTAACTACAAAGCTATATAGCTCCGACTCTATGTAAGTAGCGCTCCTTCGTAACGAATTAATAACATTACACTACGAAATCTACTTTAACCAAAATGGCTTTGTCAGTAAACATTAGTCTGAGATTTAATACCTACACCGCACGTCACAACGTCAACGCATAGTAACAAACAATCTAATAGGAATGCCATTAGAGGTACGTAAGTTGAGGGTGTTATACAGATAATTGACAGTAGGTTCTGCACTTAATAGACAGAAGAAGTTAGCGGGTCGCTACCCGTGGTCCCACTGTTATAAAAATAATGAATTACACTTCACCATAAGGTCGACGGTATCCCACGGGTTCCTATTTCTTCTCGGTTTGCACTTCGGGCATTTGAAGATTTTTATGACAGTGGGACCAACTTTCCTACTATGTACTTAGTTTATTTCATTCGGAACAACATGACAACACCTGAATGGTTGTACTACTTATACTCGTACTTACCGACCTATTTCCTGCTGAATCTCTAAGTTTGGTACTTAGATAGATGTGTCAAAATTTATCCTACGTAGTTGCCTATTAGGTACTCACATTCGCCTCCAGTATGCTTAGTGTAGGTTTTCGGTCACAAAATACGTCTCGAACGCGTTGCGTTAAAAATGTCAAATACTATGAGAACAATTTGTTGCCGTTTCGATCCGCAAGTGGCGCTGCCAATTTTTCCACAGTAATTGAGACGATTACGTAAACGCGTTCGAGACGTTTTTTAACGCGAAAACTTACACTAGAGGCTCTGGTGGCCATCCGGCCGGAGTTCATAAACAACTGAATATATAGTGCTTCTAATTTCTTAATGTATTTGACAGTTTCGAATAAACTTGAATAAAAAAGTAGGTACCTACCTACATTATTGGGGATGAGAGCAAGTAGTTTGGACAGAGATGCTCGTTGCAGCTGTTGCACTTGCATTATTTTTCGTTCATTTTTATTCAGAACACAGCAACTCTCAAATACATTAAGCAAGTAGGTGGGTTATACTTACTGTAATGTCAAATCATTTGTAGGCGTGTTCTATTCTTTTTGCGCTATCCACGCTAGCAATGTTGGATAGCAATATTAACGGCTAGATATCACTTACACCAAAATCACCAATACACGATTCATCTAAAACACGTGCGTTAATCTACTGTTCTGAATCTTTCTACCGCGTAAAGACGCCACCGTATAATATGTAAATTAGAGCAGACGTTAGCCTGCAAACATTGGGTGAATTAATGTCTTACGAACGTCTCAGACCCGGGGGTGAACAACTTCAAATGTAACAACCCACCACCTATATGTATTACTTATAATTCGAAATAAATTGTTGTTTAAAATTGGGTATGATGCCGCAGGGACTAGCGTTGGTGCTACTTTCTAAACTTACAAATATACGTGTTCAAAATTGAGTAATTCACGTTAAATAGAATTTGTCTTGAACAGAAAAACAAAAGGTGGTTTATGTTGCTGGCAACACAAGGTCAATAATATTATGTTGGCAAAGAATGCCTCCCCTCTACTACTACACTACTTCCGTTGTTATGGCGAATAGATATAACTAATGGTGTCGTGAAATAAAAATCCTTCTGCTTGCTCCAAGTTGTAACTATTATAGTATTGTGTTAAGGTGTCATAAGTTTAATAAACTCAGTGAAACAGCAACTGTTTGATTTACCGACCAGCTACAACAATACCTACAATAACTACAGTCCACGCTCTCAACAGTTTATTCAGTAAAACGCAGTACAGTTATCGATGAGCAGGGGTTTACTAATAATATCGAAATTAGATGTTCGTATCATAAAATTCCCCTTTCCTGTTCAAGACTTTAGGTACTTAGTGGGAGCTTCGACGAATTTGATTCGAGAATATTAATTTAAACCACATTTAATACATGTATAATAATTTCTAGGTTCACCAAACACTTCTTTGAAACTCGAGTTTTGTCTCCTTGTTGCTCAAAAACCAAATTATCCTGTCCAAGTAGCTTTCCATACCACAAGTAAAGGTTTTGTATTCAAGTGAGAACACGGTTAAAGTCATTAGTCGGATCAAAGCTGTTCACACACGTTTTTTCTCAACCATTGACATCAACTTAGCCCACAAAAAAGATTTCTTCAGATTTAAATTAACTTTTTCTAAAACTGGCCTCAAATGGTTGGGTGGTAAGGACGGCTATAAATACAAAAACATATCGTTATCGCATCAATCGTTTATTAGCTACGCAAAAAATCTCAACAATGAGAGTGTTATCTATCAGTATAAGACACATTCCAATGTAGTTATTACAATAATTATACAGGTAAAGAAAAAATGGGGCTCAAAAAATGTAAGCTTCGCTTAAAGAATCGTCAGGCATTAAAACAGCGAAAAAACTTATGTGGTTACACAAAATCAGCAAAAACAACATAACATTATGACATTATTTCCGACAAAATATTGTTTGTACTTCATACAGAGCTGAGTATTATGGCATTGATTATATAATATTTTATTTAATATATTAGTGTAAATAGTAAATAGGTACCAACAGGTAGGTACTTATTTCGTTTATACGCACTTAAAATATTAATGTTCGTAATGTAAGTATTAATGGAAGAAAATTTTATTACAAAAATATATTTATGCGACAATCCCACAAAGCACTTTTATTTCGTTTACTAATTTCTAATAAGGCTCAGCTTAGCACTGTGAGGTACTTTTGTGGACACTTGATGGAAAAATAAAATCTCGGTTTAGACGCTCATTCTGGTTTAAAGCTTGACTGCTCCGTACATTTTAACACTAAATCGAGATTTTACTTGTTCCCACCAATTGGACTTTAACTTGTATAAATGAACGAGCCAACCAGAGATTCAAAATGTGATATGAATTTGATTCAAAACATCACTAATTGTATTACATAATATAGCGGTATTTTAAGCAGAAAGACTGTCTTTTACCAATTGAGGGTCTTAGAAAACTCAGGATGATTGGGCCCCCAAAGACTGGCCGACAAATGAAGTAGATAAAGCTAAATCTACCTACATTTATTCAACTGATATTTTTTAGTCAATGGGGGCCCCAAAGTCTACAGAGTGCCCAGAGAGAAAGACGGATTGCCACACAGTAAGATTGCTTGTGATATACAAACTTGTTGCTACATAGTTGCTGGTACATTGCAATGTGACATTATACAATAATTGACGTATACATATAACATACATATACAGTTTTATTGCTATTTACTAAGGCAGGTGTCAGACTTATGGCAGTTATTGTTATTAAACTTTAAGATATTGGTTTCTCTCGCTTATATTAAACTTTGATTATTTATGTACAGTGCTTCTATTTTCCTAATGTCTCTCGGCAATCTTCGTTTTTATATGACTGACGTCTGAACTGAATAATCATAAAGTTTGCCGAGTGACATAAAGAAACTAGAAACACAGCACTTGTCTATATAGACAGTAAAGTTGATGATAAAAAAAAGAAGAGGTGAGCAGTCATAGCCCCAAATCTAGGGTAGTTTCTCTTGATCTACAACTTGCTACTCGCTATTATGCTTGGTTATAACCGACCTTTATCTAAAGCTAACTCTTCTAATAAAAACACTTCGCTAGTAAGTGTGAATAAGCTCTATCCTTAAATCTTGAGTGCCGTTCGTGCACTACAATAAGATAACCGGGGTAACCAGATGGCCATATTATAGCTGTAGTATCACTATAGTAGCTAAAATCGATGGTAGCATCCCGACATACACTGACGAGCAAAAATAACAGGTAACTCATACAAAGTTCTATGAAAAGCGACTCGTCATCTTTGCTAGTGCGTATAGTTCACTGTGGCTCAGAGAAAAGTGACTAACAAAATGGTAACTGCTGTAAACCATATTGGCACAGAGCTTAGACTAAAGAATAGAGGGATGGTTAAAGTAACAACAGAATGACATCAAAGGGATGTTCCATATTTTTAGTAAGAATGGGCTAAAAGTAGGTTTGTATATCATCGGTATCGGTAAGCAACCTATTTGTCTCTGTGCCACCCAATCACATTGTTATATCTACTTATTCTTTGCAAATAAATATGTTCTATTCTATTCTATTCTACTATTTAAATTAGTTGTCAGTTGTAGATCAGGAAATATAAATTGGCCGTCTGTAATCTCAACTTAGATCTTTTTATTAATATCAAACAAAAGAGAGTTGTAAAATTGTCCATCTTCTCCAAAAAGCACCATTACTGGACATTGTTATTAACAATAGATAAGCAATTAAGCATGTTCAACCACTCATTGTCCGTTAAGTGTTCAGGATTGAAAAAAAATGCAGTAGATAACAGACGGCCAATTTAAATTTCCTAAACTATAACACTTTAGGTTATAAGCAGGGTGATCGCAGCCATTAGGTCATCTGGCTACCATATAAACGCGAAATAAAAAAACGGAACACATTTTTAACTTTCAAAAACACTATAACTATAAATTCGTAAATATAAACGTTCGTTACGATCGCTAAATAATGAGTTATTACTTTCGTTTCGGTTCACGTGAAAAACTTAAACGCTAAATACAGAATATTATGTATCCTAATTTAGATTGGACTTATGGCACTCTTAAAATTATAAACATATATCACTATTTTTAACATTTCATACTTGCAGTAATTATTGTTCCGGTAGACCATTGAAGCACCACGCGTTAAAAATGTAGGTGAATCGCTAGCGAGTAATGAATTATTTTATTTTAATAGCTACCTACCATTAATATAGTACATATTAAGTGTTAGAATCTGGCTAACGACAGTCCGTCCTGGGGCCTTACCATGACGTCTTCATGCGGTTCACTCGCTGTCAGATTCATACTAAAAGTGACAGCTAAAACCTGAACTGAGTCGGAATTAGGACGTGATGGTAAGTTTTTAATCTATCTATCTGCGCAAAATTCGGCATTTTTTTCATATGTTCCTTAAGGCACACGGAAGGTTATTAAACAATATCTTTGAAAAATTAAATACTGGAACGGGGCGAAGCCGCGGGCAACAGCTAGTATAATTTTAAATCGTCAAATGCACGTCAAATAATTAATGTTCATTGTAGTGGGATGAATATTATTTATAATAATATGAATTAAATTTTTATGTAATTACAATATGGCGATACTTTTTTCTTTTAACTACTTTTTAAGATCTTGAAGATTTTCAAGTAATTCGATAAAATATAAACATTGTTGAGACGATAAAGAACTTGGAACAGAAATCTTAGTAGGTACTTGGAAAAAATGTGTTACACCTGCTATTAAGTATGTAGGTACCGGCAATGATTCTTTTTGTTGACTTAATTGTTAATTCAATTTCAAAACTTTATTTTAAAATCCTTAGTTAACTTAACATTGTCAATTAAAATTATATTGTTCTTTCACATAGCAGTTTACACGGCACACTTTATTTGTTATTAACTTTATCTCGCATCTGTTAACTAGATTTAGTATAACTTTCCGATGTGTTACAATGAAATATGTTAATCATAATATATATGTAGCAAAAGCACAGCGTTACTAGATCTTACTATATCACTAATTTAGCACCATTGCTTTGTGCAAGGTTTATGTCACAACGACCGATAAAGCTCATAGTAAAACTCCAAAAAAAATCAAACTTCGATGGAAAACTAATGTATTTACAGCCAGTCTTATTAAGTGATGTGTAATCACGCATTAGATAGGCCTTTCAGGGCTAGCATTTTTGCAGTAAGTCTGTTGTTTTATATCTGTACAAAATCAGCAATATTCAGCACGTTAGACAGGCTATATTTAGACATGGTTTCCCTATTCCTTACTGCGGCTCTACTTATTGTTTATATTTTTCATCAATTTATAAAAAAAGCATCTGAGGTACCAAATCTTGGTTTGGGACTACCAACAAGTAGAACTGTAGAAATTACGTCAACAAAACCTCAAAAAAACTATTTTTGACCTAAGAACTTCTCCGCATAATTTAAATCTTCAATGAGATATATTTCATGATTAACTTTTAAGTTTTAAACAAATTAGAACAAATTTTGAAACCATTATATCCGCTAATCGGAATAACTTGATCAACAACATTAAATACTCCTAGTTACATAACACATTAGATATGTTTAAACTTAAACATTAAACCGTACCTAAATACGTATTTACAAATGGCCGATACAACAATACATATATCTTTACAATCAATAAATATTCATCTACATACGCTATTCAACGGGTGATAAACTCCAGGCTAACTCAAAGCATGTCAGTGGTATTAAAACAATGAAAAAGCATATTATGATGACGCTCACAAATCATTAATAATGAAATCACACGAGTTAATTTATTAATATTGTCACTGCAATTATTCGTATACTTCACATACGTTATTCTATTCAAATACTGCCACCAAATTGCTTACATTCAATCACGTTTCAATACTTCAACATACTTTAAAGTAGACAAGGCTGTGAGTAACTTGTAAATCGATTTATTCTGTGATATTGTCAAAGGGTCTAAACTCACCCATGCTCTGGACATTATAACATAGTCATACTTCCGGTTCAGATATGATCATAATTAATGACAACCAGCTAACTTTAATTGGAAGACTGGAAGCAGAATTCAATATGTTATCATTACTTTAGACACCTGAAAATTTCAACCGAGAAATAATTGTCTATACAGATCTTTTTATAACAAAGGCGAGCTCGAATCCTGCAAGAATACCCATTTACAGATTTACTGACTTACCTTGTCTACTGGATGCGTCGGTAAACCCAATATCTAGTACCTTTAAACTCCGTTTACAATTTTGTCCAAACTGCATGCCATTGCGGGGCTGCAGTGCTAACAAGTTATGACTATACGACTGAGCGCCGCAATGCAATAAAAACTAGCATGATTTATTCTTGAAACCCAGTTTAGACTTGCAAGAAAAATCCAGCAAGATTTATTACTTATTACCAGAGCCTAGAATTTTCAGGGTAAAACAAAACGCTGTCGCCATCTACCTAATGTTATAAACAGTTTTTTTATGTAATGAATGCGCCCGCGAGAGTACAGGGGCGGGGTTTGACGACCGCGGGGGCCGAGAGGTGCGGGCGTTTGGCGCACTCCCCGCCCGCACCGAGAGCTCCCCGCGGTCGTCCCACCCCGCACCCCGCAGCCGCGCAGGCGTGGACTCATTTAATTCGGTCTATAGCGGGATTCTCCTTGCAAGCTTTAACTGGGCTCAAGCAGTGTTTACCGACGCAGCCTATCAGCCTATTGTAGAGTGCACCACCCTCGCAATAGTCAGAGGTTCACAATCCCGTTGTCTCCGTAGAATTCAGCGACTGCGTCCTCGCCGTTCTGCTCTCTTATGACCACAGTGGGGTTGTTCGAGCAGTTAGAGTTGTTCGATATAGTCCGGGTCGATTTGCATCTGTAACCCGTTTTATATTCGTTGTTAAATCATCAAAGTAGTTGCCGACAAACTTAGCAATGGCACATTGGATTGGCAGTAGGCTGGGCACGTTTGGAGAATTGATAGCCGGGGTAGAATGTTTTGAATGATAACAGCATAACGGAAGGTGAGTTGATAGGCCTAGGTAATACTGGCACTCCACTTGGCGTGTTTATCCAAATATTTGCGTAAAAGAAGGGGATGCACTATATTGTTTCTAGCGTATGCGACGAAGACGCCAATAGCGCAACGCGAATACGCAACGCCAAGTGGAGTGCCAGTATAAGGTGGACGGAAGATATAAATAAAATAAATAAAATATCTTTATTACCAGACAACTTTGAGGTCCATATGCTGATATGGTAATCACCTAATCACAAAACTGATCGTGATGAAAATCCTTGGGAAAGGCCTATGTGTATAGCAGCGGATATCTTCCGGCTGATACGATGACGACACATCAAAATCCAAAGCTAAGCCAAGTTCTTTTTTGATATGCGATGGAATATTATTATTAAACATCAGCACGGTAGCTAGAGCTAGCCGTATATGATACGTGATAGTTTACAGAGATATACATAATATTAAAGCACTAACACAAATAACTTTGCCCACCGACACTCAGTATTCTTAGATAAGTCAGCCAGTGTCGCAGCGAGATAAATAAATAAAAGGATAGTCAAGCCTTCAGATCAAAATAGCAAGCCGGAAACATTTTAGATTATTCTCACAAGGAATAAACACATCAACCACCGATATAGGCGATATAGTGTCAGCATACATTTATTCAATCAGGCATTAGGCGTTAGGCGTTAACGCTACTTTGCGTTTTTAAAGCCGGAGATTTAGTAATAGAGGCTAACATACTCCGTCTATTCCGTTGGGATGTCTAGCGGCTGCCCCGTCGGTAAAGCGCGTCGCACCTCTCTATCCGTCTCTTACGGTTAGTTTTGTTAGTAAATCTGTATTAACCAATAACCCATGCGTTTACTCAACAATTGAATCAGGCGCTATTTTGCTGAGGACCATTTCATTGAACAAAAAACATTCACCTATGATGAAATACAGGTTGAGGTTTATTTTTTTCTTGAGTATTATGTACTTGTTTACAAAATATTAGGAGGCCCCTGTACAAGAACGTCACTCAGACAGTGACAAATGACATTACTTCGTTCAATCCATTCGTGCCAGCTCTTGTGATTCGAGCTGTAAGTAGCGGAATACCTAGGTAAATGTTTTTTGTTTATTATTAAACAATTAAATTTCTAAACGACACTGAAAATTAGAATACATAGAAAAATCCGAAAAGTAAAGCTATGGCCGGGAACAAACAATTAAGAAAAGATTACGCGTCTGTTAACAAAATTTATAAGCAACTAAACGCTAGACGACGCGAACGAAATTCTATTATGAAACCTGCATAAAACGGCTGTCGGTGTAGCGAGCGAATTCTCTGTTCATTACGTGATCAACGCGCTTATCGCACAGCGGTTAGTTCTCAACACACGCAATGTATTTAAAAAAACGTTTGTCGCGTCGCCAGTAACGCATAGTCATGATTGGAGGTATAGAACTTCGGCCGCGTCGTTTTGTCTGATACACAGGGCAGCAAAAGTGAATTCAAAATATGATACTGGCGTGTTCTACTTTGTTTTTTTAAATGGAAATGAATTTAAATGTATAGATCGATCACTTAAATGAATCCTCGCCCGCGCGGTACAGGGGCGCGGGGCAGGACGACAAAGGGAACCGACAGGACGACGGCGGCCGGATATCCTAGTGGTTCAGTGACCCTGACTATGAAGCTAGAGGTCCCGGGTTCGAACCCCTGTAGGGTTGTATGATGAATACGAATGTTTGTGCCCGAGTCTTGGATGTTGTATGTATTTAAGTATGTATTTGGGTGGATTTTTGACGTCGTAATTTGTGTCGTCTAGCATGGCACACAAATTACAACGTCAAAAATCCACCCATTTATCTAAATTATATAAGTATGTTTATCCGTTGCCTGTTACCCATAGTACAAGCTTTGCTTAATTTGGGACTGGGGCAATAGGTGTAATTTGTCCCATAATATTTATTTATTTATTTATTTATTTATTTAGGTGCGAGTAACAGGCGCACTACCCGCCCGCACCTCTCGGTCCCCTTTGTCGTCCCACCCCGCGCCCCCGTACCGCGCAGGCGAGGACTCATCTAAGCGGTCGGTCTATAGAGTACTATTATTAGTAGTGTTACCTCTGGCATTCAACAACGACGATAGAGTTGTTGTCTATATCAGTTTCGGTGCTGCTGGTGCGACGTAGCCTCTCGGAGCCGTTCGTTTGCAGCCGATGCTCTAATATAGCGCGCCATATACGCAGTTCTACGCCTCCTCTGTAACATTTTAAGATGAATAAGATATAATTACAAAAACGGATAACTCACGTATAAAAGTCGAGTAACGCTCAACATGTTTCGGACTGATTCGCAGTCCTTCCTCATGGAGCGCTCGCCCCGACGGCAGCGAAACGAACATTGCGCGCCAGCGCTCTGCTCGCTCGGCTACTCGACGCAGCTGTCAGCGGCGCACAACTACCCTCGTTTTTATCGTCATTTTTATTATTGTCAAAAGTAGGAAGAGTTATCCGTTTTTGTAATTATGATTGAGTCTCACAGTAGTTTCATGTTGAAAGTGAAAAAGGATTTATTAAACTACTTTTTGCCCGCGACTTCGTCCGTGCAGAATTACGTAGATTGAAGAACTAATAATCACAACACACCGGATAACTCACGTATAAAAGCCGAAGGATTGCTCCGACAGTTACACTTAAACTATAATAAAAACCTTAATACTATAATAAAATAATATATATATGCTTTAGACTATAATAAAAATAATAATAAAAAAAAAAAAAAACAAAAAAAAAATTACGATAAAAATGAGGGTAGTGGTGCGCCGATGTCAGCTGCGCCGAGTAGCCGCGTGAGCAGAGCGTTGGCGCGCAGTGTTCATTTCGCTGCCGCCGGGGCGACCGCTCCCTGATGAAGGGCTAGGAAATAGTCCGAAACAATTGTCGGAGCAATCCTTCGGCTTTTATACGTGAGTTATCCGGTGTGTTGTAATTATGTGTGTCTCACGTTAGTTTCATGTTGAAAGATGAAGAACTGATGTTGGTAGTTATATTTTGCAATAACTCTAGGCAGCTACGACCTTTGACATATTTATCACTACCCCGCGGGAACTATTCAATTTTCCGGGATAAAAAGTAGCCTATGTGTTAATCTAGGGTACAGCTAACTCACTTCCAAATTTTGTCCAAATCCATCCAGCCGTTTGCGCGTGAAGAAGTAACAAACATACACACACACTCACAAACTTTCGCCTTCATAATATTAGTGTGATTTTATTTGTATTTCTTTTTTGGGTGCGTCCCACGAGATATAACTACAAAATATCTAATTTCATAATAATAACGTTCACAAGATATAATGAACGTTAGTTATAACAGTAAAAAGTATATTTTTTTAACGTATAAGGCTTAAATTATATAGGTAACGTTATTTTTATATAACTTCAATTTGTATAAGATTTATATGGACTAATTTCTTTTGACATAACAAACATTTAACCTCCTGAAACTGCTGCAAGACAGTGTGGCTGCACAACATTGTTTAATTTTCAGCGAGCGAGCGAAGCGAGCGAGCAAGACGGTACGGAGCGGAAGCGACTCGGATAGGTTAGATTCAAAGTTAGGTGTTGGTAATTTTTTTATAACCACCTAGAAAACCCCCTAACCACATGTGCATTATGCTTTTTGATGTTAGATTAATTGATTCATATTTTTTTTAATTCTTAGCTGTTATGAAAATTATATGCTTTGATCGTTATTTCAATTGATATTATATATAAACAACGTTATACCTTACAAAATTAGATATTTTAAGATTATACTTTTCGTTCATTATATCCAGTAAACATTATACTAAACGAGTTTATATAAAGTGAGCGTATATATTATGATCATTAGATAATAAGTTGTTATATCTTGTATTACTTATCCTTCTTTTTTGTTGTTGTTAGATAGAGAAAGGAGGTGTATCGTCAAAATAGTAGTAACCATTGTGACGTGATGTCATCGTAAGAGCTTTACTATTCCTTCGAAAATTAATTCAATCAGCAATATTGTTTCTGTAGAAAATTACTCACTTGAAATTCAACCTCGCCAGATCTTCCCTCTGAATGTGTTGCAAAACATCTTCCAAGGTATATTCTTGGTCGACCAATGCTTGCGCAGCGGACATCGGTACCCCTCGGTCCGTCAGCCAATCACGGAGCGGAGACGGCGTGACGTCATCGACACGATGAACGCTCATTGGATCAGATTGATCAGGGCTGTTATTAGACGCCTGCGACGTAGTACGATTGCTTTCGTCTGTGAGATCTATATTATCTTCGTGATTGCTATTCCTTAAAACATATAGGATTTTAATTGAGTTAATTTAGTATAGGTACATTGAACACGTACTGTGATTAATTTGATAGTTACTTACCTATTTTTACTATTGACAAATTCTCTGAGGACTTGTGTTTGCAATCTCTGCTCTTCTAGCATCTCTCTGAGCAAGGACTGGTACTGTTGATAGCTTTCCAATAGCTCTTGGTGAAGCCTACAACAACAAAAATGTCACGATTATACAATGGTCACATTGGTCACTTTATTAAAAAAAACTTATGATTTACACGGTGGGAACGAGTAACCCGACAAATTTTAACTAACGATTCTAGTGCCTATTTAGACAAAAAAAAAATACAAACATTTCTTGATGAAGCCTAATTTTCGAGATATTAAATTATTTCGGAAATTCACAAGTTGTTAAATCTCAAGGTTAACACGTCTTTATAATGTGACATAATCACACGCACGCACACACTCGCAATACCTGCCATCTCACATCTGCCATAATTTTGAGTAGGTACTCGAATAACTTTTTATTTTAAGTTTCAACACCATAAAGTTCTTTGGACTTTTTAACCACTTTTTCACGTGAAAACGTACTGGCCGTAAATCAGATTTAAAATGTCACTAGAAATTACAAAAAAATTATAAACGATTGTCACTTAAGACAAGTTGAATAGCGCTACTCATTTCTAAGGTTTCGTTCACAAGAAAGTACCATCGTTAATTGATTTTTTTGTTACAGAAATTAAGAAAGTTAATGTGACAGTTTTGACCCCATGTTGATATAACATTATTTACTCGTAATACCACCAGGAATCCGTGGTTCAAATTTGTCGGGTTACTCGTTCCCACCTTGTATGTAGTTTTATAGATATCGTCTCCCATGAAATACGACTTACGACTGGACTTTTATTTTCTTATTAAAGGGATAAAATACTATGTCTCGTTTAACAAGAAAATAAAAGTCCATCTGTAATAAAACAACGCTATTCGTGTGGATGCTTGTTTATTACTGCCAATGGAAGTCAATGCGCGGCGCAGCGCGATCGCTTATATGTGTGCGTGATTGCATACATCTCATCCCTCCACACTTAATTTTCAAACCTGGTAACAACATCAAAATTTAATTAATAACTACATTGTATATTTAATACTTATAACTAACTGGTTTTCGAGGACGCAAACGTCGAGCCACTGAATTCACCGGTGGAGCTATGGCTGCCGGTTCAACATTTTCCACTGATTGCGGCTGAGAGGGCTCCCTGTCGACTAGAGATACTCCAGTGGCCCGATTTTGGTCACACTCATCACCCCCCGCGTTACTTTCACAATCGTCCCACACCTCCACGTCGTTTGGCAGGTCGAGGTCGCCTATAGCTATCTCGTTGCTTCCCTCCTCCTCTACTTCAATGACCGGTCTATTTTCATTGTCACTGACAACATCGGGTTGCATCTGCTGTGCTGGTAAAATGGTGTCATAGCCATTTGTTGAAATAGCAGAAGAGGGAGCTGACCTCCTTACATTTTCGTTTAATGTAGATGGCATATTCACAGTATTATGAAGTTGGCCTTTGTATTTAATCATTTGGTCTACATGTCTTATACAAGTATTATTCATTTCGTGGATCAGTATAGTATACATTCTATTGCCAGCTTTTCCTTTAACTGTACCTAAAACCCAGGTTTCTTTTCGTACACTATACCACCGCACCCAAACAAGTTCACCTATATTAAATTGCCTCTTAGTAATAATGTCTTGATGCTCCTTTTTAACACAGTCCTTACTGGGGTAAATCAAATCTAAGCGCGACCTTAGTTGCCTTCCAAACATCAATTTCGCAGGTGTTTCACCGGTGGTGCAGTGTACAGAATTTCTATAGCTAAAAAGATACCATAACAATTTTTCGTGAATCACTGTAAGTGTTGAATTTTCCATTAAAATACATTTGAGCATTTTTTTACACATACGGACTGAAATTTCAGCCTGTCCATTGCTGGCCGGGTGGTAAATCGGCGAGGTTAGGTATTTAATTCCATTGTTTACACAAAAACGTCTCATTTCTGCAGAGTTAATCTTAGGGTCATTATCGGAAACTAGAACTGAGGGAATGCCAAAGGTACAGAAAATTTCCTTTAATTTGGATAGTAGCGCCTCTGTATTAGTGTTGTTATTCATGTAAATACAGTCCAACCATTTACTGAACGCGTCTATTACCACTAAATACACCCTTTGCCCTATAGACATGTAATCTATGTGAATACGGTGCCAGGGTCCCGGCGGCCGCGGCCAGGGCGCGGGCGCCTCGCGCGCCGGCGCTGGTCGCAGACTTGAGCACAGCTCGCATTCGCCTACCCGCCTCTCGATATCTCTATCGATACCCGGCCACCACATTCGGGCGCGCGCGTTACTTTTGCTTTTCGTTATTCCGAGGTGCGTAGAATGTAGCTCGTCTAACAATCGCGTTCGCAAAGTCATAGGAATAACAACCCTATGTCCCCTGAACAGACAGTCGTTTTCGAATTGGAGATCAGTTTTGCATTGAAAGTATGGTAATATTATTTTACAATTGATTTTACGAGGCCAACCATTTTTCATATACCGTAGAACAGTTTTCAAAATTTTGTCATTCGCTGTTGCCTGTTTTACATCGTCCGAATTAATTGCCGGTGATAGAGCACCTAAAAACTTTAATGAGCAATAAGAATCAAATTCGCGATCGCTGTCACAAGTTGTGCTACTTACTGGGGCCCGTGAGAAAAAATCAGCTACGATGTTATTTTCGTTTGACGTATACTGCACTACATAGTTATAAGCAGATAATATTATGGCATATCTCTGAAGACGTAAGGCCGATGTAATCGAGATGCCATTTTTTTTATTGAATATTGACACCAGCGGCCTATGGTCCGTCTTGAGTATAAATGGTTCACTGCAGCCGTATAAGTATTGATGGAACCGTTTCACACCAAATATTATTGCCGTCGCCTCCTTATGGATTTGGCTGTAATTACGCTCGCTTGCCGTCAAGGACCTGGACGCATATGCGAGTGGCCGCTCGAGGCCGCGCTCGCCTCGCACCGTGAGCACCGCCCCCAGCCCCTCGGGCCCTGCGTCGACGGCCAGCACTAGCTGAGCGCCGGGCTCGTAGTGCGCCAGCACGCGCGCGCTGGCGAGCTCGGCCTTCACGCGGCGCACGGCCGCGCGCTGGCGCTCGCCCCATTCCCACTCTGCACCGCTGCGCAGCAATTCGTGCAGGGGGCACATCACCGAGGATGCATTGGGAATGAAGTTTCTATAATAATTAACGACACCTAAAAATCTTTTAACTCCAGCGACATTTGTAGGTTCCGGGGCGTTAATTATAGCTTTTACCTTTTCTGGACAAGTTTGCAAGCCACCTTTGCTAATTACGTAACCTAGATACGTCACGCTACTCTTAAAAAAATCGCACTTGTCTTGTTGTAAGCGTAACCCAGCGCTATTCAATCTGCCTAAAACTTCATACAAGCGTTCTAAATGTTTTGATTTCGTCGGTCCCGTGATACAAATATCATCTAACCAACAACTTACTCCCTCTATTCCCGAAAGTAATGTTTCCATAGATTTCTGGAATATAGCGGGAGCGTTGGCTAGCCCGTAGACCAGTCGGGTGTATTTGAATAACCCCCTTGATGTGTTTATTGTTGTCAGATTCTGAGAATCATCGCTGAGTACAAATTGGTTATAAGCATTTTTTAAATCTATTTTGCTGTAATGCTCACCCCCACCAATTTTGGCAAATACCTCCTCTATCCTAGGTAGCGGATATTTATCAATCACAAGATCATTGTTCAAGGTGACTGAGTAATCGCCAGCAATCCTGACCTTCCCGTTTTCTTTTAAAACTGGTACTATAGGGGTCGCGTATCGCGAGTGGTTAATCGGGACTAATATTCCTAAATTAACGAGTCTGTCGAGTTCATTTTCTACACGCTCTTTTAGGGCAAAGGGTACAGGGCGCGGTTTAAAAAATTTTGGCACAGCTGATTCCTTCAATTGAAGTTCCACTTTAAATTTATTAAAGGTTCCTAACTCATCGCGCCATAAATCTGGAAATGATTTTACTAAATAACCAACCTCGCCTTTATCGCTAATGTTATTTAAATTCGAACAAATAGCGAGATTAAAAGCGGACATAAAATCTCGTCCCAACAAAGGCGGACCGCCATTTTCAACAACGAATATTTTAATATTTCTTGATAGATTGTTGTACACAGCATCGATAGAGAAAAACCCTAACGGTGAAATCTTGTGACCATTATAAAGACACATTCTGATATTACATTTAATTAATTTATATTTAGAAAACATTTCTCTATAAAACTTTTCGGAAATCACACTAGTACCCGAGCCCGAATCGAGCTCCATATGAAGCCGTCGGCCTCCCAATGCTACTTCTAACTTAATAGGATCGTTACTTACGTACCGTAGGTTGAAATTGTGGCACTCTTCGCAAATACTTTCTCCTTCTACGTTACCATCGGCACTTCTCTCTGATGCCATACAGTTCACACGAACGCCACTGTTTTTCTCGTTACACACCTTTTTAAGATGACCGCGAACACCACACTTTTGGCAACGGTAGCCTTTATAACGACACTTATCTTCGGCATGACTGGCCATGCCGCACACGGCGCACCGTCGTCGCCCGCCGCCGCCCGCGCCGCTCCTCGCGCCGCCGCTGCCGCTGGCTCCTGCCAGCCGGCGCGCGCCGCCACCGTTCCCGCTGTCGCGTCTTTCGTTAGCGGTATAGAACATAGGTTCCTCTTTTACTAACGCCGATCTGGCCTCCCTAGCGCATTCCGCTTGAGTCGCGAGATTTATTGCTTCCGATATTGTTAATGTGGACGCATTTTGCTGAAACAATTTGTCACGTTCGGGTCCTGCGCTTAAACCAAGGACATATCGGTCTCTTATGTTAGACTCTAAGGCATTACCAAATTCGCAAACACTTGCCAGGCCTCTGAGTCGCGCCGCCCAGTCATTAAGACTTTCACCTGCATTTCTCATCGCTCCAAAAAATTTTGCCTTGTCCGCAAATGAGCACTGACTAGGTTTAAAGTGGTCATCTAATAGCTTCACTATTGCGGCGTATTCCAACGACTCCAAATTATTTGGATAAGCTAAGTTTTTAACAAGCCGGTATGAGTCATCGGACAGGTAGGTAAGCAAAATTGCACTCTTGTTTGCTTCGGTGACCGAGTTTATCTTAATAAACTGTTCTAGTCGCCCTTTAAAAATACACCAATCACCGTTTTTGTAGTCGAAATTACTAATATTTCCTAAATACGACATCACGGAATCACTTATTGCTGCACGCGCGGGTACTTTAACACTCGTCAGCCAGATGTAATAAAACAACGCTATTCGTGTGGATGCTTGTTTATTACTGCCAATGGAAGTCAATGCGCGGCGCAGCGCGATCGCTTATATGTGTGCGTGATTGCATACATCTCACCATCACGATCAATCATTGCATTATATACTAAAAACGAAGTGCACTACAGACGCACATTTGAAACTTTCATTCAATTTCCGTGAAATAATCGTAAAAAAACACCAAAGATGCGACGATGCCAGGCCTAATTATTCGTTCGATGGTACCAGGCTACCAGGAACGCTGAGAGGTCCTCACTTGTGGTTCTCCTGCCGCAGCTGCAGCACGTTGTTGTCCCGCGTGGAGGTGGCCGTGGAGAGCGCGGAGGGCGTGGCGGCGTCGGCGGCGCCCGAGGGCGAGCGCCCGCCGCCGCGCCTGTGGTCCTGGCCCGCCAGGTTCGCTCCCAGCTCTGTATAATAAGATCATTCATAACCTAACCTAATAATTTCATTTTAAGTACAAGCTTTTTTGCTGACTGTACTTGCGTTGTCATCCGTCCTGCATGTGTACCAAATTTCAAGTCAATCGGACCAACCGTTGAATAGTTCCCGGAGACGGTCCTGGCTGGACCACCAAAATTTTACTACCATATTGTATTGTCATCTGAATTGTACAAGTATGCAAAAATTCAGCTCAACCGGATGAAGATATCTGCTTCAAAATTGAGTCGCAAGATTCCGTAAGAAAGTAGGCACGTCTTTCTGCACATAGATACAATAAGAACAAGCAATAGAATTGGCATAGTTCATTATTTTTAAGCTGTGCTTTTAACACCTTTATTTGATAGAATGGACTATTTCAAGGAACTAATTTGAATATTATGCTTCTACGTAGCTTTGTTTATTAATAATAAATATTTTTTCGCTGTTTGATAATTTGTTAATTTAGACAGGATCCCAATCGCCTTCGTACAGAAATATAAAGAAAAAACAGTTTTGTCTATGGTTTTGTCTGTATGTCGACATTGTCAACGTCATAGGTCTGTGAATGTGTGTGTGAATTTAACGTCAAAAACAATAACAATATTCGCGTGTTCGATTTATTTCCGTTCGTTGGTGTTATTATTGTTTTCCGTGCTGTTTTTGCTTTTTGGTTTCACCCCTGCACATCTTTCCTGACTCCTACTTACATTAAAGTGGTCTTCCCAACAATACATCGTGTAAACATTGAAATATTCCACATTAGCTTGCATACACCATTCGTTCCGCAAATTTTCTCTGATTTTCACAATGATTTTGTTGGGGCTATAGTTCGAGTCATTGTTGCATCCCGGAACAAAACATTTTTTTATAAATATCCATTGTTTGTTACAGTTTTATACTTTGAATTTGCTTTTATTTGTAATGTTTGCAGGTTAAGTTAGATGTGACAGTGACAGCATGACAGATACCGTAGTGGCGTAGATAAACCTTTTTTTTTTCTATTTTTGTGGCAAACATTTAATGCCCGATTCTGACTAAAAACCCGGTCGTTAGATCAAACAAAGGTCAAAAGTACTTTTACAAAAATATCTGCAATCGTAAAGTATTTTTGAAATCGGACAAGATAAATCGGTTATTTGATGGTTTTCCTCCAAATGGTTTTCGAGTTAGAGCATACTAAAAAAAATGAACAACGCCAATTTCACCTATACAGATAATTTGATGACATTGTGTACCAGGCAAACATAACTCACCAGGCGTCAGCACAGTGATGGCAGCTTGCACAGCATTCCTCACTAAATTATCAAGCGCGAACATCCAGTGCGGTTTGATGCTATGCATCCTTAGTACCACATTCACCGCCTCTTGGAACATGTACGTGGCTGCGTTGAGTTCATTGATAGCATTCGAGTCGAAGTCTAGATCTTCCTTCAGACTTGTTATAGCTTGCTCTATGACGCTACGATTCTGATCCATAATGTAGTCTTTCAATGCGCATCGTAGAGTTTCCAGGTGATTCTGTTTGGAAAATTTAGTGTTACAGGGCCCAAGTTACAATTTACAAGCGGAAGTCTCTTTCTGACCCTATGTGTTAGATAGAGACTTCCGCTTGTAAATTGTAATTTGTAGCTTTATAAAATAGGGTCCAGGTGGTCACTTAAAACGATTTACGATGATAGCGGTATTTTCAACCAACCCTTCCTTAGTACTTAGCTCGTACCACGTCAAGTTTCCTCACTGAGAAGGCTATCATCAGCGCCGTTATTATGTCGCAAAGACTGTAAACACGCAAAATGAAGACGGAGTAGCGTATTAAGACTTGATTTGTTATATTTTTTGAGAGATAATTCTGATACTACTAAATCCTGTTAAAATTGTTTACCATAATGAAAACATCTGCAAGCTATAACAAAATTACCTAATTACTATGTATCTCATATATCTGTTTTAAGAATTAAAACTTTAACGTCACAGAACGAAAGGTTTTCAATAATAAGTTTGAGGCAGGGCTCGCCTGAAAAATAAATGTGTCGCACACATGTAGCTGTTTTGCACGTGTCGTTGCGTAGAAATGGTAAGATAACTGGTTCTAGTTCGCCAAAAATATAACCATTCCTTACCATAGTGAGCACAGTGCTTCCAAAATCCTGTTGGATACTGTGCATCCATCTGTTGCAGATTTGTTCGCTGTCCTGCTCCAACACTCGCGAGAGAGTGAGACGGCGCTGAGAGTCCTTCTTCAGCAGATAGAAGCCGTCGTGTTCGACGTCGATAGAGGAACGCGGCACATTTGTCATGTCAACCTGTAACAGGAAGTTATTGTCAACTAGTGATGTGCCTTATAAGCGCATCCGTAAGTTACTTCTGTGTTTGAGGAGATGGAGGGAGGAAGAGAGAGAGAGATTTATACCGTGTAGTTTGCTAATAATTTTACATTTTTCTCCTAGATTTTGAAATAAGTTAGTAACGAAGTATTATTTAATAAAATTAGAAATAGATTTTATTTATTAAAACCACATAATATACTCTAGTTGGTTAACTAGTTAAACGGTAACTAACACCATAAGAATAAATATTAATAGAGTAGAACAGAACATCTTTTGAGTCCGGCCGGAGCGGGAGTTTCCGTTCTACTATATTCTTATTTATTCTTATGCTAACACTCTCTTTTTAAACCGTCTAAGCCCTAAGACAAAAAAATTAAAAAATAACGTTTGTCGGGACAGCTAGTTTAAACAAACATCGAAAACAACTATAATATAATCATTTTCGTACCTTTAAATCGCTAAAACACAAATGAGGCTGATTAAGAGATAAAAATGTACCTCTGGTGAGAGTAAGCCTCCCGAGGAACTCCGCCGATTGAGCAGAGTGTCATTTGTATCCATCTCATCTGTCGACGGTGTGTTCGGAGTTGTGCTGCAAACAAAACAAACCGTGTAAGAAAACACCGTAATTTAAATTACAAAAGCTAATTTCAGACAGTTGTTCTTCGTGTATTGGAAACAAAGTCAAAGCAACCCGATTACTTTTTTTATAATGCAACCACTGTCTCGAAAGCATTTGTGAACTATTTCCATTCTACAATCCCAATAATCAGGTTTAGTAACTAAATAAAAGCGTTATTTCAGAAGAGGAAGATTAGGAAGATAGTTCCAGGTTATTAGTTTTATTAAGAAAATAGTATACTTATTTATTGTGTTTTCTGAGATTATAAGTCAGTTTCTAAAAGATAAAGTGTGATTTGTGATGTGAAAATGAGGATGCTAGATTGATATATTCTGTGTCTGTTCTAGTGAGTAGACTCGTTCATTAGGCGTTCCAAAAAGAATGCGTCAAAATTACATCCTCCTTTTTGGTGTAACTAACAGTACAGATGTTGATTTCTTCATGGCCCTGCTCAAAACGCAGTGGCTTGGAGTTGGAGATCGCCAGGTAGGCATCGGAAAGGTACGGGTTGACGCTACAAAATTTGTATTTTTTCTACCCTGATAATCCTCCACTGAAAAGCAGTAGATCCGATTCTAAATAAAGGTTATTTATTACCCTTAGACCACCCAAAGTCCAGAGTTAAAAAAATAAATCGCTAACTCAGGGTTAGGTTTGACAGTTCCATACATTTTGACACTACTTAGCCCCGGGTTAGCATCTAACACGGGGTTAAGTCGTTAACCCTGGTCCGTGCAAGTGGCCCTTAAACGGGTTTATACAGAGAGCGGGTCTATTACCAATTTGGACGTGGAGTAGGGAGTCGTAGGGAGAATTTGTATGTTCGCAACATAAGACGAGCAGACTACGTAACACCGAGTTAGCTATGTTTAACCTAGTTTATTGGGAAAACGATAAAATTCTGTAGTTTCCCGGGGTAATGGGGTAAGGGGTTTTACGAGTATGCTATAAAAAACAAAATTAGGCTTGCCGCATTCAAGTAATCATTCATTTGAGACGCCTAACAAACGAGCCCTATGTCATTTCAAAAGCGTTTCATGACGGCCAATACCACTCTTAGCGTAGCGCCAGAAACACTTTTGTAATAACTCCACGTGCAAATTTGTGAACTACACTGAAGAGCAAAATAAAAGGTCACTTCTTACACAAAGTTATATAAAGAGTGACCCATTGTTTTTGCTAGTCAGTATATTTTGCGTTTAAACCGCCAAGCGCCTTATAATTCACCGTCCGCAGCAAAAACACGCACTTCTACCAAAAACGCCGTAGACGCCCACGGTAAAGAAGGTTCATAGATTTTACTTGTTGTATTGTACAGGTAATTTATTCACATACCACCGTAGAACTCTGTCGCAATTGCCAGGACGCCGTCACTCAAACTAGAGTGGCATGTCACCTTATTGCGATAGGGTTCTCCGGTGGTGGTCGATTCACAAGAGCTGGCACGAATGATTTGAATGAGTGAATGTGACCTATGTGTGTATAACAAAATGATTAAATACAGGTTGAGGTTTATTTTTTTCTTGAGTATGTACTTGTTTACACAATATTAGGAGGCCTCTGTACAAGAACGTCACACACACAGTGACAAGTGACATTACTTCGTTCAATCCATTCGTGCCAGCTCTTGTGAATCGAGTTGTACTAGAATATATTTCCCTTAAAGTCTATTTATTTATACTAGATACTAAAGTGACATTACCTGTGGTGCCTGTTTTTTGCAATTCAAAAATAGTGATGTCCCACCACTATCGAAAGTTAACGATAAATTAAATTTAGTATAGATTTTTGTATGTATAAGCTAGTGTAATAAACTAATAAACCTTTGCTTGATTATGATATGATACAGTCGTTTTTTTTTTCTTAAAATTTAACATGACCAAACCTCTTGTATCCAGACTACAAAAATTGACGATGGTTTCGAGTACACCACTAGATAATAGCTGGTATTATTTCACAATTTGACATTTGCAACTGTCAATTTAGTATCTAGTATAAATAAATAGACTATAATGTACAGTGACCGCCAAACCGGCAAAGCGTGTCGTGCCGCGGCGAATCAGAGAGGCGCTTGGTTTAACAAAACAATGGCTATGGTTACCTGCTGTTGGATAAGTCCGGTGGGTATATCAGTATCGGTGATAGCATCGACGAAGCCGTCCTAGTGATTGTCGGATTAGACCGGATCGTTTTCACCCTTTATAATGGAGAAACAAACACAGGCTTAGGTGCAAAGCAAACGACAGATGTTAAAGACATGTGGTATTTTATTATCTACGTGTACCGTTCATGGTTAAATTCAGAAGTTTATTTGTTAGACTTTACCCACTCTATTCATAAACGATCTATAGGCTTCTGCCAACTTAGCAATCGTTTGTCCTTATCTGTGAAAGGTAAATGTGAGTGTAAGATAAGGATAAACGATTGCTAAGTTAGTAGAAGCCTGTGAGACGTTTATGAATAAGGGGGTTAGCCCTTTAGAGTCATGCTATTTCTTGTCCTTGTGTTGGTCAAATAAGTAAACATTTCAGAAAAAAACTTCGCTAATCTGTGTAATATTAAATTACTTAGCTTAAATTATACTTAAAATAAGTGTGAAGCACCCTAATTAATAGGTTAGTAAGACAATTTATAAACTTCCAAATTTCCCATTACAAATTGTTTGCGCCTGCGACTGCCAGTGATCGGCATTGGTGGAAAGGATATGAGTATGCCTATCAACGGCAAACTTAATTGGAGGCCCACAACAAGCCCTTTCACCAAACATAATGATTGTGAGAAAAACATCACACATGCAGAACGCAACATACAAAAAAAATGTCTTATTCTCTCAATTAAGCCGGTCATACGGAATTTTCATACGGTTTCCGTACGCAATGACGTCAGCGAACGGGACATCGCTATATAACGGAACGGGACAGGGCTACGAATTGCCGACATTCCGTACGGAAACCATATGAAAATTCCGTATGTATGTCGCCGGCCTTAGTTATCAATATCAACTCATGCAGAAAACCCTGCAGATTTTAACTGTGTAATTTTTATTAATTTCTAAACTCATGCGTCTATAAATTATAGGCAGCTTAGGCAAACTAAGGTACTAGGGCTTTAGAAGTGAATAGGCTTACTCGATCTCGGGCGAGCTGGGCAAGTTTCCTGGCAGGCAAGGCTCTGATATTTTCTTTTGCGGGGGTCTTATTTTATCAGCGGGCACTGAGACACTTCTACTGTAGTCTACGTTGCTGCCGAGACGGCTAGACGTTTTCTTTTTTCTGTGTACAAAAAAGAAAAGAAAGGTTAATCATACTCAACTTTATCATACAACATATCATCTGTCAAGCAGATCCAACGGACAAATCCGTACATGTATGGCTAGCTTATGGCTAGCTAAATACAGATGTAGTGCAAAATTATTTTCCATAACTCGGATTTCAATTGGAATACGATGGAAAATCATTTTGCACTACATCTGTACGGTGACCACAAGCATAGAGCTTATCTTGCAGTGAGTTTGTAGTGTCGATATATTTCAGTAGCAGTAAATAGTTAAAGGTGAATAACTAAGTAAATGACCTGTTGTATGTTAGTAGCGTACAGAACTGAAATGGGACTTAAGTAATTTTTCTAATTTGGATCGTCAATTTGTCTATTCGCACTATTCACACATACAACAGGGGGGTTACCATGACGTCCTAATGCGATTCAGTTTAGGTTCGCTCGCTGCCGAAGACGTCATGGTAAGGGGCCCAGGTTATTTACTTAAGTTTTTCACCTGTATTCATATAATTTACTTAATTAGAGAGAGAGAGAGAAACATTTATTTACACACATTCGATACATGTGTAGCAGTTAGTAATCATTTTATAGGCGATGCGGCTAGCAACCCATCACTATTTTGATTCCTTTTTCACCTATACTACAATTATGCTAATCGTGGCCTTTAGGTGTTGCCTCAGGCTCTGTCTACCCCGTAAGGGATAAAGACGTGGTTTATGTTATTTATGTTGTTTTAACTTACTCGCATAAGAACGGGTCCTCTAATAGTTCAGCGGCCGTGGCGCGATTCTCAGGATCTGGTATGAAGCACCGCTTTATGAAGCACTTAGCTCTAGGGGACAATTCGTTTGGGATTTCCGGGTGTATTTTGTAGTATCCCACCTAAAAACATAAACCATAAAAATAACATTATTTTCGCTTCTTCAGTATTTAAATTGTCTATACCTAGTGGTATATTGACGACCAGATAGCTTAGTGGTTAGTGACCCTGACCATGAAGCTAGAGGTCCCGGGTTCGAATCCCGGTAAGGGCAGACATTTGTATGATGAATACAAATGTTTGTGCCCGAGTCATGGATGTTGTATGCATTTAAGTATGTATTTATCTACATTATATGTATGTTTATTATTGTTTATCCGTTTCCTGGTACCTATAGTACAAGCTTTGCTTAGTTTGGGAGTGGGTCAATTGGTGTAATTTGTCTTGTGATATTTATTTACATACATACATACATACCGTCACGCCTCTTTCCCACAGGGGTAGGCAGTGTGTTTGTTGTTATATTTATTTATTTTATTTATATCTCGAGACTGGCAGTGCAAGTGCCCTCGTCGCAGTCATGCCTGATGAAGGTCTCCCAAAGAGACTAAAACTAGTTAGATGTAGTAGTAAGTTAATGTTTACCTTGAAAACAGCCGCTTGTGGTGATCCCAGTTCAATGAAGGGTGGGTTTCCGGTAGCCATCTCAACGACAGTACACCCTAAAGACCAGATGTCCGCCTAGAAACAAAAACATGGTTACCAACTTTCATCACTGTTTTTTCCAGAAAGAAAATCTTATACTGGCACTCCACTTGGCGTATTTATCCAATTATTTGCGTGACTGAAGGGGATGCACTATATTGTTTCTAGCGTATGCGTGACGTGAACACGAAACGCCAAGTGAACAAGAAATAGCCAAACAAAAAGCACCCTTTTTTAGTAGCAGGCTAAATTGAAATGTAAGAAAGTATAACTAATTTCTAGGACCTCTTGAAATGAGTTGAATTTGACTTGTTAAATATGAGAAATAAGAGCTCATAAAAATACAAATACCGCTTGAGAAAATACCCTGGAATCAAATATTTTAGGATGGGTATGAAATTGAAAAAAAGAAAACTGGGTAGCACTCCGAGAATACCGGCAGAAGTGAAAACTACACACACGCACACTCGCGCAAAAAGAAAAAAAAAGAAAGAGAAAAAAATACACGAGATTTGAACTGCGGTCACCTGAGAGAACACACTGTTATTCCACACCTTATACCACTAGGCCAAGCCCACATACGTTAAAGCGACGATATCAACGTACACTTCAAAAATCGAACGCGACTCTAGCTTCATTCGTATTTCAAAATAAGCTCTTAGAGGATCCTGATATCCTGGTACTTAAACTCTCCCTCGGTCTTACGTCTGACGCGAGTTTAACATATTTTACCCATCCTAAAAAGTGCTTAACGCCGCTAAAGAAAGTTTTCACTTCAAACACTTACAGGAGCACCGTAACCTCTCTGGCCCTTGTCTATGACCTCTGGTGCCATATATTGTAGGGTGCCCGCAAAAGTCTCCGTAGAAGGACATAGTCCCGCCAGCCGCTTCGACGTGCCAAAGTCCGATATCTTGACGACCCCACTGTACGTATTTACGAGGACATTGTCCCCTTTTATGTCTCGATGCACGATCTTTTGGTCGTGGAGGTATTTTAAACCTGAAATAATAATAAAAATAATTTTATAAAGTCAATAATAATATCATGACTGAAGTCATCAGTAAAGGCAGTACGCAAAAAAATCTATCTTTTTTTACTTGACTATAAAAATTCTAATCAGAAAAAAAACAAGAAAAGCAGCGCCATAAAAAAATTATCACACACTAGCTGTAACTTCGTGTGCAAAATAGTCCTTTATCAATTTCCGGGATAAAAACTATCCTATATCCTATCCCATCCTAGTCGCCAAATTGTTATATATCTTGAAATAAAAGCCTTCCCAAGTAACCAATGGTATTTATTATTATACAAGACATACATAGACATGGACATGGTATTTATTTAGGTCACCATATTGGCCGAGAGAGAGAGAGACAAGCGTAGGTAAGCGTAGGCGTAAGCGGGACCGCTAATATAAAGCTATCTATACACTATCACACCCAGGACTTAAATTATATTGTACCAGCTGCCATCTAAATCGGTTCAGCGGTTTAAGAATAAAGAGGTAACAGTTACTTTCGCATATCGCAAAAGGGATTCAAATCTTACCTTCCAGAATTTGTTTGGTATAATAAGCTATGGTAGCCTCATTCTCTTTGAGAGGGCCCCATTTGGAGCGGAGCAGAGCAGACAGCGAGCCTCCCGGGACTTGCTCCATGAATATCTTAAAGTAGTTGCCTTCTGACACTGAACCTAGGTACTGAAATAAGTGAAACAAATTAGCTAACGCATCGTCCTAATAGAACGCGAATGGGCAATCATCGTAGGTTCGCGCGAATTTAACTCGTACGAACGCGCGATCAAACATTGAACTCGAATAGGTCGCACAAATGCGCTGGTATGATGAATTAAAGAGTGGCTAGTTTCAGAAAATAAAGCAGCTGTCCATATGAAATCAATATAAATGTACATGACATTACAACCTAATAAATAAATCAGTTGGAAATTGATTGATTCTTTATCTGCCAAAGGACAGGACACCGTTAGAAAGAGACGAGACGATCACAGCACAGATGAGCGCGATAGTGAAATTTGACCTATAATTATAGACTACCCGCCCGCACCGCTCTCGGTCCCCTTTGTCGTCCTACCCTACTATTTTATGTTTTCCATTTACCTGCACGATGTTCCTGTGCCTCAGCTGCGAGTGCAGCCAGATCTCTTCGTGCAGTGGTTGGACATCACCAAGATTCTTCTCGGGGATCTCCTTGACAGCTATCCTGACTTGTGTGTTCAGGTCTCGCGCCGCGTAGACGACACCGTACGTACCCTTGCCAAGGACGACGCGTTTGTTGCAGTCGTCGAGCTCGTATTCGAACTGTGGACGTATTAGGGCTTAATACTCAAGTTGAATAACATAGAAAATTGAAAAAAATATATATATATCATTTTTTGCGGACTGTACTTCTTGTTGACTGAGGGCCTGTTTCACCACTTTCTGTTTAGTTCCAGTTGTCTTAAGTGTCAGTTATCTACGATTCCGTCTCTATTTATTACATTAGACAGAGACGTCATTATAGATAACTGACATTTCAAAACAGTAGGCCAAATATGATCGCATCGCATGACATCTATTAACCGGTTTAGAAAAAATTCTTTCGTAAAGGTTTTATGTTAGCTACCCTTTCGGGTAATTTAGCCAACCATCTCTAAGCCGGTTTAGGCAACGGTCCAGATGGCACAGTATACCAAACCTCAAGTGAATCCTACCACTGGAAGTACTACCACCGGGTGATTAGTGACACGGACAGGGGGTGTACACTCCGCAGTTTAGGTACGATCAACCGGCGGTCCTGCCGGGCAGGCCAATGGCAGTAGGTTGCCGCTCGCCTCGCACGCTGGCATCGCGCGTTATTTCTGTGTTGCCTAGTTACCTAGCAACGAACAATGACTACTACAACCCTAAAAAGTACGCGGTGACGTCGTGAACGGCCATGATTGAAACTGTTAAACTAAAAGAAGCGGTCTCGCATAGTAATAGTTTATTTTTGCATGAATGCTTTGCGGGATATGTGATGGAGTGGGGCTGTAGGCTATTATCGCTGTAGGTAAATATATCAGGAGCGAGCTAGACTGTGCTTTATGTGTACGCGGCTAGTTTTCATTTGTTTAATCGACTCCAGAGAGAGCCTTCTGTACGTTAGTACTATTACTTATTCTGTGACACGGATACCACTTACTTTCAACTGATCCTGCATAGATGTAGTATCCAAATCCGTGACCTTTTCATGGTCCGCAGTCAACTCTCCCAGTTGGTCGTGCAACCATTGCCGGCAAGCCTCAGACGGCAAGAATATCTGGAAGTCGTCGGAGTTCTCGCTCACGTAGAGAAAGAGACAGCGCTCGTCGCGTTTGTACAAGCTAGAATGAAAGGAAAGGTTTGAAAAACTCGACTCCATTGCTCAGAAACTAAATAAGGCTACTACTAACTGATTAAAAAAAACCCAAACACAAAGGAAAATTTATCTGATTAATGCTGTAAATTAGATACTTTCTGAAGCTTACTCCTCTTAGATGGCTGAGCCAAAAATTTTAAAAAATATCTATGAATTATCAACTCTAATACAACATTTGCAACGTAGTTCGTTTAGGTATCAGAAAAAGGTAACGACTTATGAAAATATTCAAATGTTAAAAAATAAAGAATCCGATATACTTTAAACACAAAGTAGCACTTGTAAATCAAAAGACTT
The DNA here is from genome assembly GCA_963854515.1 of Pandemis heparana. NCBI lineage: Eukaryota > Metazoa > Arthropoda > Insecta > Lepidoptera > Tortricidae > Pandemis > Pandemis heparana. The sequence goes on along the minus strand of OY978016.1, from coordinate 5,770,639 downwards.
TCTCATTACGAATAACAACAAAAACACCGAAAATTTGCAAAACTGTGTGATTTTCTTCACTCCTCACACGTAAAGAAAAAGACAAAGACAACATTTTAAGGCGCTAGTCGCCTTAAGGTCCGATTTTTCAGTCGTTAGATAGGCCCTATTCGACGAACAACTCTGTGTATCTGCCAGTTAAGTGCTTATCTGAGGATTGAAAAATTGACCCTTATTTTAAAAGTACCAGGCCATCATAACTTACCTGTAGCTTCGGATCATGTCAGACGTAAAGAGCCACCTATGGACTCTTCTGCATTGGCCGCGGATAGCATCAAGACATAAATTGAGTATTTCTACAGACTTTTGTTCCGCTCCCATATTTACGTTCAAGTATGAAGGCATGTATTCTTTAGTAGTCTCCAATATTAACACCTATATCATTAATTATTCAATATTATTTAGTTATTATTATTTACCAAATATCATTAGGTTTAAGTAAATAGTAAAATTGTTCGAAAACTCACAGGAAACCTGATAATGTTATCACAGCTGCTTTTAGTTGCTTCCACGAAATATTCCATCCAGAATGAGAATACTTGTTGTTCTGGTGAAGATTCTTCGCTCTTTTTCCTAAATCTACAACAAAAATGGTTAAACATTAACCTCTTTGAAGCCAGCGACACATTTTAGCACCGCAGGTTCAACGCCCACGACTATACCTATACATATCATCATCATCATCATATCAGCCGAAAGACGTCCACTGCTGGACATAGGTCTCCCCCAAGGCTCTCCACTCGGACCGGTCCTGTGCCTTCCGCATCCACCGCGATCTCGCGATCCTGATTAGGTCGCTCCATCTTGTTGGAGGCCTACCAACAGCTCGTCTCCCAGTCCGCGGACGTCACTCGAGAACCTTCTGACCCCATCGGCCATCGGTCCTGCGAGCAATGAGCCCCGCCCACTGCCACTTCAGTTTCGCAATTCTTTGGGCTATGTCCGTCACCTTAGTTCTACTGCGGATATCATCATTTCTGATTCTATCTCGCAGAGAAACCTATACATATTATACATAGGTCTATTACATTAGTCAATAAAATGCGTCCCGGCTATAAACATTATCAAGACAAGACGTGCTTAAATTTCTTGTAATACATATTTATAGACCGACAGCTTAAATGAGTCCTCGCGTGCCGCGGCTGCGGGGCGCGGGGTGTGACGACCGCGGGGAGCTCTCTCGGTGCGGGCGGGGAGTGCGCCAAACGCCCGCACCTCTCTCGGCCCCCGCGGTCGTCCCACCCCGCGTTCTTATAACAACGAAAAGAAATGTCATACCTGTCAATAAGTTCTATATTTCCAATAGTACTCTTCAAGTACCAGTTGGGCGGTTTCAGTTTGAACATACACTCGGCAGCCTGTATGGCCTTCACGTAATCCTGCGCAAGTACTGAGATCTCGAAGAACGTGGCCACATCCCAATAGTCCTTTAGAGATGATAGGCTGCCTTTTTTTCCTATTAGATGATTTAATACCATTCCTGTGGGAAAATAAAATAATTCTGTTCAAATATGTACTGTCAATAAGTAAGGACATTTGCAATTTTAAGATTTTTTGTGTCAAGTTCAAATTTATTACAAAAAACTTAACCGTGCTGATTCTGATTCAGAAAAATCCAATTTTTCTTTATTTTGGAAAAGTACACGGTAAATTGGAAATGCCCTTATTTCATTAGAGTAGAAGAGGATACTGCGATAACACTCAGACTAAATAAATCCAGCTAATGTGATTGGATAATGTTGATTTACGCAAACTGTGAACTTTATTAGCTAAATAACAGTTCAGATTCGCCGATTCGTGTAAACACTTGTCGATTTTTTTATTAATTACAAATGTTCATAATGTAAAAGGTCAAAATCTTTACCTATATGTTGTAATTCTTGAGAGTTCTTAAAATCATTCCCAGCTATGACGAGTAATGTTGCTAAATTGATGCCCGCATATTCGTTTGGTTGTACTTCAAAACCTTGTCTATACCTAAAGGAAAGAACAAATATAACATCGGACAACTGATGGACTAATATCTCGGGTTAACTATCTTAAAAACCTTAAGGCGACTAGCGCCTTCAATATTTATCTTTGTATTTTTATTTAAAACTTAAATTAAATATTGAATATCTCGGCTCCGATACTATTTAACGCCACAAATCACATATATCTTTGCGTATTTAGAGGACCTCTAAATAACTATGTAAAAATCATCCGTGGCCGCTGAAAAAAAAATGACGCCATGCTTCATACAAAATTACCTAATGCCTTTTGTCTCTTCTATGTGACGTCTAAAAACCTGCAAAATGCTACACATAAAATTTTGATTGCAAAACTTATCTCACTATAGTTACTTACCAATGTATAGCGTTATTCAGACTTTCCATATCCGAGTGCTGAGATTCAACGAACTTATCCTTATAAATACGGCCACATAGGCACAGCATGTCGGGAAAACGATTCTCTTTCTTTTCCAATGCCTTTACGCAGACTTTTAGAGCGTTTTCCCTGTCGCCTTCTTTATTTCTCCTAAAAGCAAAAAAACATTACATGCATTCATTTTCGCAACATATTGTTGTTGTTGTCGTTGGGCGAGAGCTCCAAGAAGGACTACGAACTAGTCCGAAACGCGTCGAGCATCACTCGACTTTTATACGTGAGTTATCCGTTTGTGTAATTATAGTGTTTACCTACTAAGGCCCACTTGCACAGTCCAGAGTTAAAAAATTAAATCGCAAACTTAGGTTAGGTTTGACAGTTCCATACATTTTGACACTACTTAGCCCCGGGTTAGCATCTAACACGGGGTTAAATCGCTAACCCTGGTCCGTGCAAGTGGCCCTAAGCCAGCTAGTTTATATTTAAGAAATAAGCTGTCTCCCGCTATTCGTCTCCAAGTCCTATTAAGACATAATATTACTTTCCCGGAATAAAATAGTACCCTACGATAATGCGAGAAAGAGTAGCTTTCTATCAGTAAGAAAAATTAAAAAATAGTGTCGTTGTCAGAGATTATCTCTACATAAAAACAAATTTGCCTTCTCTTCACATAAAAAAAAAACAACCTCTTTATTATATTAGGATAAATTGAAATCTTGCCGGTAGATATAATATGGGTAGTAAGTAGCATAGTTTTTGAGACATGAAGGCGTAATTCTAAACAGAGTATCCTTAAGTTTCAATAATATACAATAAATGCTATAGTTTTTCTATATCATGCTATTACGAATGGAATGATCGGAATGTAATAAAGTCCGTTTATAAATATGTAAAGCACATGTCCAACTGTTGTGTTTATAGTTTATACGACCACCTACGCCTCAATTAACGACCACTAGCCAAATGCAAAACACCATCATCAAAGGTTATTAAAACATAAACCAGAGCTATTGCTCCCCATTAAAATAATAGTGTGAATCGACTTCCGCGCTACGTAGCTTATTAATAATTTTATTGTTGTGTAGGTTTATTTCTGTAAGCTTTTGTTCAACTTGATATTGTTTGTTTAATTTAAAATATATGTAGAGAACGCGTTTCTGAACGAGTTTTTGAATGACTGGTGAGACATACGTGCAGACAGGGCGAATTGGAAGCCCAATGGTCCTTTGCTTTGTGGAACTACTACAGTCGATTCTTGAAGCGAAAACTTCTTCAGCGGTGTTGGGCACTTTTTGGGATGGGTAAAAAATGTTAAACCCGCGTCAGGCGTAAGACGAAGGGAGAGTTTAAGTACCAGGATATCAGGATCCTTTAAGAGCTCATTTTGAAATACGAATGAAGCTAGAGTCGCGTCCGATTTTTGAAGTGTACGTTAATTTCGGCCCTTTAACGTATGTGCGTTTGGCCTAGTGGTATAAAGTGTGTAATAACAGTGCGTTCTCTCAAGTGACCGCAGTTCGAATCTCGTGTAAAAAAGTTTCTTTTCTTTTTGCGCGAGTATGTAGTTTTCACTCGGAGTGCTACCCTGTGTTTTAATTTTAATAAATGTCCTATCTTTTTAATTAAGTACACATTCGTATTTAACAAAAAAAAACTTTTCGTCATACTCAAAGTACGACAGTGTGAACTAAATCACTCCGTCACTCAAAGTACTTCAGTCTTCAACCGCATTCGACGTCATTTCAACAGAACAATAATTGCGAACTTGATTCATGTATGACGTACTTTGAAATCCCTACGTACCCTTTGGAAGATTTACCCGCTATTGAAAAATGCTTAGGAAATTTCAACCACAGTTAAGTACAGACTACTTATTGACCCAAAATAATTACTCACCTTCCCGGCCATAACTTTACTTACCTGCTATGGGTGGTGTAGGGGTATAACACGCGTCACGGAATGACGAGGACCCGGGTTATATATATTCCCGGCCAGATTTTTCTATGTGTTCTAATTTTCAGTGTCGTTTAGAAATTAAATTACTCACCTGTTCATAGCAAACGCGTATAAAAACCTAATGATGGGCATGTTGATATAGTTCTTCCTGTTCATAACAGTTTTCAGGTCATCAACGACTTGTACTATCGCGTCATAGTCCTGCGTTTCACGGTAGGATATCAACATGTTCAGTATAGTGTCCCCGGAGAGCACGGCTGGGTCGTCGAGGCGCCTGCGCATAGCGTGCAACACGTTCGCCAGATCCGCCCCGCTGTATACTTCTCGGGCTTTACGGAGGTCTGACAGGAACTTCTCTTGGAGGTGTGCCCTAAAACAATCGTTGTTTGAGGATGTAAGACTCCATTGGCGAGCTGGGTAGTTTATGTATCGGTTGAGTGGTCAAACCCAATAATGTTTTAATGTTTATTCGGGCACAAACGCAACTTATATTATAATTATTTAAACTAATCATCCCCCGCCCGCGTGGGAACTATAGCCCAAGCTCTCTCATTCTGAGAGGAGGCCTGTGCCCAGCAGTGGGACGTATATAGGCTGGAGAGAGAAACTAATCATCAACCAACACAGTTGCCACAGGTTACTGGTTCATATAATAAACAGCAAATGGGCATAAAAAGTAACATACATGAAATGAATTGAATAAGTACAAATAATTGAATAATTCACCTTCCAAATCGAAATAGTCTCTTCGGTTTGGAAGGTGCACTGCCATTGGTAGACACACAGATACACAAGTCTAACCTAGAAGTAACACACCTTTCTATACGAGTACTACGGGTGTTAAAACAAAACACGACAAGGGAGAGAAAGTAAAATTTTATAGTATAATATTATTATGTTTACTACTATAACTTGACTATATAATTACAAGTAAACTTTATTGAGCAAAAGAACAATACAGATATAAATAAATAGAAGTAGGTTCCGGATTACTATGGGATTTGTACACTACGTCGAAGAGTTGTCTTAGTGACTTGAATGTATACTCGGCAACATATTTAGCGAGACACCAAAAAAAGTTAGCAAAACGCATACTTATTATGCTTGACCAGAAAAAATAAAATTACCTACACTTTTTTGTGTTCCGCTAAATATGCCGCTGAGTGTACCTATGTCGTGTGCAGCGCATGCACATGCTTGTGGCCCGGATTATGGATTTAATTATTCTTGATCTTACTAACCCATAACCCATAACGACGCTAAGTGATTTATCTTACAGGATAAGGCTATTTGTTTTCCTTGCACACTATCGTTATTATAAATATCTATTGTAGTCGTTGCAGTTTCCCACAATAGTATCTAAGGCTGCTATCAGAGGGATAAACTATATCATCAATATGGAACGTGTATTTAATAAAATACTTTATTTACTCGTATATAAATGAACTTAGTTCCATACTGATCTGGGAGTAAAGAAAAAACATAGAATGTGCCAGTTGCTTCTCTTCCCGCGCAGATGGTCAAAGCACATCGACGGAATGAGCGAAATCTTAGGAATCATGTTATAGGCGATGCGACAACTTATCATTATTTTGATTTCCCTTTCCACCTATACGCCCATAATCATGCAAAACGTGGCCTTTAGGTCTTGTTACCATTGGCTGTGTCTACCCCGTAAGGGATATAGAAGTGATTTGTGTATGTATGTATGTATGTACATACATAACATACATAATGTTAAGGCGGATGCTCGCGTTAGCTCATTGTAAAAGTCCCGTTAGATGGCGCTGTAATCAATTTCGGTGGTTTTTTGTAGTTTTTAGAAGATTCTTAATACATTTATAGATTATCAATTGATTTGCGCACACAATTTAATACGGCCGATTTTTTGAGACCACACTCAAATGGTAACAATGCACCAATTCGGAGAATAGCTGCACAAACGCTGGTGTCACTAACGAACTTATACAGATACTAGGTCTTACACACACATGCAAATGGGAGGCGCTAGCCGGTGGAAAAATATTGCAACACCTTGCTAAGCTGTTAGCGTAACTTTTCACGTTATATTTACGTTTTTATATCAACTTTACTTTTACCAGAAATTTTACAAATCTATACGTGTACAAAAGTAAGTCGTGTTATTTAACTATTGATAACTTTGGAATGGCTGCACGGATTTTTATGATTTTTGATTTGTTGGCTTTCTCTCTTTCACGAATAGCCGAATATGTAATCCACTATATAAAAAATGCACTAAAAAAACTTTAATTTTTCGTATGCAGCGCCATCTCAGACCAAAACTGACTTTCGAATTTTTATTTGCCAGCTCAGCTAGTTATAAGTATTATTTATATGAGTCTAGCAGATGCAAATATGTGAATCAATGCCACCTTCAACCCTTTTTGAATACCAGGGAGTCGATTTTTTTTGTACTTTGTTAGAATGAGGGCTATCGTATTTGTACTCACTAGTTGGCGCCACTGTAGAGTAAGGTATATCACATTATTCAGGATTTCTTTCAATTAATATTTAATAGCAAGCTATTTATTACCCAGTGTTGCACAGTCCCATTTATCTTCTAAATTAACTGCCATTTTATTTGCCTGCTTAATTTGGCTCCTAATTCTCAAAGCTCTTCTTTTATCTTTTAATAAACCTGCCGTATGTCTGCGATAATAATCGGAAACAATCTTAATAACACTAAAAATTCGTTATGTAAAGCCGGAATATGCAACTTGTAGGTACTACTAATTTTACGTTTCTGTATAATACCTCACGTTACAATAGCGCCTCTAGCGGCAAATTCATATTATTATGCCGTCATTGCTAGTATCTTCAAAAGCTAGTACCTATTAGTATGTAGGAACCTGCGATTCATATTTGATATTCGCTCACACGTAGAGACATCATCATCACCATCGTCTGACATTTTATTAATACTCTTATGCATTATAACTTATAAGCGTTTCGTTTGGGGCTAGCGCCGTAAGGTAGGTATTGTCGTTTCGAGTCAGGCGCGCCTTTCGTAAATAGGTAACTTGAGAATGAGCCTGGTTGCAGCGATGAGACGAAGTCACTCGTGCTAACCATTCGGATCCTTTCACCAAAATGCATTGCAGTATAGGTTCAGACAAAGGAAATAATTACGCATAGCGGGTAGGGACTACGTCTGAATGCTTCTTGGCCTAGGGGTTTGGTCAAGGGTTTGGTTAGATAATTTTGTTCCAGAGTTGTGAGCTGCCTTTTTTAAGTTATGTCCTTATGTCATCATAATTCATATTTATAGTAATTCATCGTATAGCGCATAAAAGGAAAAAATAATATTAGATAATTATGATGACTTTGCAATAGGTAGGTACGTCAAATAAAATAATGACAACTCCAAAACAAATCTAATCCACAGACATCATTATAAACTAGTTTATAATGATGTCTGTGATCTAATCCATCTCAACTCGCTTTTACTTACTATAATACTTACTTCCACAAAAGTCCAACTTCATCCGTCGATGGTTTTGTTACGCGTTACCTAGAGTGGGATAAAGCAGAGTACTACGGTGTCTAGTCCACACGCGAAAAAACAAAATTGCAGCTCGACGCGTATTATATCAGCGCTTTCCTCATGAGCCTACTCTACATATATATATTATGTGCAACTAGTTGTGCCATTAGGAATTTCGGGTCAATAAAAATAAGAATTCTCATTTGAGATAGTAAAATTAGGTTAGGTTCATTAGGTATTTTCAAATACCCGAAGGGCAAACTGAATAGAAATAGGAACCCCGCTGTCGACCTTACGGAGGAGTGAAATTCCTAAAAGCACAACTAGTTGTGCATAATATAGAGTAAGGCCCATGAGGAAAGCGTCATACATTTAGTCAAAAATCGTGTGCATAAAAATGAGATAACTATTGGGCGGAGCTCCTTTTTTCTGGGTATTGGAAGCTGGGTATTGGTTTTCCGGGTGGACAAATTAGGTGGGCCACGGGTAAGTCCCTATATTTTTCTAATTGGTATAGTAGGTAGATATTCGACTTTGTGTTTGATATCTAAAGTCGAAAAAACGTGCACGCTGCCATAGTACCTATGGCGTCATGGCTACTACGAACGAAATCATTCGACTCATAAGTAAATGCGCCACGCAACATGTGGTATGAGCACACAAGGGCTAATTTATCAAAGCGAGATATATTTTTCAAATAAAACTTTCAATTTGATTTGATACCAAATACCAGTGAGATGTCACTTTTGAAATAATTTGTATCACTATTATTCTATTCAGTATTCATAAACATTTGACACGCTGTAACAGGTATACGAATAGTTTTATCCGTACTATGTACTTATTCCTGGGTAGTGACAAATCAAGTCCTGACACATTGTTGAACTTTTTCACAGCAAATGTCTTAGTGAAGTTTCATTTTGATTGAACTGACAAGAAAATTCACTGTGCTGTTGACCGCGTTGATCGTGAATACGTTCTACTGTAGGTTAGAAATATAGGAACCCGACCCGGAGCAAACTTGGAGTAAAAGCGTTTTCTGTCAAATTTCACGAAATTTTAGTTTGATGGAGATTCAAGTCTCTTGATACCTATTGTTTTCATTTGGGCATAACTCCCTCAGAATTACATGCTTCCAGTAATGATCAAATTTATATTTTCCCATTTCTATTATGTTTTCTAAATGCGATAAGTTCTTTGAAATAACACACACTGACTAGTTATTGATAATTATGCCTAACTAATTATAATTCTGAGAGAGTTATGCTCACACAAAAATCATTACCAAGATACTGAAAATTCATACAAAAATTTTGTGAGAAGTACCTACTGAAACTACTTTTTCCTCAAGTTTTCCTGCAGGGCTCTTTTATTGATAGAAAGAAAGAAGAAAAGAAGAAGAAAGAAAATACGTTTATTTGACGCATAGGACAACAGCACAAACCAAAAATAAACAATACAAAAAAATAAAAAATAAAAAATAAAGTAAAAATAACAATTAGGTAGTGTGTCGCTGTCCAACGTCAAAAAGGTTGCAGCTCAGCATAATGCCGCGACGGGGTGATAGTACATACATACATACTTAAATCACGTCTTTATCCCTTACGGTGTAGACAAAGCCTAAGGTAACAAGACCTAAAGGCCACGTTTAGTATGATTGTGGGCGTATAGGTGGAAAGGAGAATCAAAATGAGTGATGGGTTGCTAGCCTGTTGATTGATAGTATATACACATATTCCTATGTACAAATGATCAAACTATTAATAGAAGGTACGAAATGGGACCCGTTGTATAGGCAGTCCCACGTATAGTCAATACCTAGGGAAATAAGACGAAAAATACAAGCATTTCCAAATACACGAGTCTCTCAATACGAAACTCAAAATATTTAATAATTTATTAAAAGATGTCATGAAATTGTAGTTTGTAGATCACGTAACATATTCAATACTTAAATAAAATTTTACACGACAGATTATTCATAAGTTTCATAACTGAATTGCATGTGATGGAAATTTGCCACTTATTATTTATTGTTCACAAAATAATATTTTTTACATGCATACAAAAAACAATCATAACTTAAGAGTTTTTAAGAGTTGTAATATTTCGAACAATCATAACTTATTTTCCTACTTGGCATTATATAGGCTGACTTTTTTTATCACCGTCAAAAGCAACAACACGACAAATACAAGCATTATTTTTCAGTTTGTTATTAAAATATTGCAAATAGTATCATTAAATGATACCTGTCATCATTATCATCATCATTATCATCATCATATCAGCTGTAGGACGTCCACTTGACTGTTGGCCGTAGGCCTCCTTCATAGAGCTCCAGTTGCCTCGGTTGGAAGCGGCTTACATCCACCATGAACCTGCGACTTACGGTAGGTACCTATACGATTGCGTATGATACCTACGTAAAAAACTACGTAAAAACTTGGACGGTGATATTAATATCACCCTGTATCATACAGTTTCCTTTTGCTTTACTGGTCATAGGTAATGAGAACATGAAAGACGGACGAAAAGTCTTCAGAACAGCAGTCTTGACAAAACTCCGCTGTTGGACATCTGGCATTTCACGGTCTTGATATTTTCCCTAGTTATTTTTATCTCATTATGTTATGTTATTACAAATTACGCCAATAAAAATCTACAGAATGTTTCATGTGTTTTTAGAACCAACAATTTTTTTTTTATCATCACACCAGCAGTAAACTTTTTACCCTTCTTGCACAATAATAGCAAGTAAGATACGCTCGCGTCCAGTGGATGTTTTCTTCACTTATTTCCTGTTACTGGAGACAAAAATTACCTTCCGAATCCAATGTGAATCTGAAAAATTAACGTACAGTCAGTACAACAAAAGGATACAGAGGGATGGGCAGACGAATGGATGAATAATATTTATAATGACAGACAAACAGACAGAAAGACGGACGCACAGACAGACGGACAAACAGAAAGACAAACGGACGAACGGACAGTCGGTCGTACGCACAGATAAACAGACAGACAGACAGACGGACGGACGGACGGATGAACGGACGGTTGTTCGGATGCACAGACAACAGACAGATGGACAGATGGACGGTCAAATGGACCGCTGGATGGATGGTCGGACGCATAGACAGATAGTCAAATGAACGGATGGACTGCCGGATGGATGATTGGACAAACAGACAAACATACAGACAGACAGACATGCATACATACAGACAAACAGATAGACAAGCAGACAGAAAGAAATTAAGAAAAACTTTATTTATGACAATCACAAAAGTATTTAAAAAACAAAAGTAGGTATATAAACATACAAAGCTAAAAATATAAAACCTACAGATAAATAAATTGTCACAAAATGGTCCAGAACAATGGACAGAAGGAAAGATAGACAGACAAAATAAGTCCTTCTACGCTGGTTCCTTTTTTTCTATTTGTTTATTTTACTTACCTCTCTTATACCTTTCTAAATGTATACAACGTACGTATAGTTTTTAATTATAATTTTGACGGCTAATTCGGTATTTGGACGCCGGTCGGATACTCTGTAAAATATGTACATACATACACAAATCACGTTATCTCTTAAGAGGTAGACAGAGCCTAAGGTCACGAAACCCTAATTTCACCAAGAACAAGCATGATTGTGGGCATATAGGTGAAAAGCGGAATCAAACTAGTGATGGACTGCCGTATCGCCTATAATAATGATTCCTAAGATTTTTGCATTTACCATTTGCGCGGGAAGCGAAGCAACTGGTACATTCTATGTTTTTTCTTTGCTTCCAGACCAGCATAAAAATGAGTAAAATATATATCTAATATGGGTAAAAAAAACTATAAAGTTAGGACAGACGGACAGATAGACAGACATAGACGGACGAATTTGAACAATGTGGACATAAAATAAACCACGATACAGCAGTAATAGATAAGCTCCTTTGTGTTCCGAACACCAAAGACTGGCCAAGTGTGGGTCGGACTCGCGTACCGAGGTTTTCGTACAAATTCGGCAAGTAAATATAAAATCCACTGTTAGCAGAGCCCTGCCTCTTAACCAAAATGCAGGCGGTATGAGGTAATTTTATATTTGTTATTGACATACTTAATTAGGCTCACCAAAATATTCTGTTTTTAGTATTTGATGTTAGAGCGGCAACAGAGAAACGTCATTTGTGAAAATTTCAGCTGGTGCTAAACAACCATGATAGCTGATAGCCATATCACGGTTCATGAGATACAGCTTGGTGACAGACAGACAGACAGAGTAGCAGGCAACAGACAGACAGTAAGCAGTGTGAGGTCATTTTACATTGATTACTTACATAGACAGATGGACAAAAATATTCTGTTTAAGTATTTGTTGTTATAGCGGCCACAGAAATACATCATCTGCGAAAATTTCATCTATCACGGTTCATGAGATACAGCCTGGTGACAGACAGACAGACAAACAGACAGACAGACAGACAGTGGAATCTTAGTAATTAGATTCCCGTTTTCACCCTTTGGATACGGAACTCTAAAAAAGCTGGTCAATAGCAAGTTCGATTCGAGCAAACGTTTAGACGTAAACGTATTAGTATGGATGGTTGTTACTCTTTCTGTTGATGAGTTTCCAACTGCGAAAGCGACCCTGGCTGAGCCACCAGAATTTCACTTCAAGATTACTGTAGAACTTCTTACAAGTCTGACTTACAAGTACCTACTTATGCCAGATTTCACGTCAATCTGATCAATTAGAAGTGGGTCAAAATTCACTTCCAAGATTTGATTACATGCAGACACCGGGACTGTGCACTTCAATTGCGTTTACAAAATATTTTTTCTACCAATCTGACACAAACGTTGAAATATTGTATCTTAAAAAATATTATGATTAATCGATAAGTAGGTACATACCTGTAAGTAAGTCCAAATGAATGCCTACGCTGCGTCCAATATCGTAGCTTGTAACGTCTTTTACTTCTAATTGACTTCAATTTATTCCGAATAAAATGATTATTTTTATTTTGACACACCACGTTCAATCATTAGTTTATGACAATTTCATGTCATTGTTTTTTTTAATTACCCGTCTAGCCAGGTTTTTGACTCGCATGTTTTTTTTTTAATGTTCTATAATTGAGAAAACCTATTTACTCGGCCTATTTTGTATTTAGCACCTGTCGGATTTTAAAATCATTGCCGTGGTGTGTATGGCTGTGATTTGATGCAGAGGTTTAGGGTTCGATTCTCGTGAGAAGCATTCGTGTAATTAACTAGAAGAACTTTTTTATTTTAATAGGTGTAATTTCCGTGGTTGAGTACCTTTTTTTAGTACATAAGGCAAAACATGTTATAAGGTGGCAATGTGACTGCGGGGCGCCACCATCTATGCCAAAGATAGCCGGGGAAATTACGGGCACAAGAGGCATTTCATCTAAGTTCTCTAGGTTGGCAACGCATCTGCAATCCCTCCGGGGTTGCGGGTGTCTATGGGCAGTGGTGATCGCTTACCATCAGGTGACCCACTTGCTCGTTTGCCTTCCTATTCACATAAAAAAAAAAAAAAAAAAAAAAGTAATAAGCACGTGTGATCCTAATACTAGAGTACTTACTACAAGTTTAGGTCTGACAATGGGCATAAATTGCCCTAAATCAACCCGTTAAGTTTGTGGTTGTTTTAAAACCACCACTTCTTTGATTTGGTTTGACAAGAAAAATATTGAATTTAACATAAAGTTTTCTACATCTCATTGAGATGGTGTTACTCACCTATTATTTGTAAATTATATAAAAAAATGTTTAGAAAATAAAAAAAAATCAAATGCGGCCTCGGGATTTGAACTTGGTCACTAACTATTCAGTTCTTTGAGTCATAACTACTGAGCCACATTAGTGGTCACGTGACTGCTCGAAATAGTCGATTGGTTATTACAACCATTTTTATTTGACACTAGGCACTCACACTATTGTAAAATGCATCAAAATTTACTGCATCGTACTGCAATTTCTGTATGATAAATGCACTCCTTTTTGTAATTTGCGCACACAATATATCCATATCTAACTATCCTCAAAAAACCGCATTAAAATTAAGCCTGTGGACGAAATGCAGCTGCACGGAAGATTTGTATGGAAGAGCAACCCCCTTAAGTGATCCTTTTGCCACTTTTTATATATGTAGTTTATTTCCTCTATTCATAATCGCTAGTTAAGGTTTTGTGAACATAACTATGGTTTGTATTTATCTGTAATTAGGATATTTGTCTTTGCCAGAGACAGACAAACATACATTTTACGATAACTGGTCGGAACTTTTTATGAACACGGGACAATGTTTCTGCTGTCTGTACCGTAGATAATATTACATGATATTTGAATTAGATAAAGTAACATTAGGTCTATGTTCTACGCAGCTGGCATAGTTCACATAGATAGGGCATGTAAGAACCCGATCGATATATGTATGTATGTATGTATAACTCTTTATTGTACATAAAATACATTAATTACTATAAAATTATTAATTATTATTATTATTTATTATATGTACTTGTATTTAAAGACTACATCAAAGTTACACAAACTTATATTTCAAACAATTTTGTATTTAGTCGTTTTTGAGTTTATCGCGTAAAGACACGCGACGGATGAGTTTGTTTTATGTATAAGAACCGTCCTTGAATTTTAAATGAACAGGTACCTACTAAAAATCATTTAATAAAAAAAAAAAAATAGCATGCTCTCCGAAACGCTTATTATAGACGCGTCTTCATATACATTCAAGGTCACCAATATGTATAGTGGCGTTAAGATTGATGTTTACATATTTTTGCAACTGCGCGAATCCATGTTTTTGGCTTTGACTGCACCAGCACCATACATACATACTGGGTAGACAGACCACCAGCTCTTAAAAAAATGTCTTACTTGGTCTGCACCTCGACATCCTGCAATATATTCCTCAGCCGCAGCGTCAGATGTTGTTTGGGGTCGGCGACCTCCTCCCCTTTGAACTTGGTGGCAGCTGGGTTGGTGACCACGCACGTGCCCGCCTCAGTCAGCTTGTACGACACGAAGAGGAAGTTCGGGAGCGACGCCTGTGGGGAATACAGGAATTTTGTGGGAAAAAAAAATAAAATAAAAAATACTCCTATAGAAATGTAGTAACCACCTCATACATAGAAGGTCGCCTATTGTTACCTTATTCTGTACTTATACCTTTTTTCTGTTTTGATTTGTGATGTTCAAAAAAGAGTTATTGTATTGCATTGTATTGTAAGGTAGTGTCGTAAAAGACTCGAGTTGTGGAGTCCTAATTTTGTAGACTCGACTCACTTAATAGAGGACTCGGTGAACTCAAAGAATTCGAGTCCCGAGCCGTGTCGAGCGTGAGTATGGAGCCATAGATAGAAGATAATTACAGGGTCCTTACCACGATGTCTTAATGCATTTCAGATTCAGTTTAGGTTCGCTTATAGCCCTTAGCTTATAGCTTATTGCCCGATAATCTAAGAAATATACAAGATATACATCTGTTTAAGACGCGATTACCTTTATTGAGCTCCCGATATTTCGATACAGTTGCATGTATCATGAGCATATCGGGAGCTCAATAAAGGTAATCGCGGTTCACATCCCGTTTATAATATTTCGAATGAACTTAACCGTGAATCATTAAAAACTCTTATTGTTTATTGTTTAAAAAAGTATCTACAGGATAAAGCTTATTATACGATAAATGAATTTCTTTTAGCAGGTAGATAGTTTGGCTACTCGTATAGGTAAATTATTAATAATATTTATAATTGGCGTAGATTTGCAATTTGTCAACTTCATTTAAGAGTTACGCGATTGGTGTTTTATTTTATTTTATTTTATTTTTAAATTGTAATTAGATCTTTTAGGAACATTTGTATTACAAATAGAATAAATAATTTTTAGTTAAGTTAGTATTATGGTAAATTGCAATGCCCTTGCAGGGTTCACGTTTCTAACTGTGCTCTATTATAATAAGATCTGTATACACTACGTGTGAGCAATAAAATATATGAATATGAATATGAATAGCTCCATATTAACCCACGCTCGACACGGCTCGGGACTCGGATTGTTCGAGTTCACCGAGTCCTCTATTAAGTGAGTCGAGTCTATAAAATTAGGACTCCACAACTCGAGTCTTTTACAACAGTAATAGAAGGTGTAGTGAAGAAACTGAATCGCGTACTCGAACCTCTCTGAAAGGTTCACATATCTTAATCGACAGCCTACAATACCGTTGCTGGGCAGTGGGCAGTCTTCTCAGAATTAGAGGGCATAGGCTGTAGTTCCCGCGCGTATAATAAAGCCGCGAACCGTGATTGTTGGGCCATTTGCCAATTAATTAATTATTTATTTATTACTAATTAATTATTCATTTATTTATTTATTATTTATTTATTTGCTAATTTTTTTTTTGCAATTTAACCGTGTGATTAATGACCATTTCCTCGCATGCCGGTCTGGGAGTGAAGAAAAAACATAGAATGTACCAGTTGCTTATCTTCCCGCGCAGATGGTAAAAGCCCATCGAGGGAATAGGAAACGCATCGCGTGAGGCGATGCGGCTAGCAACCCCTCAGTTTTTTGATTCCACTTTCCACCTATACGCCCACAGTGTCTTGCTAAACGTGGCCTGTAGGTCTTGTCACCCCGCTCTGCCTACCCCGTTAGGTATAAAGACGTGATTTGTGTATGAGTATGTATATTTAGATATCTAAAGCAACATAGTTTACTAACTAAACATAGTAACTATTGCTAACGCCAACGGAAACTAACCCTTATTCCCGCCGCGAACGGTCTATTAATATCTTAGCTGGCATTAACTGTATTACTTCTATTGTAGCTGATTCAATAAGTCAGGTAATAAAGGTGTCGCCACATGATGCCTCTTAGGCCAATTGATAAATTGAGAGCAATAGCTATTGAGATATCTCCAAGGCCGTAGACGATATTATCTGAATGCATACATGCTTGCATAGTAATCTTCTGTTTATTAACAATGTTGAGTAGACCACCTAAGTAGCGACCGCCATTGGTTTTTAAAATGAACAGCGGGGATACCGTGACGTCTTAACGCGTCTTAATAAATCGTAAAAATAGTTTTGTAACGAAAAACTTTATACAGGGCTGGCAATGCTGGCATATTTAGTAACTGCTTATGCACCAAATCAACATAACTTTTGATTAATAACAACAAACAGATAGATATGGCCGCAACATTAGTAGTGTATAATTGGGGGACCTGGATCAAACGAGATCCAGGATCCCCCAATCATACGTTATAATGATTACTGATCATGAATCAATACATTAATACATGTCAATCGAATTATCTGTTGAGCATATAATTACAGTACAATCCGATAATCAAGTGCTAGTTCAATCAAAAACTACTTCAATTAAATTCTAGTTCTAATACACTCTGAGCCAGAACCGCCACAAACACCCTCGATCACAAATACTAGTCTTGCTTTATTTACGAACTTTGAATAGTGAAATAAAATGCACTGATATTTATAATTAAAATCATTTATTTAATTATGAATAAGGTTGTTACATTCTATGTACCACCGTCTAATACACTTTACATTTGTTAAAGCACATCTTTTTTTTTATGTTTAATACATCTAAAATACAGATCGCCAACATCACTAAACATTTTATGCAATTCTTCAAAGTCTGGACACCCCATTTCTTCTACATCAATAATATCACAATTAGAACTTATTTCTTTTACCCACTTAACTTTTTCAGAACCTCTCACTAAAATGGTCTTATTTTTTAACAAATACTCCGCATATCCTTTGAAATCTGGATAGTCAATATTTCCTTCACTCCATGTTATGCCATAGTTTTTCCTAGTGCACTGCACCTGTTTTCGTTCTTCATCTGTTAACTTAGAATAGCTCCATATTAACCCACGCTCGACACGGCTCGGGACTCGGATTGTTCGAGTTCACCGAGTCCTCTATTAAGTGAGTCGAGTCTATAAAATTAGGACTCCACAACTCGAGTCTTTTACAACAGTAATAGAAGGTGTAGTGAAGAAACTGAATCGCGTACTCGAACCTCTCTGAAAGGTTCACATATCTTAATCGACAGCCTACAATACCGTTGCTGGGCAGTGGGCAGTCTTCTCAGAATTAGAGGGCATAGGCTGTAGTTCCCGCGCGTATAATAAAGCCGCGAACCGTGATTGTTGGGCCATTTGCCAATTAATTAATTATTTATTTATTACTAATTAATTATTCATTTATTTATTTATTATTTATTTATTTGCTAATTTTTTTTTTGCAATTTAACCGTGTGATTAATGACCATTTCCTCGCATGCCGGTCTGGGAGTGAAGAAAAAACATAGAATGTACCAGTTGCTTATCTTCCCGCGCAGATGGTAAAAGCCCATCGAGGGAATAGGAAACGCATCGCGTGAGGCGATGCGGCTAGCAACCCCTCAGTTTTTTGATTCCACTTTCCACCTATACGCCCACAGTGTCTTGCTAAACGTGGCCTGTAGGTCTTGTCACCCCGCTCTGCCTACCCCGTTAGGTATAAAGACGTGATTTGTGTATGAGTATGTATATTTAGATATCTAAAGCAACATAGTTTACTAACTAAACATAGTAACTATTGCTAACGCCAACGGAAACTAACCCTTATTCCCGCCGCGAACGGTCTATTAATATCTTAGCTGGCATTAACTGTATTACTTCTATTGTAGCTGATTCAATAAGTCAGGTAATAAAGGTGTCGCCACATGATGCCTCTTAGGCCAATTGATAAATTGAGAGCAATAGCTATTGAGATATCTCCAAGGCCGTAGACGATATTATCTGAATGCATACATGCTTGCATAGTAATCTTCTGTTTATTAACAATGTTGAGTAGACCACCTAAGTAGCGACCGCCATTGGTTTTTAAAATGAACAGCGGGGATACCGTGACGTCTTAACGCGTCTTAATAAATCGTAAAAATAGTTTTGTAACGAAAAACTTTATACAGGGCTGGCAATGCTGGCATATTTAGTAACTGCTTATGCACCAAATCAACATAACTTTTGATTAATAACAACAAACAGATAGATATGGCCGCAACATTAGTAGTGTATAATTGGGGGACCTGGATCAAACGAGATCCAGGATCCCCCAATCATACGTTATAATGATTACTGATCATGAATCAATACATTAATACATGTCAATCGAATTATCTGTTGAGCATATAATTACAGTACAATCCGATAATCAAGTGCTAGTTCAATCAAAAACTACTTCAATTAAATTCTAGTTCTAATACACTCTGAGCCAGAACCGCCACAAACACCCTCGATCACAAATACTAGTCTTGCTTTATTTACGAACTTTGAATAGTGAAATAAAATGCACTGATATTTATAATTAAAATCATTTATTTAATTATGAATAAGGTTGTTACATTCTATGTACCACCGTCTAATACACTTTACATTTGTTAAAGCACATCTTTTTTTTTTATGTTTAATACATCTAAAATACAGATCGCCAACATCACTAAACATTTTATGCAATTCTTCAAAGTCTGGACACCCCATTTCTTCTACATCAATAATATCACAATTAGAACTTATTTCTTTTACCCACTTAACTTTTTCAGAACCTCTCACTAAAATGGTCTTATTTTTTAACAAATACTCCGCATATCCTTTGAAATCTGGATAGTCAATATTTCCTTCACTCCATGTTATGCCATAGTTTTTCCTAGTGCACTGCACCTGTTTTCGTTCTTCATCTGTTAACTTAGAATACGGGTACGGCGATTTTATTAAACTATTTTGCGCATAATTTTCTGCAGCGAAGGCAAATTCCTTTATTATAAAATTATTCTCCTTCACCTTGAAGCCTTGCACGTCGACTATGTAAGTATTTGAATTCATGATACTTTCTTCGCAAACAAGAAGCAGTTCTACACGATAACGGTTGGGATACTACTGATTGAAGCCTAGCGTATTGTTTGTATAAATAAATAAAGCACTAACTAGGCGACCGAGCTTTAGCTTACATTGTAAAACAGCGCTCCTCGTTTTCAATCACACAATGTTAATGCTCAGATTCATTAGCTTTTGCTCTGTCGAACAAAATCGCAGAAATGTTCTTGGACACACCAGATACGGATTGATGTTTTCCAGATTCACAACCTTGAAGCCTTGTACGTCAATTATGTAAGTATTTGAATTCATATTAGTTTCTTCGAAAACAAGAAGCAGTTCTAGACTATGACGGTTGTGATACGACTGTTGAAGTGTAGCGTATTGTTCGTATAATAAACGATAATTATTATGCTCGAATTTCGCAGACGGTAATCAAATCAAATTATATCTTTAGGTTTATTCCTAACTTTAGGAAGAAAGTAAACAAGGATTAAGTATACATGATTTATTTATAAAACATACATTTTTAAAGGTACAAACATTAAAATCAAAATGTTTATTATTATACACAGTGAATAAATAGAACACCATCATATCCTTCACAACACTACTATTTCTATTTATAACATGCTCAGGTTTCTATAACCACTCAGCGTAATGATTTAGAAACTTCCAATTAGATTGGTAGCAAGTCTATATAACATTTATCTATTCTAATTACTCGAGCTGCTACTTGTAATCCCGTGTAAAAGATTCGCGAGCGTTTAGTTTTATAATAACTCTGAGTTATTAGCACACCAGAATAGTGCTCAGCGTTTAATATTTTGACATCATGACGACCATGAAGCTGACATTTATCAATGATAACCTCAACGATATCTCCTTTGTTGATATTCATTTTGATTATATACTTATTATAAAATATATACGTTGACAAATATCAGTATTAAACAAATATATAATATGATTGTTGATTTATTTACTTAAAAATATTATTATCTACACACCACTTATTTAAACAAGATACATTTTTAAAAGCACATGTTTTGGTATGGTAAATACAATTATAAATGTCGGAAGAAATCGAATATTTCTCACTAAGTGTTTTTAAATTAGGACAATTAAAGTCTTCTAAATTGTAAACATTGTCACTTTCTATTATCTTCTTTAACCAGACCACTTTTTCAGTACCTTTTGTATAAATACGTCTATTTTTACAAAAGTTTAATATCAAACTCTTATAGTTGAAGTATGGCACATACCCCTCATTCCATAATATTCCTCTGTTTCTCTCTATCCATGAGGCTTGCAACCGTTCTTTCTTAGTTAAATTATAAAAAGGATAAGGTGGTTTAATCAACAACACAATGACACCTTTTTTGCAAATAATTGCTATTTCTTTAGGTATAAATGTATTGTTTTCGTTTTTAAAACCTTGAACATCCATAATCACATTCATGATAATTTTCGCACTATATTACTCAAGGGTTTATACTCGATTAGACGATCATTTATGATTAGACAGTACGCTGTTGTATTGTCAGGTATATCTTCTGAAGACTCGATTTCTAAACGGACATCAACCGGTCCTGTTTTCAACGAATCATTTTGTCGTGAACAATCAATAACGAACAGTGGGGCTTTTTTCCCGAATGTATTTAAATCAAGCAGGGGATCGATTCCGGTGTTGTAATACGACTGACGAAAGTTAACATACATTTCGTATAATATACTATACTTATCTTCATTAAATTTTAAATTAAGTGAATCATAAGGAAAGTACTGTGAATTTAAAAACAACTTGACATTTGTTATGTTACAATGATCAAATTCTGATGAACTCTTCGTTCGATTCAGTTTTCTATCAGTTTGAACACCGAATATAACATATCTCGGTTTTTCTAACTGAGAAGCAGTTTTGACAGACCACGAGTGTTTTGTTGCTTTAGGTAAAAGCGGATATTCATATAAATCCCAATTTCGGAAAGCTAGTTGTATTGCTCGATCTTTTTCCAAGTGCTTAAGCAGCAATAATCTATTGCGATCCGAAACTTTAACATGAGGGATACGCCACTGAACCTTATGTATGTCTATTTCTATAGTATCATTTGTATCAGTTATAACACTATTCAAAACGGAATTGTTTCTATGAAGTATAAGTTCATGTCTACAATTGGCGACAATTTTGTTATAATCTTCTGCAAACCCTAACACTTTATTAAGCGGTATAATAACAGAAAAATTATCCCCTTTTTTCGCACTTCCGTTTAAATTCCACCCCCACAATGCTGAACTTTTACTTTCGCCTACGTTCATTGAGATAAGAGATTTAATCGTAGTTGTGATTCCAGCATTTTTAACATGATCTATTTCTACCCCATTTAATTCGTATCTTATATCTTGAAATAAAAACAATATAGGATTATTTATAAACTTAAACTCTTTCTTCTTCTTTTTTCCTGCTGTATCTAGTTCAAATACACTCGCATGTCCTTCGATGTAAATGGAGCTTGCAGATGGTAATACATAAACATCTTGCTGATGAATAGGTATTCTGATTTCATCGTTTTCTTTAAAGCTGTGATTGTATGGATTGTAGCTGTGAATCTCGTAGCTTTCAATAGAATTATCTTGCTGCGGTAGTTCAGTTATTTGCAGCATATTATATTTATTTTTATTTTATTTTTAAGCCGAGAGAATGAAGAAAGATTTTATTACTTTTAGTAATTTTATTTGTCGTACTTAATCGTGTTCTTCCTTTGAACACTGGAAGATTAATAGTACATTTTTGTTCTTTGATGTTGTTTTTATTGAAAACATACATATTTAATTGTATACTTATAATAAATTGAAGCGGTTATTTGTACTAAACTCGGCAGACTGTTATGTACTCAACGCCCAATTCTGAATACTGTTCGCGAAGGAATGTCCTAATCCGGTTTAGCATTTTATTTTATTATCATTTAACAATCGTAACTATATGTTTAATCCGTTTCGTTATTTATTTATTTAGTCTCGATTTACTTTTCCAAAATGATTTTAGAAATTTCAAACATAAATGTCCACAGTTGTATAAATGATTGCCTTGTAAATTGACATAATTATACCGAATATTTGTTCCGACATATGCTAAGAATTCTTTTGGCGGTTTTAAGTTACCGTAACTGTCAAAATATTCAATATAGTCTTTAATTTTTCCATAGGCTACCCAGTGAGTACCAACATTTTTAGATGAATCTAAATTAATCACACCGCATTCCATCAGCCACGGCTTTTCTGGTAATTCATCTCGCATAAATACGCCTCGAAAATGGGGTATATTTTTCGCATGCTTTATTATATCGATATTAGTTAGCGCTCGATCAGGTAGCCCAGTATCTAGTTTTTTTTGTTTGAAACGTAAATTCCTAACCCGTGTTTGTACGGTTTAAGATGTAATCCTTTACCAATACACATAGCCTCCATTTTCATGTTATGTCTTTTTAACTCTGCAAGATGTTTTTGTGCCGATTTATAATGATTGATAGCTTTGGTGATTCCCGCAACACCTCCAGCCAAGCTCCCCGTAGCAGATAAGCCGGCAAGAATAGGAATTAATGGTAAAAATCCACCAGTTTTAGGTACAGGTATCACTCTCGGGGATTGCACGGTTATGTCAGAAGCAAATTCTCGAGCAGCCGCGTATGCTAACTCCGTTAGCAATTTCTTGCACTTTGGTTTCAAATTTCGAATATGTTTTTTAGTGTGCGATACAATATTACTAAAGGTTTTTTTCAGACCAGCTCCCGTTTTCTGGGAGGGTGCTAATAATGTTTTTTCCTTATGATGCGCTTCTTTTTTAGTATTACTTCGTGTGTGTTTCATTTTAATAATAGTAATATTGGTATGATTAAAATGCTTTATTTAAAGTTGACTTTCTTGCATAAAGATCCAAGTGCAAATGGGCGTATTAAGTATGAATAGCTTATTTAATGTACTAAAATCACTACAAACGATTGTTTTTATCAATCCAACTGTTCTCACTTGATGGAAGACCCAGCCACTTAACATATACTTTGTTTCCTTTGCTTTTTACAACTTTTTCAACAAGATATACATCAGGGTGAGCAGTTTTCTGAATTTCTTGTCTGTAGAATGCTCCTAAAATAGGCCTAGACTTTGCGTCTTCTAATAAATATGTGAGTGGGTTAGTTTGTTGGACTTTTCTTATCTTAAATATTTCGGTTGACCAATTAGGTGTAAATCCTTTTTCAAAACATCCCTTGTATTTACTGATTCTTACAAAATCTCCAACTTGAAAAACATGACGATTCGGTCTTTTTTCGGATAGCGAATTGTTAATGTATCTTTGTAAGACAATTTCTTTATTATTATGATTAATTTCAGCCGGCGTTTTTCCTATGGTTCTATGAAAGGTATGATTGTATTCGTAAACTTTCTTGTCAAGAGTCCCATCGATCCATTTATAATTTCCTTTCAAACTAAATTCTTTGTAAAGCTTAGTTTTGAGAGTTCTTATAAGTCTTTCTACGATTGATGCTTTTTTTGTAGAATAAGAAGAGTAATGATTTATGTGATACTTTTCAATAACTTTTTTGAATTTATTATTATAAAATTCTGTACCCATATCAGTTTGTAAATTTTTTGGGTGACGACCATTTTCCAACAATGTTTGAAACTCTTTAGATACGATTTCTTTAGTCTTTTGTTTAATCGGGAATGCCCAAGCATATTTTGAGAAACCGTCTATAATTACTAGTATGTATTTATAACCAGCATTTAATTTGGATAAAGCTTGCATATCTATCAAATCCGCTTGCCAAAGGTCATCTATATCTCTTAATATTACGCTTCTCCGAGGGAAGTTTACTCGTACGTTTTTATGAATTTCATTAACAACGTCGGCTTTGCTCATAATGCTTGTTTAATTTTCCCTCAAGCTCCTTTAATGCAATATCTTTTTCAATATTTTTTACACGGTCTGTTAAAATCATAACCAGCTTTTCAATATGCGCAAGTTTTTCAGAATTATTCTTATTAAATTTATCAACGATCTCTTTATTAACAACGTCGGATACTTCACGTTTATCTATAGATGATATTTTAATTACTTCCAGTTTATAACTATCAACATTAAAATTTCCTTTTTTCTCTTCATTCATGTCTAATGCTTATTAGATTACTAGACGAAATGACTACACGAAAACAGAATTTATTCTTTTATTATACCCGCTTCCTTTAACTCTTCAATAATTGATATAATTTCATTGTCATGATTGCTGTTACCAGCACTTTTAGATGCAATTAAAAGTTTCAGTCTTTCAATAAGTTCGTTAGGATCATCCCAATAAATATAATCCGTATTACTTTTATATCGTTTTAATTCAGGCAAACCTTGACCGATTTTCAATTGCGGCAACTGTTGAGTGAACTCATTATTTTCGTCAGTTACTTGTGAAAATAGAGGCTTGATTATTGTACAGTATTTTAATCCTTTGTCACCTTTTAATTGTCCGGCCGGATCAAAGTCCCGTTTGTGCGCGTTTGTGTTACTTAAAATTTCTTTGTATTTTGTTTTATCTTCTTCAGTTACAAGCTTAAGATTAGGTCTGTTTCGCAATAAAAGTTCTTTTAAACCACCGCTCAATTCATAATTCTTATTTTTGACAGTAATCATGTATTTTTTTCCCAAAGTATTATCAGTGTTATTTTTAAAAGATAAACTAACAACAGTGTTTCCCATCATCAGGTTCTTATCTTTAACATAAATACCAAACGGAACATTGACTTGCTCATACATATCCATCATGTCTTCTTTTTTCAAAGATAAAAGTGTATCGTGACTGTTACTTTGATTTGTTGTATTTTTATCATTATCATTAGAACATCCATAATATTCTGAATGGTGATTAGAATCAGCATTAATTATGTCTTTAAAATTATTATAGTCTAAAGAAGAGTTTAAATCGATCTGCGTGTTATTTTTACCATTTCTTGGTGTTATGTTAAAAGCAGAGTGAGGTGTTTGATTTATCTTGACAACTGTTTCTAAAGAATCAGTAATAGGTTTAAATACTTTTTTGTATTTCAGATCAGCTTCATAATCTTCATTTTTAATCTTCTTTATTTTGTTTTTTATATTGTTAACTGATTTAATGAGTTGTGCTTTTAAATCGGTATCCATTTTACTTTCCAACTTATTAATATGACTACCGTTTCTTAAAACCCCTTGTTTTCAAGTGAGATTTTTAAACTAGAAATCGGAATATATAACTAAGTTAGAAGCGGACAAACGTGTCAAATCCTTGTCTATATCGTCCGTTATTTATCGCGCAATCTTTATTTATAACTAAGAAACTGAATCGATCTTGCCATATAACAGAACAAAGTTGCTTAAATTGTATCCAATCTAAATCTGTATTTACATGTTCATTGTATATATGTTTTAAATTGGTATCATCTTGTTTGAAGATAATTAAAACATTAACATTATCTCTGATCAGTTGTTTAGGTATTTTCGAATAAGTTTGCGATAAGTAAAAACAATCTATCTGCCTATGTCTTCCCATAGTAAAATAATTTCTAATATTAATTTGATTTTCACATGCGACATCATCGAAAATCATAATGGAATTTGTCAAAGCATCGTTGGGGTGAAGAACTTCTTTGTGATCATTAAATACAAATAGCTCCGCTCCTGGAACACTTTCCATAACTTGTCTTAAAAAGAGGTACTTTGGTTGAAAAGCGGTCTTCGAGTATAAATAAATATGTTTAAATTTCAAACCATTTTCGTGTAACAATAAATTTAACATAACATTAGTTTTACCACAATTTGAAGGACCGCATATTATGCAGCGAATGGTATTAGGTAACAACGAACTATGTTTTAATTTTTGTGTGTCATTTTTTACTTTGAAAGTATTTACTTCCAAAGTTTGACTCTGTTTATCAAAGATCATGATGAAATGCGGGGAATCCCGGATTTTATTGCTTATATAATCTTGGGTCTAGTCTAGATCGTTGCTTAAAATGACGATCAAAAGAAAGAGATACATTTAATAATTTAACGCTTAGTCTTAAATGGGAAGCGATGATTTTGTATAGTTTAATACTGTGGTTTTGCTTGGCCGATACGGATTTACTAACTGATTCACTAACTTCACAATTGGTTTTAGTTTATATAACCTATTGTGCGAAATAAAATAAAAAAACGTTTGTTAGTTTTCATATACGAGATCAACAAACAGACATACTTACCTCCAAATTCAGTGTATGTGGATGCAAATGTCGACATTGCAAATCATTGAGACTCATTTAGCATAGACATCTTTCATATATGGTTAGGTCTCATATTAACGATAAAACGATTTTACTATGCGATATTAAACCTTATGGTTTCTTTTTTATACTTAAAAAATAATATAAATAACAAGAAATTAGAACATTTTAACGATTAGTATTTTTGCAATACACTGGTGAGCAGTTCAGTAATGTCGGTGAGTGTGTACCTATTTTATTATACTTGTTATTATTTAATAATAATCAATATCCATACCGACGACTGGATAGCTGAGTGGTTAGAGAATCAGGCGACAAAGCTTGAGACAGATATTATGTATGAAAAATATGAAAGTTTGTTCTTGAGCTTCGAGTGTTTAGTATTTAAGTATATATCTATCTATATAAGTATGTTTATTCGTTGGCCAGCACCTATAACGTAAGCTTACCTTACTTTAGACTCAGGTTAATCGACATCAATTGTCTCTGATATTTATTTATATAGTAATCCAATGCAAGCTTTATTGTAATACTCGATTTATAAATTTTAATGTCGTTTAGTCATGATAAGAATTCTTTTGTTAATTATCGATAAATTACGATTAATTGTTATCAAACGTCAATGTTACTGACAATTATTTGATTCAAAAATTTTGAATGTCTTTTCTTTACAGGATACAGAAGATCTCTTTAATTTTGTACCAGCGGATCAGCGTGCTACGCATGGAGCAGAACAAAGATCTACCACTCATGATGGCGCTTCTCGCAAGAGAACCAGAACCGAACTACCATATTCTTCATACATAAAAAGAACTGTAAAACGTGCGACAAAAATAATTAAAATAGAAATTTATGACGCCGAGAACGCACCGAAATCTGAACATTCAATGTGTACTTGTGAAGCAGAAATCTGCGCCCAATATGTTGTGAAGGGTATATTATTTGATGACGTATATAGCGCAACTAAAGATATCATAAGTAAAATTCAGGATGATATGGATTTGAGAATAACTAAAATGTGTTAGTTAAGTATAATAATGTACTACTATATTGTCTACTTATTAAAAATAAAGGAGTTAATGTAATATGATATGTTTTATTTATAATAATTCAGATACTTAACTATAGCGTTAATAATCTTATATAATTACGAGTCTGAACGCTGAATAAATAAATTTAGACTTCAATTTAGAATTACGTAATTAAATTACTATTCAAGAATCAAATAAAATAAATAAGTTTCTGCGTAAGACACGTAATATAACATAGTCAGCATAGTAACTGGTGAGTGAGGTAGGTCTGTTGCACAGTGGTGTGCAGCGGATTCTGCTCTAGGGTAGGCTGGATACTTTTCTGATTGAGCTTTCAATCCAAATTGAATACCTAGTAGAATGGGCAACGGTTTCTCATGAAATATGCATCACTGATGTTACACAATAATGATAACATATTACCTATTTAATATCTTACCCGTTTCGTACGTCAAAATCAGATTATTGAATTATATTAAGCAATTTATAGTGAAACATATCGAAACCTCACATTAAGTATTCTCTTCTTACAATAAATTTATAAACAAAGAATTATTGATTAAATAAAAAAATAACAAAATTGAATCCCTGTTTCATATTATAGCATCGCTAGTGAAAGATGACAGCTTAAAAACTCGGTCTCACCTGAGCCGTTGTTTATACTACGTCTCAATGATTCGTCAAACAACACGCCATTATCACGAATGCACTAGCTTGCATTTTCTCTATTGCTAACAAAGAATTTAATATCGTAAGTATTTGAATGATAATATGATTGTATAAAAATGGTGACTTAATATATATGTTTGCTCCATAACCAACGATATCAGAGTGTACCTATTAGAAATAGAATTTAATTGAAGTAGTTTTTGATTGAACTAGTATTTGATTATCGGATTGTACTGTAATTATATGCTCAACAGATAATTCGATTGACATATATTAATGTATTGATTCATGATCAGTAATCAATATAACGTATGATTGGGGGATCCTGGATCTCGTTTGATCCAGGTCCCCCAATTATACACTACTAACATTAAATTCTAAGAACACTATGTTTATAAAACATGAGCATGTTTGTAGAAAAACCAAGCGAATATGGTATTTTTAAGGTTCCGTACCCAAAGGGTAAAAACGAAAACCCTATTCATGTGGCTCCGCTGTGTTTCCGTCTATCTGTCACCAGGCTGTATCTCATGAACCGTGATAGCTAGACAGATGATGTATTTCTGTTGCCGCTTCAGCAACAAATACTAAAAACCAGAATAATGTATGTATCATTCGAAATATTATAAACGGGATGTGAACCGCGAGTAATCGCGGTAATCGCGGTTCACATCCCGTTTATAATATTTCGAATGAACTTAACCGTGAATCATTAAAAACTCTTAATGTACCTATGTATGTCTGTATTATAACAGTGACCAATATAAAGTGACCCCACACTGCGTACATTTTGCTTTGAAGCAGGGCTCTGCTCACACTAGTTTTTTAGATATTTATAGATAATGGCACGGTACCCTTCGTGCGCGAGTCCGACTAGCACTTGGCCGTTTTTTTATAAATAACTATTGTTTAGCAGTTTTTACTATACCGCTTATCCTTAAATTACCAAGGTCGGCAAAATTTGCATTATGTTTACATACAATTACTTGGCTAGTCACTATTGATTAAAATGACTGAGTCATTCATTAATGTTTGTTTCTTCATTCTCGGAATTACATGAATTCATTCATGAAAATAGTAATAATATTTAATAATGTACTGAAAATTGCGGGGAACTATTGGACACGAGTAGCCGATGATAGAGAAAAGTGGAGACAGTTGGAGGAGGCCTTAGTGATTATATTCTCTTTGGAGGCCTTTGCCAAATGTGGCAAACAGACAGAGGGGACAACTTAATTAATAATTGATTAAATTATAAAAGTACCTAATTGATATTATGAATTCATTATATGTAATTTTTTTATTGTTATACTGTTTGAATAAAGGCTATTATTATTATTATTAATGTACTGAAAATATCTGCAAAAATTTACAGCTTGACAATTATGTTAAACGTCCTTTTCCTTTCTGAATTTTCACAAAGACTATCTGTTTCGCCCCGTCCCAGTTTTTTTTAATAAATAAAATAAATAATGTTAACAATGTTAATAATGTTTTCTTTCTCACTGTTTAAACCTTCCCTGGACTTGCACAAATGGTTCAAAACCAAAATTATTCAAATTCTTTTTTAAATCTATAGATAGATAGACAAGTACACGAGTACAAGTTCTTCTATGATCCACAGCCGAATTGGAAGCGAGAAAAACTATGAATATATTGGAATGCTATACTTAGTTATTAACAGGGACATTTCATTTTTACATATTTAAGTTGCGACACGTAGCTCAAAAGTATGGACAGATTTGGATATGGTCTTTTTAAATAGAAGGCTAGTTTAAACAAGACGGTTCCTGCACACGCCTGTGAAGCAATTCAATGGTGTGTGTGAAGTTCCCAATTCTAACTGGGCCTGCATGGTAACTATAGCCCAAACTCTCTCATTCTGAGAGAAGTCCTGTACCCAGCAGTGGGACATATATAGGCTGGAGATCATGATGAAAGCATTTACTTACTTAAAATATCAGATTATTACCAACTTTTTTCACCGATTAAATTTCAAGTGTCTGCCCAATACAGTCCAAGAGATGGACAGATACAATACAATGCAATAACTCTTTATTGAACACCACATATTTATAACAATCAAAACAGAAAAAAAGATTACAGAAGTAATAAGGTAACAATAGGCGGGCTTATCTCTACAGAGCGATCTCTACCAGGCAACCATAACGGACACCCACACAGATACCCACTATTGACATTGGTAAAAATTACCTTCAGTCGCAGCGTTGAATCGGGATCCACATCGTTGTACAACAACACATTCTCCTTCATGTCAAAGCTCTCCCGCACCCCGAGATGGTAAAGCAGGGAGCTCTGCTGCACTTGCATGCTGAGGTCAACGAGAGCCACGTCCGCATTGTAGAATGTATCCAGCACACTCGTCTCTCCAAAGTCTAGCTTTTCAAACTGAAAAAATATAATATACTGTTACCATTTCACTAACATTTCTTTATTTTACCTGCTATGGGTGGTGTAGGGGTATAGCACGCGTCACGGAATGACGAGGACCCGGGTTCGATTCCCGGCCATAGCTTTATTTATTTTTTATTTTTTTTATGCGAATAGGAAGGCAAACGAGCAAGTGGGTCACCTGATGGCAAGCGATCACCACTGCCCATAGACACCCGCAACCCCGGAGGCGCCTGATTAGCGGCAGGATTAGCGAGTAAGATGGTGGTAGCTATCCGGACGGACCTTGCACAAGGCCCTACCACCCTTTTCGGATTTTTCTATGTGTTCTAATTTTGCCATTTAGAAATTTTATTTACTTTATTAATAATTATGATATTACAGTAAAATTCAATGTGCTGTATAATTATACTAGAAATAAGCTTTTAAGGATATATTTTTTAATATCATCTTTGCTTTCATAAAATGACAGAACACAACGCACGCCAGGGCCCTATTTTATAAAGCTACAAGTAACAATTTACAAGCGGAAGTCTCTATCTAACACATAGGGTCAGAAAGAGACTTCCGCTTGTAATTTTTAACTTGTAGCTTTATAAAATAGGGCCCAGCTAGAAGTCAGAGCACAGGAACTGTAGGCTTATTGTCTAACTCGATCGCATTCACCATTGTGTTCATTTTGACAGTTCTTGTATGAATGTGACGGCTAGCTGATTACGATGCCAATTGTCAGCCCATACATGACCTGTCAAAATGAAGACGATGGCGATTATGAGCGAGTTAGACAATCCTACTGGTGTTTGGATTTAGAGTATAAAGGAACTATGGTTTTCAAATACTAAATTTTAATTGCAAATGGTATTTTTAAAACGATTTTCACTATAACAAAATATACCTAACAGCCACTTAAGTGAAAAAAATATTTTTTTTTTTTTTTTTTAATCTTATATTTTAAAGAGGCTTTAGTACACAGGGGTGACTATGTCAGCCTCATGGGAGGACTCAAGAGGATCGGAGATCAATATTCATTCAGCATCCCTTCCCCCAGTCAGATGCTCTGGTTATGAAGGAATGCTGCACAAATTTATATATTCTAAGAGCTTTATTCGACGAAGGGCAAGCCAGCAAAACATTATGCATGTTTAGGTTCTCCAGGTACTTCTCTCTAGCATGCTTAAACCGGTCACATTCCACCAGAATATGGATTAAATCGTCAGTTTTATTACAAACCTCGCACATTTTTGTTTGAGACACTCATCATGTTCAAAAACGAATTTGATGGAATGTGACCAGATCTAACTCTCAATGCTACTACAAGCAAGTCCCTGGAGAGGCTGGCATGTAAAAACCAGGGAACCCAAAAAACTTTGTTCTGGATGGTGCTATACCAAATACCCTTCGTTACGAATGCAGCATCCAAGATTCTCTGCCACTGCTTCCCAGTTTCTTTTCTAGCCGCCGTCATAAGCTCTGTCCCATAAGGCTGACATTGGACCGGAGTACCATTTGTGACCGCCTCATTAGCCAACCTGTCTGCCCGCTCGTTACCCATCACTCCTACATGAGATGGTATCCACTGCAGGATTATCTCCTTTTGCTCAGAATGCAAGGAATGTACGAGTTTTAGTATAGCATAGGCTATCGGCATACCTCGGAAAATAATGTAATGGGTGTCTTCGAAAAACAAATATACCAGTGTCAATTTTCAAATGTACTTAACTGATTTGTGCTGTTGTTCATAGCCAAAACAAATAAAATATAAATAAAAACTCTAGGACTGCATTTGTATTAAGTATATCAAATAGAAAAATGTATTATTAGGTATTAGCAATCAGACATGCCATTATAATGTTCTATTACACTATGGCTGATTAAGTTTGGTAATTACCTTTATGTGTGCCAAATGAACTATAAATAATGCACTATGCTATAATTTATGTTTCTCCGCACACAACATATTCATTTCTTTTTGAGAAGAACTTTTTGCATCGACTTCCATACTTACTTAGGTCACAATTCAACTCTTTTTAACTAACATAAAAAAAGGTTTTTCACTTTGACTGTATTTTTTTACATATTTATCCTAACGCAATTGGCTGCTAAATGATGAATATAGCATATTATTTAAGCTCTTGGCAGATATAATTTATTATTGGCTAAATATTAAGCACCCAATTCGAGATTATAAGTCTCACACCTGAGGAAAATAATTAAAAATTGGATTTTAAATTAAATATCAGATTCTAAAATATTGTTTTTTTTTAAGAATGTATAGGTAATGAATGTTTACGTTTAAGTACAGATTTAATTTAACTCACATGGATGTGATGCAGATTCCCATTGACCAAATCAGCGGCCAGCCTAACTTCTTCCAAAGCCCTTTTTCTGTGAGCGATGTTCGTACTCTGTGTCACGTCTAAAACACACGCGATATCCATCCGGGGCCTCGCATTTGAGGCCCCGGGCTGCACCGTAGCGTTCGAACCATCACTACACACGCTCTCGCAAATACTTCGCACTTCACCTAAAACAACAATAACATGAAAATACCAACACAAAACTTTACCAAAACAGAATGGCAAAGTTCACTGTTCACACCTGTGTCTTCTTGCGGCGTAGAAGTGCTTGCAGCGCCAAATGTTATCATTTTCTCATGTTACCATCAACATTTGGACAGTTTTAATAATTCATTTCAGTTTTAATTCAACGTAGCAAAATAACTCAGTGTAAATTCCCAGCAAGTGGCTTGTTATTTAACACTAGTGATGCGCTCAACTACCAACACACTCCGTTTCGTGTCCTGTCAACATAGCTCAGCTGTGCGTTTCAACATAGTTTAGTTATCACACATATTGCTATCGTAATTTTATTGTAAACTGAACATAATATTATGAATCCATTCTATGAAATATTTATTTTAATTCGATATTAGTGACCGTTTTATTCTGTTAAAATTGTGACTCCCATTTTATTTTCTTTTTGAAATTCGTATTGTACCGTCCCTCTCACTCTACAATTTGACTTTGAGTGTGAGCGGAATGGCACGAAACGAACTTCAAACATCGATTTCAGAAGGCCTCTTATTTTGGTAAGTATTCTATGATTGTTAAATCAAAAAAATATTATACAGGATGTCGTATTTCATATGGTCGAGACGAAAACCATCGAAAGAGTGACCCATGACATAATTATCTTCAACTACCTATACTTAATTTAATGATAAAAAAAAGTTTATTTCAGACATAATCCATATTTTGTTAGTTACAAATTTTACAATTAAGCAATCGATATTATTATAACTTTTAATCCAAAGATTATGTAATAATATTACAAATAATATATCACAATCCACTCATCCGCTGGTGACCGTCTGAGAGATGCTGAATATCACGTCCAAGTAATCTTACACAAGTTTAACAGAATAGCATGAAATGACGCGCACAATGGTCAAAAACGCCGATGTAAACACAATACTATGTGAATTTTAATTTCCAAATCCAGATCAATCCTAGGGTAACCAAACCAGAACCAATAAGTTCTTTCGGATAATGTTAAATCCTTTTATTTTTATTAATTTACATTATTACATTTACATACACACATAAATAAATCACGTCTTTATCTCTTGCGGCGTAGACAGAGCCTAAAGTGACAAGATTTGAAGGCCACATTTAGCATGTTTGATTGAGGGCATATAGGTGGAAAGGGGAATCAAAATATTTCTTTATTATTATTTATTTTATACAGGGTTATTGGTAATTCGACGTGTATTCTTTAGGAGGTGATAGGGGTGACTATTTGCAATAATTTTAACCACCATAATATATGTAGTATGCAAAAGTGAACCATTTTTGAGCTATCATGTTTTTTAGTTTTTTTCAAAATAAGTCAAAAAGCAACATTAATAATTTATTAAACAAAAATTATCAGTTTAAATCTCATTTTTTCTTCTGATTTATAAAAACGATTAAACACTGGTTATTTATCAATATTAAAACCACAATCATCGCGCCAAATTAAAAAATGCGAGGTAAAAAACGATATTTTTTCAATTTTTTTCCACTAAAATGCCTTAAAAGAAAAAAAGCGTTATGGAACTTGGCTGGCAGATTATTTTAAAAACATAAACTAAATGTAAATAAGACAAAAAATACTTATTCTACATTTGTATTTTTTGTTTTATTTACATTGAGTATTGTTTTTAATTAATTTAGTTCGAATAAGAATTTCCTTAGAACTCCTTAAGACGACCTTAGTTTAGTTTAAATAAAAATTCCCGCCCGCTTCCTTTGTGATAATTTTTTTTCTGTTTCTTTGAAGTAAGTTCCTAGTTGTTATGCATTTTTGAAGAGCTAAGAAAACTGTTATGTTTTTAAAATAATCTGCCAGCCAAGTTCAATAACGTTTTTTTTTTTTAAGGCATTTTAGTGGAAAAAAAAAGTTTTTTACCTCGCATTTTTTAAATTGGCCCGATAATTGTGGTTTTAATATTGATAAATAACCAGTGTTTCATTTTTTTTATAAATCACAAGAAAAAATGAGATTTAAACTGATACTTTTTTTTTAATAAATTTTTAATGTTGCATTTTTGACTTATTTTGAAAAAAAACTAAAAAAACATGATAACTCAAAAATGGTTAAATTTTGCATAATACATATGGGGGGTTAAAATTATCGCAAATAGTCACCCCTATCACCTCCTAAAGAATATACGTCGAATTACCAATAACCCTGTATAAGCCCCTAGTCATGGCCAGATAAAATTCTACATGCAATATGTACTATAGGCTAAGACTACAGAGAAGGATTCGTAAATGATTTGCTGTTTTGTTCTGTGTTTTTGAACTTAGTAAATCTAATTTTAAAAAAAAGTTAGTTTTCAACCGAACACAATACAGGGTGTATCAGACACCCCCTAATAATAATCCACCGGGGTATATAACCATAGCTATAGAAGCTAAAAAAAATATTAAAAAAAAATTGGAGTATTTTTTTTATATTTTCTATAGGAATGATTACAGTTAATACTACCATTCCTATGGTTATATACCCCAGTGGATTATTGTTAGGGGGTGTCTGATACACCCTGTATAGTTTTTTTTCTCAGGCAACTATTTATCAACGTACAGACAAAAATTAAATTCAAGTATACCTAAATAATTTAGTTAAAAGATATTTAAAAGTTTGGGAAAAAGTAGGAAACCGTGATTCTTTCGAAAACTGCGTTTTCGCTGCGTTTTGTTTCGAGTAGCCCATACACACAACTATCGCTGATTTTTCGTAAAAGCTTTTAATAGTTAACAACTTATTCGTATCGTTCAACATAAAAAGCAACATAACATGGAGACATCACTAGCACGCCCTTGAAATGTGTTGTTTTTAGCGCCATCTATCTCAAGGTATTCCAACTCTTAAAGGCGTTTGCGTATTTACGTCTAATGTGTTTGTTTAAAGATGTCACTACTAGTTTATTCAGGGGATGATTTGAGAAAATTTTTCTCAAAATACATACCTACCATACTTTAATTAATAGTAATAATAGTGTACCCGTAGTCTTGTGTCTACCCTGCGTGTACCTGCCTAATGTAAAAGTAAGGTTGATTAGGTACTTTGACAGTAAATTATTTGCATCGTTGTTTCATTCAAATTTTTAATCATAGATTGTTGATACTGATAAAATTGTTGTAGGTAGTCTTTCAATAACCTACCGTGCCCGCTATCCAATTGTCGTCATTTTATAATTTAATGTACCCATGATAATGGTTCAATTTCCATGATTCGGTTCATTGCGAATTGGGCTCGTACAAAATGAAAGGAGAGGGATCGCTTTGTTAAGCTTTGTCCACCGATTAAACCAAATTGTCAAGTAAAATTGCAATCGCTTTCATGAGCTAAATGGATTAAAAAGGACCTTATCAGCTGCGAGTTTAGGTTGGTTCTTTGCTGCAGTTAAACCTTGCTACTAAATGGTTTTCGACACATTTGCTGTCGTGGATACCAGGCTTGCATAAATTAGATGTAGGTGTAACAATGAACTAGATAGTAATTGTGAACGGTCCTCTACTCACCGCTAGATGGCGGTAGTAATCCTTATATATTGTTTACAATCATGAATAAATGAATGTTACAAAGGGGTCTCAAACTTTATGGAAACATCTACGTTTATGATATTTTATAATAATCCTCAATGTTCTAGAATTTTCAAAGGTGTTCGAAAAAAGGTTAGATTTGTTTGTCAAATTTAATCAAAAATAAAAGTCAGTCCTTATCAAAATATTTAAAGTGATTTAATTATAATAAATAAAACACATTTCGCTGCATCTTGCACAATTGACCTAATTATACTTTGTCTTTGTACGTTATTACAATTGTTTTACTGAATTCTATGAATTAAATAAACATGTTGCCAAATTATATTACTCTTAATTAAAAGAAACCACAAATAAATAATAACTAAATTACATTACATTGTTACTATTACGTATTTAAAGTTTGATTGAAGTGGTATTTGTTTATTCGCATTCTTAATTTAAACATTGACTAGACACGAAACTCTTTGGACATCCTGACTCCTTGGTACATCACTTGCCGAGGATGATCTTGCGGGACGCGCCAAAGCTCTGGCCAGATTGTGTCGCTTGCTTGTTCGTACCGGCTTGCAGACCGATGACCGTTTGTCCTGCCCTTAGGACGTCTTCACTGAATTCACGTTTGTTTTCCTCAGCTGGTTTAGGTCCGAGGAAGGGACCGCGCCATTCGGGGTGCTTGTACGCCTGCAATAAAAATTTAATTGATTTCAGACAGGCAAGAAATTTTATTATGGAAGCGTTAGGGTTTAACCTGAGATGAGAACATAAGAAGATAGCCAAGCTGGAGCGCACCAAAAGAAGATACACAATTCGATGAAATAATAATAGAAAGGTTGAATCGATGGATGGTATTTACGGACTACTGAATCTAATAACAAAGATCGGCGTTTCACCTCGCACTGCAATATGAAGTTTCAGTTTCAAAGACTTATACCACCTTATACCTTGTGTAAATATAAAACCATCTTATCTTAAGTGGGTGACAGACGGGCGAGTAAGTTCGCATACTTACGGCTCGACGACTTTACTGGCCTATGTGTTAGTCTAAGTACGCGTACTTACTCACCCGTCTGTCACCCACTTTAGTATGCTAGCCAAAGAGTAGTGTAATATACAGCTCAAAGTATTTACCGTCCTGCCGATAGCGAAGATGGTCTGTGTTACAAGAACGATATTCTTCTGGTCCCACAGGTCTGTTGTCTGGAACAAGTCTGTATCAGGCACTCCGTATTTGATGCACGCGTTTTGGAACCTGAAAAAGTTAATCCTTGTCAATAGGACAAATAGGTGCTTTAGATAACGGAAAACTTAAAATAAGAAGTAAGGGATGTTACAGTACAGACGTAAGCTAACCATAATAATACAAAGGATCAAAGTCAACAAACGACAGATTTGAGGTCGCTTGCGAGTATTTTATTGCTACGTAATATCCTGCAATTTCTGTAGCTTTTCTTTCCAACAATATAGGTAAATCTGAAGTTTTATTCAAGAAGATACACTATAGCTGTGACTAAACTATGAATTTCGATGCAAGTACCTAACACCGAAATATATTGAGTGTGATTAAGAAATACATAGTACTGTGTAGCTCTTTCCACAGTATCAAAAGATGCTTCTCTTCTTCTAGTGCCATCTTCTATCGAAGGTTGACGATCATTACGGCGACTTGAACCTTCGACACACCAGCTCTTAACAAAGATCGGGTGCTTTTATTGTACCAAAGACTACGAGAACGAAACTCCGACCATTTCCTCGAACACTGACACCATTTTGCCACCAGTAAAATACAAAGGCAAAGTGGCGTGAAGATGAAGAGGCCTTTACTCAGCAGTGGGTGGATGTGGGCTGATTAGAAAATACTTACTGGCTAATGTTGTCCATGAATTTGTAGTCCCCTCCAGACACATTGACCTTCGTGATGATGCCTGGCTGCAGCCTGTTCATCAGCTTGCAGAGGATGATACCGTCCCGCAGTGCTAGCTCGTAGGGCATGTCAGGAAATCTCTCCCCGATGACGGCTTCTATCCATCTCTGGGCTTCGAGTTCCTTCTCGGGTTCGCGCTTGCCAGCGCACTGGAAAGGTTTGAAGACTATTAGACATTTTAGAAATTACTTAGATGCACTGATATTGTACATCAAGGTATCAACTGTTTTTACTGTTTGGATTGCATTGTTATTGAAAGACCCATAGACCACGGATTTCTTTAAATTTTTTGCTATTGTTTCTTCATAACCACTTTAAGTTATGGTAAATTATGAAGACAGAGACGACAACATAATGTGTCAAGTCCTTAAAATCGAATTGAGTCTTCGCTTCGTGAAAATAACCAAAGGAATATCATTAAAAGACGGTGATGAATACTTTACTAAAGAAAAGGAAGTCTAATCCTGAACCTTCAATGATATATGAAACTAATGAGTCATTCACTGTTTCACATGCTTTCTAAGTTTAAAAATAATACAATAGTAGGAAGGCGTCTCGTGGGACATTCCCATATAACTCCCAGCAAAGGACTGACAATTTACGCACCACGCGACGACCCATTATTTTGTTGATTGCGCATTGCAACAACAATCTAGCTAGACGTTCTAAACTGGGAAACACAATATTATTGTAAGTCTAGAGAGATTAACTGAGCGTAGATTCTAGTTTGTGCTAAACCAAATAGATTTATGGCTAAAACGACGTTAAAATCAATGAATTTTTTTTTGATAATTGAATTGGAATGAAGATAGCATAATTTTAGTAAGCGGAGAACAAAATGCACTTTATAGTAAACAAGCTTCTTGCCGCGACTTCGCCTGCGTAGAATTAGCAATTGACACGTTTATCGCTATCCCCCGGGAACTATGTAATTTTCCGGGATAAAAAGTAACCTATGTTTTAATCTAGGGTACCAGCCATCTTCGTTCCAAATTTTATTCAAATCCGTCCAGTCGTTTTAGCGTGAAGAAGGAACAAACATACACACTCACTCACTCACATCGTCACATCGTCACATCGTCACAAACTTTCGCATTTATAATACTAGTAGGATTCATATCCTAATTACTAGTAGTACTAGGGCAAAGTTAGTAGGTAGGTACTTTATGAAAATACCTCAGATTGTCAAAAGAGAGTGTGAGAATTTATTTTTTTTACCTTTTATGGTGAATTTTGTTCGAACTTTTCGTCGTGTTTTAATACTAAAAATAAGACGTTCTCTCCTCTCCTCTATCATAAGGAAGTGTCGGTCTTAAAACGAGACCAGCTATTTCTTTCAACTTCCTGTATTTACTTGAAATAGGCGGCGAACATTTGGAAATCAGACTGAATACACAGTTTCAATGAAGTAAGTACAGTGATTCTATTTTCTAAATGTCTTTCGGCAATCTTCGTTACTCTTCAGTTAAGAATTCAGTCATTTGAAAAACGAAGTTCACCCTGTCTGTGGTAGCTAAGAGACATTAAGAAAATAAAAGCAGTGTACAGTCAAGGGCATAATAATTATGTACCTACGTTACCAAGACGTCAATAGTTATTTGTGTCACAAGGGAGCAAAATGATGTATTTACGGCGAGATACTCAACTTAAAAAAAAATGCGTTTGCAAAAAAACACTTATAAAAAGCATTGAACAGCAAAGTTGCACTTTGATCCCTCTCGACAGGGAGCAAAGCTTACTTTTCTAAATGAGAGATGTGAAAAAACACACCTTTATGACACAACCACAAACAATAAGGAAAGGACGGTGAAACATACTTAATTATGCCATACATGCCTTATGTTATGCCAATAATATATATAGGTAGTTTCTTGGTAGTTATAGGGATTGATTGTTTTATGCCACCTAGGACCTCTTATAGTGTCAATAGTAGTTAAGTGTAAGGATAATTGTGTTGTGATGTAATAAATAAATAAATATTTGACAAGATGGCTGATATTTATACCCTCAACTGTACTAAGGTCATAACAGAACTTCCTTAGATCACATAATCATGTTCAAGTTTTTGATAATTGATTTTAATTCAATATTAATTTGTTTCATGCATAAGGGCTTCCCCAACACGTGGCCGTATATCTTGTTCTTCTGGCAGCCAGCCAAACTGGATCGCTTATAGAATACGTTTTTCCAAGAATCGATCATCCTTAAACTTCGTACTTCATTTATTTTCAGATACACTAAAACTAAACGAAAACGTAGAATGTTCCATTGGTTGTTGTCACGGGTTAGATAATTTTGTCTGTTTAACAGTTACTTAATGTCTTTGAATTATTTGATAAGAACATGAAAGACGAGTAAAATTTTCTCTAATGCAAGACGTCTAGGCTTTTCTTTTGGCTACGCTTTACTTTAGAATACTAAAAAAAACAATGTAGATCCGCAACATTCTCTTGTTTTGTATAAGTAATTTTGATTCTATAATCGTTATAATATGACATGGATTTTCATTACTTTCTCCTAAACTTGGTTCTTTGACCTTGAAGTATGTGTTCACATGTTTATATTTACTTCATCTTAAGTATTTGTTTGTTTCGGTAGCTTCTATTTTAGGCAATGGCAGAGGCTGGTTACTATAAGACATTTTGGTTAGGTACAATTTAACGGACAAATTGTCAAAACTCGACTTTGTGCACGCTGTTTGACGTAAGGTCCCATGGAGTTGTTATTATTGTAAAAGAAGCATGTGAATGTAAACAAGAAGTAATAGTCATTGTAAAAAGTGATACACAATACAATACAAATACTCTTTATTGAACACCACAAAACAATACAGAAACAAAGAACAAAGTATACAATAGGCGGTCTGATCTGGTGGTCTAGTAGTGATCTGGAAATAATGGTAAGTTTTGATGACAAATGGCGTGATGAATCACCTTTGAGCAATTTTTCACCTACTTGTCCGATTTTTTTTACAAATGTAACATGTACAATTTAAATTACACTTTTCTTGCCAAGTGTTACATTAAGTGGCGCGAAATTTACAAAAACAAATGAAATTCGTTGAATTGTAAAAAGTCTTAGCATTTGTTTATACCATATGGTCGCTCTGGATTGCTATTCTGCTACCAAACAGCGGTGATCCAGGATAGAGAGTAAGGCAACTGGTAAAATTACTTGCACTTGAGGCCATTCTGTCATAGCTATTAGCATCTCCAATCCTCTGGTGTGAGGGATGGTGGTGCTGGTGCCCCTTTAGCGATTGCAGATGTGACGTGAGAACGTCACGAATTAAATTAAAACAATCATAAGTAAGTCACAATATCTTCCCTATACTTTATTTTATAGAGACTATTACTAATATTTTGCACATTTTTGTGAAAATGGCTTGATAAAAACAACCCAAGTGGCATTGCCCGCTGCATCCCAAGTAATCTAATTATAGAGCAAATTCCTAAAGCTCTATAAAACTTTCATACAGCTGTTAGACAGATCATGTAGCCAAAAATACGTTGAATTCGTCCGTAGTTAAAACTGAGGGATAATTTTATAATTCTTCATAATAAATTTCATCTAATTTCGGTTTTTGTTTAAAATAAATGCAAATTCTTCATGTTAAGTCAGCAGTATTCATCTTTTTGCTGCTGATGCACTTGTGATGTACTATAATCGATTATTTAAATATCAAACTTTCCAATTACTGATGACGTTGATATAAAATTGGTGCGAATAATCCCTTAAGAATTATTTTCATGTGATATTTTTACAAACATCACGTCCTCTATAAATTTAGCCAATTCATCAGAACAGGAAGCTCTGACGCTTTCTTTATCTCTAACATCTTACATCATGGTTTGTTTAATTTTCAACACTTCTATTTCCGTCTGACTAGCTTCTGTAAAATCTATTGATCATCAACTCGTTAATGTCCAAAGTGTTGACTGTCAAGATTAACTCTGCTGCTAAATTTTACAAGGTACCTAAGCTGTTCTTTGTGCGATCACATCTTCTGTAGCTAACCGTTATTTGTTTGTAGCAACGAATTCATTAATTCTTAGTCTTCATTTACCACATCAATAATATAATGTGCACTCAAAAATTTAACAATGTATTAAAAATGAATTCGGCTATAAACCGGTAATCGGTGGGGTCGACATTGATTGCGGTCAGTGGTAGAAATAAAAAATAAATTGATACCTTCACTACACCATTGAATTCTTTTTTACTAGGGTTCTGTTGCTTCAAAAATAATCTATTCGAGAAGAATCGCAGTAGTAAAGTTATTAAATTAAATACTGAAAGCCATGACGATGATATAAAAATATAGACAGATGATTTTATGGGTTCCAAATACCCCTAGCTAGAGTAACTTTTCCTGCCTCCTTACAGGACATAGTGACATTAAATACTGTAGGTATGTATTACTTAAACTCTTTTTTCAAATGCTCAGTGGATCGTATATA
Organism: Pandemis heparana; assembly: GCA_963854515.1. Classification (NCBI taxonomy): domain Eukaryota; kingdom Metazoa; phylum Arthropoda; class Insecta; order Lepidoptera; family Tortricidae; genus Pandemis; species Pandemis heparana. The sequence goes on along the minus strand of OY978016.1, from coordinate 5,726,962 downwards.
AAGGTGCATTATCACTGACTTACATCATAGAAGGCAATTCGTTTAAAAGAGTTCGCTACGGAACCAAACCTTTTAACCAGCTGCAAAAACACTGATACATTATGATATGTTTACAGTCGTGGAAAACATTTGGGCGTCATCCCGCCCCCGCGGACGCGGCTCTGGGCGGGCGGCCGCTACGGTCCAGTCCAGCTAGCGATATTGCCACGGAAGCTCGTCTAACAGTGTACTTGTGATACCCAGCAAAATGCCCGTAAGTTTTTTTTTTTTAAATTTTTACAAACTTGGCAACGTTATTAAAGAGCTACTAACGAAGCCAGTGAAGAAGAAAATGTTTCTACAATTTAGGTTTGAGCTCTTTTTTTGTGTTCGTTGACGTCTTGAAATATTTTAGGAGATATACTGCCGCTGCGACTTTGCCCTGACCTCTCGTAGTTGGCTTGATATATCGACAATCGTATTGTAGTTAATTTAACACTGATGCGAATTGTTGTTAGCGTTCTCTGACGTCAATGATCAGGGATTAACGAGACAGGCGCACGCGCAGCTGCGCCGACGTGTTATCAATGGACGCATAATTCTTTTTATATCATACCCCGATAGTTCCAGAGTGATCGCGATATCGCACGATTACTTAATACGTTATTTTCGGAGATGATGCTGGAAGCGCACGACCATCAAACTTGTTGGCACTGGAGCTTGTGTTTTATGGCCGGCGTTCAAAACGTTTACGACATCGCTAATGATAATTATACCAATTACAGGCCAGAAACAAGGAACAAGAGCAGGAAGTCCTGAACTGGATTGCTGCCGTGACAGGAGAGCCTCTCCCTGGTGGTGATTATGAGGACATCCTCAAAAACGGCGTGATCTTGTGCAAGCTAGCCAACAAACTTTCTCCTGGATCTGTTAAGAAGATCCAAGAGAAAGGCACCAACTTCCAGCTCATGGAAAACATTCAGCGGTAAGTTTTGCTTTATTCCTGATTTATATACCTTGTCTAAAATACCGTAAAAATACAAATCGCAACTTTGTAAAGTACGAGTATATTTGTAATCATTAAAATTTGGCATTTTAACTTCAGATTCCAAGCTGCTATTAAGAAATACGGAGTCCCAGAAGAAGAAATTTTCCAGACTGCAGATTTGTTTGAGAGGCGTAACATCCCTCAAGTCACCCTCTGTTTGTACGCTCTGGGCAGAATAGTGAGTATTTAACTAATCCCTTTAATACAAGTTAGTTTGTGCAAAAAATTTAAGTACTATGTTATTTTTCAGACCCAAAAGCACCCTGAATGGACTGGCCCTCAACTCGGCCCTAAGATGTCTGACAAGAATGAACGCACATTCACTGAAGAACAGCTTCGTGCTCACAACGCTGAGCTGAACCTTCAGATGGGTTTCAACAAGGGTGCTTCTCAGTCCGGCCACGGAGGCTTCGGCAACACCCGCCACATGTAATTAAGCCCTTAAATTCATGCTTACTTAACGGGTATCTGAGACCAACGTATAGTTTAAGCCCGAAATGTTTCGGACATAATCAGTATTTGTGCAAGATAATCCTATTCCATTCTTGTATGTCTTTGAGTTGGATGATTTTTGTATTCTCTGCTTAATGTAGGCTGTTTAATTTATAAACTTTCATTATGATTATTCGGTGACTAAATTAATCTACTAATTTAAGGAAATGTAAGTTAGAAAAACACTGATTGCTTGATATTTTTTACTTTAACAAAGCCAAAGATTGTGTAGGTTTATCGCTACTATTAGACTTTAATAATCTAACGAGTTTTATTTTTGTTAAGATTTTTTACGACTATGTGTAAATACTTAATATTATTTAATAATAAATAATTGTTTATAAGCATTTTTTTTTGTATATCAATCATACGTTTCATTTGGCGTTTTAAAAGTTGACTAGGTCCCAGTAATATAATTTATTTTTGGACTTACGAGTAGTTAAATCAAATGTATACATTCAATCTCATTTGAAACAAACAAAGTGAATGATTAGTCGGTACTTAATCATATTAATGATCCTAGATTAATAATTCCACTGGTGACGAGATACCCTTGGCCTAATTAGCTCCTGTCCAGGCAGATAATAATTTAATCTGCCTACCTCGTTCACCGACTAATGCCAAGACATGTTTCTGAGCGCTCAATTAACATTTTAATCTCATTTAGTCTTAAATTATAATACATGGCTTGAAAACAGATGGTGTAGTTTAACTGAACAACAAAGTGAGATTGTCAATCATTTAACTCTATAGTACCTACATAATAACATCATAAGAAGGGTCCTGTCAGGACTGAATCTTTTTTATTTTAACCAATTGGTCAAGTTCTGCTCATTCCCGTAATAAAGATAAATTTTGACAAATATCATTACGCTGCATAAACCAAGAAGTAAGATGTAGATACTAAAGGTAATTCGTGTGCACTTAACGTAATTTATCACGACGTCATTTCACAATTCCACAAGGCTTACACTAGACTAGACAAACTTCATCAGTATGGCAGTTATATTTATAACTAGCCTTAAAAGGAAAAATATGAACTTTACTTACATCTCTTTAACATTCATTCTTTAATGAAAGCTAAGATACAAGGTACTTAAGTACAGTACAGACAGCATGGACGAATCTTTTAATTAATATGCTAAATAGATATTGCAAGTTTAAGAGCTGATAACGACGATAATGATGATGACAATATAATATAAATTTAGAATTATAGACGAGGGAGAAACCAATGGTGTTAGGTCATAGACCTACTAAGTTAAAAGGAATATTCTCACGACAAACAATTTTCAGAAGTCTGTTATCAAGTTTAGATTTCGATAGAAAACGAAATATTTATATAGATGTAGCATTTGTAAATCAATAAAAATATGTTGCCCAAAAATATTTTCCTATTAGTAATCCGGATATATATCGTTGTTTTTTTAGAGCGCCTTGCGTTAGAAATGAGCGCCAATTTTTTAAATTTCTTCGTCATGAAAATTTCTCACGAAGATTTATGCCGAGCAGAGCACTGACAATGGATAGATAAAAATATTTTTCAAACGCGTGCGGAGGTCGTTGAACCGTTTCATTCATTTTGTGAGACAAAGTAACAGGTAGTTAATATGTCTCAGAAGCCATGACTCGGTTTGAAGCAATAAAACAGTTTTAGGCCTACAGAAATAGCCAGCGTTGAGAGTTTCTTGCGGTTATGTTTAAGGACTGTTTACTAAAATATTTTACGTTTTGTGCCAAAATGTGCTTAAGCCAAGAACTATGATTTTAACGGAATAAATTATCAGTCTATTTTGTCTATCGTTATACAATGTGGTGTAGCAGTCGAAGTGGTAATTTGACTCAGCATAGCGTTTCACCATTTCGTGAAAAAAAATGTTGTTCATACTAACAGGAGTCAAGTCAGGAAGTCAGTTAAATAGGTTTTTAGACGGAGAATTTTACATACCTAACGATTTAGAAAAGCAATAGATATTTAACTCATGAGATATTACATCAATATTTGAGTCAAAACTCGATAAAACGACAAAGAGAGTTCTCAATTTTGTATAAATACATCTAAAGACGATTTTTAATATTATGTGGTATATTATTGTACAACTTTTGTAATCTTTTTGTATAGTTTAGGTAAGTTTCAGGATTATTGAGGTAGGCATTCGTCTAGTGCTCCAGAAATTTCGTTCAGTGGGACAGGAGCGTGGGCTATTGCTTAGTGCTTCTATATGAAAATGTTTATCTTGACCGGACGCCAAGAAATGGGGTTCCGTTAAATTTATTCTCAAGCTTGACGTGCAAACCTTGACACGTTTAAGTTTAAGTCGTTAATTAGCAATTATAAATCTATCTTATTTTTTAAACTTAGCAAATTTTAAAAGAACTATTCACAATACCAGTAACATTCTTGTTCTTGTCTTGTTCTGAGATAACCAACGTTTGAGCCAAGGCTGGATGTTGGATCCAACGTTCTTAAGCCCAATGTTGAGCAAGACTTAATACAGCGGGCTATAGGTCAGACGAAACGGGTTTAATAAGCAATAGTCCTTTGTTGGCACAGAGCCAGCCAGACAAATAGGTCATCAAGGGCTTTTACGAAATTTACAAAATAGCACAGTTAGGGATCTCTGACACTTTGACAGGCGCTATGACGTCAAACTAATTGCTTATCGCAGAACAGTGCCGTTGAGTGTGGTTTTATACTTGTTGTTTATTGTTTTCAGTATTTTTGATGAATTTGCTACATCAGAATCAACAAGTGCAAATTATTTTATTATAATGTTGCATCTATGGACTAGAATAAACATACTGAACACAATTTTAAAGATATCGTGTTGTGTGACCAAGTTCACAAACGAACGGATTTGTAGAATTGAGAGGAAGCTGAGATGGCCACTTGGACGGACCAGGGTTAAAAACTTAACCCCGTGTTAGATGTTAACCCGAGGCTAAGTAGTGTCAAAATGTATGGAACTGTCAAACCTAACCCCGAGTTAGCGATTTAATTTTTTAACTCTGTGCAAGTGGGCCTAAGTGATAAATCATACTAATTGGAAAGAGCATTAGCAACGCAACAAAAGGTACGATAACTGTTAACGACAACTCCATTTTGCCAACGCATCGCAAAGAGGGTAATGCTTTACAACAATTATGTTGATTGCACTACCAGTTACTACATGCGAGTCGCGTGGAAGACGATCGATGTTACGGAACGAATGTAACACTTAACTACATGTGAGGTCTTGATTACGAATTAACTGGTAATACGGGTTTGACGGGAACTAAGGGAGTTTCGCTTTCGAGCTCTCCCATTGTGAAAGACAGGTAAGTGGAGGCGAATAGACAATTGCATTTGTTTTTCTGCATAAAAGCGCTCTACTAAGAAGGCACAAGCGTCAGTAAGTAGAAGATAAACGTCTAAATGTCAATAAATGTCATCATTAGTCATTATCATCGAAGGATGAAAACTTACAATAAATAAGTTTTTTGTTATTTTTTGTTTTTCAGATTTCAAATCAATTCTACCACTAGGTCAAAATTCACTTGCAAGATTTCAAATGGAAAATTACAGACACGTACTTACACGCGTGCGAACATTGAAATTTAAGTAAAAGCTTGTAGCAAAGAGCTGATTAACACCAGAACAGCTAGGTTCAAAAGTGTTTACACATCCGAAATAAGCAAAGTTCAAGCTTTATTTACATACTTAAGAATTGCGTATGTCTCCCCCCTTTCTTACTTTACCGCACTAAAGGCTGGCTTGAAGTTAGTCTTAAACATCCACCGCAGGGATAACAAGCAGATCTAAGGTTCACGAGAAAATTAGGAAAGTTCATAACAACCGAAAGGAAAACATGCTGTTGAAATTATTTATAGTGACGTGTGTGTTATACCACAGCTCAGTCGCGGAACATTACAAGACGAAACGTAAGTATTTTTGGATGCTCTTTTTACTTATGAGAGCCGCGTGCTTGGTCTGATCTAATTTCGGTTGAATGATCTTGATTGAAGACGTTTTATCATCATCAGCAGTTCAGTTGAATTATCTGACACATTTTATCACAATACTCGTGATCAAAATAGCAACGCAATTTTAATGATTGTTTTAGACACCATTCTTCAAATTTATCACTAGTTGGACTATTTTTTTGGTGTTACTATTGTTAACAATTAACATCCCTGCAATGTTTACATTGCATATGAAAATAAATTAAAACTAATCGTTTTGTTCTCCAAATTACGCTCTTATTTCATGATTATTTGAGGATTATTTTCATCTTCACTACATAGTATAAAACAAAGTCGCTTTCCTGTCTGTCCCTATGTATGTTTAGATCTTTAAAACTGCGCAACGGATTTCAATGCGGTTTTTTTATATGAAGAAGAAGGTTTATATGTATAACGCAGACGAAGTCGCGGGCAGAAGCTAGTATGGAATAAGATAAGAACGAGATAAGAACCTATCTGGTATCCTAATTCAGGGGTGACTTATAATAAATTGTACCTATAATTTGCGTCACAAAGGAACATTACGATTCCCTGCCTGAAAACTTACCTATATGCTATCGCTAACGTTGTTTCATTTTCAAATTTTGCAAGCAGAACTCATTCTAGATCACCATTTTAGAAAATAACACATCAGAATTTGGTTCTGCATTTTGTAATTCGCTCTTAAAAGCGTTCCAGTACTTACGAAACTTTATTTATGAGAGATTTCTGCAAGAGGATAATAATGTGGGTGGAGGTAGAGGTAGGTCAGGTAAATGAGAAACCAGGTGAACAAATCACCTGATGCTATGCGAAACTGATTATGTAAGTCAATTATTTAACGTCAAACGAAATGCCAATGTCATGGCCTCATGGCCTCAGTATTTTTGTATTGGTGGATTATTTACCACATCCCACACTATCTGCTAATGCTAGTGTGGTTTTAGTGATCAATTTCGGAGACTAATTATGTGGTTCACATTCCTACAACGTGTTACAAAATACTCCGTAAAATATTAAAGCCAAAAATATTGTCAACCCTAGTAAACTGTCATCTCAGGAAACCATACTGGGGTTCTTAAATATTGTAAATGGACTTGTTATAAGGTCACATTTAACCTCCTTCCGGCTTTACGGGTAGTTTTGTAACATCCTGTATAAAATATCCAGATAACTAACACTACGCTACGACATGTGAGTTTAAGTAAAGCGCGTCTTCTCATCCACGTCTTTATACAATTTAGCTTATTAATTGTCATTAATTACATTCCTACAACCTTTTAGCTTTCTGAATTTTTTTTATCTTAAAATTTCAGCTGATTTCGTGAAAACCTGCTTTAAAAGTGACCCTGAATTCGATGATTGCTCCCGTCAAGCCGTACAACAACTGTTTAATGCCCTGGGTCCAGGTGAGAATACATATATTATGAATAATCTGAATAATTATACAAAACAACTCGATTATTTGCAAATTAGGTATACAGTTTTGGCTATGATGCGAATTTTGTATATATAACATGTCTTTGTTGTACAAAAAAAAAACGATGAAAATAGCTAAAAAAAACGGTAAAAATGTTATTAAAATAATCTGCAAGCCAAGTTCCGTGTCGCTGTTTTGTTTTTAAGGCAATTTAGTGGAAAAAAATCTCAAATAATATTGAAATAATCAATGATATTAGTATATAATTTTTAAATTTGGACCGATAATTGTCGTTTTAATATTGATAAATAAACCAATGTTTAATAATTAGGTAGGTACATTAATTTTATCCCTCAATATACGTATTTACAAAAAACAAATTAAACTATGATTAAATAAAAAACTAAACTTAAACTAACTATAAAAATTTATAAAAAGAACACCCCGTCTAGCCCTGCTGGCTGTGGCAGGGTTCCCAGGATGCTAGCGGCATGTTTAATTGTTTTTATAAATCAGAGGAAAAAATAAGGTTTAACTTGATATTTTTATTTCAATAAATTTATGAATTTTTGAAAAATTAATAAAATGGTATCTAACTTAAAAATGGTTCACATATGCATAATGTCAAATAGGGGTTCAAATTATCGCAAATAGTCATCCCTATCACCTCCTAACGGGAGTACCTACGTCGAATTGTCAATAACCCTGTATTTGCAGAAAATAATTGAATAGTGGAATCATATTATGAATTTAACTGACTAAAATTGATTGATTTTTTACAACTGGAAAGCAAATTTGACTACCTACTGTTCAAAATAGTAGGTTTGTCTGCTTAACAACATGTAAACGCTCGAACGACCGTGAACTAAATATCTCATAAGGACTAGTTCGTAATAAATTAGTAATAATTATGGATTCATCAACTATAAATTACTGATGCTCAAAATTGGTGTTCCATTCAAATTCCAATAGGTAGTGCCTCGAAATTTCCAACTTTGTGAAGAACATTTTGTAGTAAGTAGGTTCAGACTTCAACAATTTCAAGATTTTGTGCAGGTATTGCTTGCAATGCACTTTACACTCACGCTCTTTGAGCGCCTGGTTGGCCGCAGTTGCACAACCGTGCAGCGCGCAAGCTACTGCATTCGAGTTGTGTGGGACTCACACCACTCTCCTCTGAGCTCTGCGCTCCTGTGTATTTATTCCCTCATTTGTGTTTTATTTCACATTTTCCGTTAAAAAAAGTCGTTGACAAACAACCGGTATTTAACAATAGCGATTGCGTTTTGTTTTTAAGAAAACACTGACATAGATAAAAACGGTCTTTTGAATTTCAACGATATAATTCCCTGCCAAAACGTGATCCTATTATCCAGTTTATTCGAACTAAGTATTATTATTTTGCTATCAGAGATGATGTCTAAAGTAAAAACATTGCAGTCTACTTAGTTAGCTTGTAGAATTGTAGATCCTCAACGCACTAGGTTAGTCACATAGCCTCAATTACGACACTACTTGTTCATACTAGCTACTTGCGGAAAGCGAAAGCGCTATTTCTTAACGTTCATACGACCGCTTAAATTCTCGATATTACAAGCCGTAAAGTTTTTTATGTTATAATATGAAATATGAAATAGGTAGGTAACTAAATAATCATTCTAAATATTATTTGATTATTACCTATATTATTAAGCTGGGCATTTTATGGATGGGTTTGTGTTGTGGGCATGATAAATAACGCAAGGAAATAAGCGCCATCTAGTTTGATCACAGTCATTTATTTATGTTTATGTATTTTCAGGACTTTCAGAAATAGGAATGGCGCCTCTGGATCCGTTAAATATTCCTAAAATAAGAATTCTGCAAGGAGAGGGGCCAGTCAACGTCAATGCTGCACTGGATAACGTCACCGTTACTGGTTTTGGCCAAACAGATGTTTTATTAAGCCAGTGAGACCGCTTTTAGCTTATTTACTCCTAGTACTGCGAGCGACTGTTTGATCGACTGAGTCCACTGAGTGACGCGCAGAGTGGTGCGATCAAGATTGTTCAAGGATTAAAAAATACTCTAAATAGTATTATTTAGCTCCTTAATGATTACTTGTACCTTCCCTGATCATTGCCATTGCCAGATAATAAATATCTAATTATGTCCATTGTTTTCTTTGAAATAATTAAAGTTGGGAAACTAATTTTAGTTGGCAATGCAGTATCACAATTAAATTACAATCTCGATCCAATCCTTTCGTTCGTTCACCCTTAGATTTTTGCAGATTTATTTGATCATTAGTGGACAGTTGTAAACTAACGATAAAATGATAAATATACCTAATCAATGGTCATCATTACCAAAATACAATTCCACTATACAGGGTGTATCAGACACCCCCTAATAAAAATCCACTGGGGTATATAACCATAGATATAGAAGCTAAAAAAAATATAAAAAAAAATTTGGAGTATTTTTTATATTTTCTATAGGAATGATTACAGTTAATACTACCATTCTATAGAAAAAAAACTTACTCCAATTTTTTTTCAAATATGTTTTTTAGCTTCTATAGCTATGGTTATACACCCCAGTGGATTATTGTTAGGGGGTGTCTGATACACCCTGTATGTATGATATTGGTTAGTTTAAAAATAAATGTAAATTAATGTTTTCAGGGTGGATGCTAAAACTTATGATTTTTACACTCGAGTACGTGTTCCAAAAATGAGGATAGAGGGCACCTATGACCTTAAAGGAAAGATTTTGTTGATTCCACTCGTAGGACGTGGACTGTGTTGGTTTGAACCCAGTAAGTTGAGTCAATTGGTTCTATGGTTTGTTCTATGTCACGTACTTTACGTACTTGTACTAGGTACAATATGGGAAAACTGATTGTAGTGTGGTATACTTATACTGCAAGAAAATAACAACAATTTTGACGTAGGTACCTAAGTATACATTTAAACTAGGTAAGTATTTAAAATTTGACTAACAAAGAGTGAATTCGTTTGTTTTCAGCGAACATGACTATTGACATAGTAAGTGACGTCAAAACTTACGACAATGATGGGTTTGTGTTCTTTAACGTTACTGCAGCACATGTTAAATACAATATTGGTGGAATGAAACTTCGGATGAATAATTTATTTGATGGAATTAAATCATTAGGTAAGTAAAATTTTACATCAACAATCGCGCCACATATAGCGACATCTATTGTAGAGTAGCATACCTAAGGTTTATCTGCAAGTAGTTACACTAACAATCACAGATGGCGCTGTAACCACTGTCGCCACCACGAAGCTTCTTTGGCTCATGTGATCCTGGTACTATCGTGTTGCCAAATTGCAACGTTGAGACGTTGAAACAGCGATGACAAACGATTTGTTGTGTGCGAATATTACAAGGATTTTAACATTCTGACGTCACACAATAACAAGAACCACAGAGTAAATAAAGTTGTTATGATGCTGTAAAGCTTGCGATTACGAATTTAAAAACAACTGTTTTTTATTATTTTACAGAGGACAGTACCAACTCCTATCTGAACGCAAATTGGCGGCCAGTCTCTGAATCTTTGCGCCCTATTCTGACAAAAACAATCGAAGATATTCTGTTAGACTTCATGCAACAACTATTCCATAACCTGCCCGGTAATTTCATGATCGGGGATGTTAAAAACAACGCAGTTAGTAATAAAACTGACAAGAAAGTTTAAAAAGTATTGATTGTATTACATTTACTTATAAGGTTCGTCTCTATTTTATATATTTTAAGTCAAAAATGTAAATTGGATTTAATTTATAAACTACAATGCCAAAACTTAATTAATAAAAAATAATTAAGTTAATTTAATCTATTTTAAGGTTTTAAGATTATTTTTCAGTTAAGTAATTCGTCTTAATTTTTTGTTTTATATCTTGATACAAGTATTTTTTATTGTAAAGAGTTTTAAAAAAATGTAGCGCTGAAGTAAAGGAGTAAAAGAAAATTTGAAATTTTATTTCTAGCAACGTTAGAGGCTGGAATGCTTGGAGGCGAGCCAAGGTATAACATGTTGTTTACGCCACGTTATTTTCAGGTAAGTCAAGGTGTGGGGTTAGTCATCCACCGATATGTCTGGTTTAAGTGTAACACAGCTGCATCAAAAAGTTCCGAAAGTAAAAGAGGGCGCCACTTTCTTAAGAATTGACACATTTCCGACGTAAAGCTGTTGATCACGACCGCAATTTCAATTATATTATTTTAAAGACTGTAAACAGATTTTCAAAAATATGATCTTACATTCTTAGTGAGATTACTTATAATTTATTTTTTATTCGGAAGACAAAAAGTCGCCATGCTATACTTTATATTTTACACGTATGTTAATTACAAAGTAAATTTTAGTCTTCGGTGTATAAATAGACTTACCTACATTTTTACTTAATTTAAAATTGGTACGTTCCTTATTTTTGAAAATTACAAGAATTGCGGACCTCTTGAAGCCTACATGTAACTGACTGAAGTTCTTATCAGCACTGGCTGAATAAAATCGTTCTTGATTTTCAGAAACAAGCTAGGCCACTTCATATTTAGCAAGGTATTCTAAAATTTGGGAAACCCCTAAATATACTCAGCGGCATAAAATTCGGCCCAGTTTCCATACAAAATTACCTATATTGCGTACAGAACAAGATCATAGATCCAGACTTCTTGTCATTAATTACGATACGAAACACGAAAATACATCTCTATTTAATTATTGAACCTTAGATTTACTTTAAAGAGTTTAATATTGGTCTTTAAACAAATCAAAGAGATTCATACAGATATGTAAAAATAACGTTTTCAATGTTGATGAAATCAAAAACATGCCTATTGTCTGCCGGTAAACAAGATACCACGTCGCAGTTTTTTTTAATAAAAATTACATGTTTCACTCAACTGTATTACTATTTACTATCTAAAATGAACAATGTAGGTAATTTACAACTCTTTACTCTTTCTAACCTAGGTGTAATATTAAAAATAGCTTAGCAATTATAATTTACCTGCCAAATAGGACGTCCAGGCATTTTGAAAATTATTCCAAATCACAGTACAACACAAAAATGTTTACACGCACTTATTACGCGTAACTCTCGCTAGATGGCTCTCTCACCAACGTTGAGGACTAAATAAGCGCTATGCGCGAAAATAACCTGTTTTATACGCCTGAAAAGCGCTTCACTGCGAGTAAATAAACCGACGCGCTAACGGATTGAACACAGGAGCGATTCAAATAACCCCTTACTGGTAATAAAGGAATATTGAGATGTTTTCAGTTACAGAAATACACCTGACGAATTCAACCCACATACTTATTTATTGTTATAAATAGCGCATTCTTCAATAAGGAATACCGTCATAAAGCACTTTGCATATTTTAAAAGTGGCACGTGCATCTAAAGCATTAGTTTACATTGCTAAATCACGATACTCAAACTCTGCGCTCTATATTCGATTACCCAAACTGAAATATTTTTAGAATACCGCCAGATTCTACGGCAAACTGGAACGAGGTTGTAGCGTGTATAATTATGTAGCTCGGAAGAATATTTTTAATTTTATATTTTACGACAGTTGGTTGCATTAAATTAAGTACCTAGTACCTTAAAATTAGTATAAAGTACAACGTTACGATCAGTTATCAGCCAAATGTGGCCATTCGTGACTCTAATGATATATGCGTCATCGGTTATGACGGGGCTATGACACATTTGATCTCTGCTTGTCCGAAGCGACACCTCTGCTCATTAATGTGGAAAAACTATCGCACCACTCTTGCATTCTGCATTCCGTGTCCAGAAGTTCCTGGTACGAAGAGTCGTTGTTCGAGTTTTCCAAACGGGTTACGATCGCGACCGGCCATGACTGTGGGGCTTATTTTCACGACTGTAGATAATAATAAAAATAAATAGATGATATGACATGGTAAATATAAGGATACTTACTGTTTTCCTAGCTTAACTAAAGTCGTCATTTTAAAGTAGCTAAAAAAACTAAAGTTTTCATTCAATTTTCCTTTTTGACATAGGTACAAAGTATTTGTAGAAAGCAGGAAATATATTTTGCCAAATCACGGTTTTCTTCTGAGTAAAATTTGGATAGGTACTTATTAAAAATGTGACGATTGTCATTTAAATCTCATGATTTCCAAAAAATATCAATTGGTTTATTTAACGCAAACCGAAAATGAGTAAAGCAAGAAGACTTTGAAGGTCGAGCCAGTGACCGAGAAACGAGCAGTGACCCAGAGAAGGGTGCTCGAAGGGGATAGGGCCCCTTTGGTGTCGCTCACAAAAGGAACGATCACTAAGGCAGCATGAACGCGTGGAGGTGAGCTGCATACATGCACTTTGCACCGAACGGTGACGTCACCCATTTCGCGCTGCATTGTTTGTCGCTGCACACAGTTAAAGCATTCGAAGTTATTAATTTCACATTAATCAGAATCACGTCATGAGACTATCCTAAAATTTTCAAGCAATAGTCGATTAAAAATCAATAATTTTTGAATATTTAAGTCATGAAATAAGTTGTTAACAATAAATTGAACTAAATAAAAAACAATTTAAACTATCTTTGTGCCTCCGGAAACGGGGCAACCTCGAAGGAATATGACAGGGCAAATTATTTGAATTAGGTTTTTTTATCGTAAGTTTACTTTAACTCTTAGAAACTTGCAGCAAATAAAAAAAAAATGCCGATAAATTTTAAGTTTTTACGTTTGTTACGTCTTGAAAAAAACCTGCACACTGAAAATTATTAGTCACTTCTGGCACGATGTGGGTCGTTATTTGTTCAAAGGTTCAAAAATAAATCCGCTTCGCTTTCGCAGTCGGGTAAATATGTTATTTTAAAATATTACTAATTGAAATTGAGTCACTTTCTAAAGTTTGACGTCCGCCAATCCTACTCGAAAACGTAGTGTTACATTATGTGCCGAAATAACTCGGATTGGAGAGAATTTTTATGGTGGTTACGTTCAACCTTCCGCCTACTGACGATTACCGAATGACGGCTGTACGTAAGGTTCGTAAACTATAAATAATTTTACATTTGAAATAGTTATGATCGAAGATATCAAAAATATATTTATTACAATTTTACACAATTACTTATTAAATCAACTTAACAGTCACACCGACCGCGCTGTTAATTTATTACTATGCACTATTTATGCATTTTAATTCGAAACGCCTAATACACTCGATTCGATACCCTCTTAAATGCTACCTAAAGGATTCATTTACCTTTCTATACACTATTTGCGATCTTTGGTAGAGCTTTATTCCTTGTAATACAATTAAATTTTCCACTTGCCTTGTTAACCCCTAAGTGACTGTAGTGATGCAGTATGGAAACTTTCTATGAAATACGTAATTCTGTGTGCCTGTCAATGATCTTGGGCGATACCACTTACGTCAGAATAGCAAGAACAAAAAATACAGTAGATATACATAATATTAAGCCGGCCACACACCTAGGTTATAAGGTTATAACCGATGGTTATGCCTGCACAGTTCATTTGTGCAGGCAGGCATAACTGAACGTGAGCATGACATGACTCCTTGCCTGCGCAAGCTTGCGATAGCGTGTGTCGCCGACTTTACACGAAAGGTATCACAGGGGCCCAATTTTTACACAGTAGCGAGTAGTGAAAAATTGTACTGAATTTACGAAAATTAGATTAGACTGAGACGAAAATTGCAGCTCTAATGAATCGTATTGACTAATCAAAAATTTATTTATTGATGTGGTTCGAGGGGTATTTTCGAGTGATGTGTTTTCAAAAATCGCTATCCAGAACATGATTTAGATATTTTAGATGGTGTGACTGTACGTAAACCATTATAGTTTTACAGCAGTTCAAGGTGACATGGACCCAGGAATAGCTCGTGAGTAATTGTCTTAATATAAAATCGACTTCCAGTATTTTACTCTCATGGACTGAGTTCGTCTGTCGACACTCAACTTTTGCCCTTCGTATATCTCTTGCTATAGCGTCTCCCATGCTGGTCTCGGAGTAAAGAAAAAACATAGAATGTACCACTTGCTTTTCTTCCCGCGCAAATAGTTAAAGCCCATCGCGGGAATGGGAGAAAATCAGGAATCAACTTATAGGCATAGGTTGCTAGCTACCCATCACTATTTTGATTCCCCTTTCTACTTAGGTAGAGCACCCACAATCATGCTAAACGTGGTCTTAGGCTCTGTCAACCTGTAATGTAAGGGATAAAGAAAAGACGTGATTTATGTAAATAATAAATAAATAAATAAAATATTTTTTTATTTACCAATACACAAAGATAAATTTACATTTTCAAAGCATTAGGTACAAAGTATTAAAAGAAAGAAAGAAAGAAGACATTTATTCATTTTGCAAGACACACAAATATAAGAGCATACACACAATTTTATAGAAAAGAAACAACAAAAACAAAAAACACAGATATGAAATTAGGTAAATAGGAGACTCAGCAGGCATGCTGGTTTTCAGTCTCCAACCTGATTAAAAACTAACGTATGTACGTATGTATTGTATTGCTGTGTGTATGTGGCTCTCATATTGGTTTATATAGCCACAGGAAGCGCTATCTCCCATACGATACGCCATAATTCGTCTGCAATAGACGCAAAGACCTATGTATTGCTATATATCATGTAGAGCAGAGGTTCCCAAACTCTTTTGTTCCATAGACCACTTTCAAAATTTTGCTGGATCCGGTGGACCCCCTGCAGCTACATTACCACTAATTTCTAAACTAAATCTCGAAAAAAAAATTAAGATTAGCTCTATAATCTATGGAAACTTGCGTTGTTGCTGAGTTTCAACGATAAATTAACAGTTTTCGAAAAAATTGGTTAGAATTGATTGCTTGATAGGGTTTTTTTTTTTTTTTTTTTTTTTAATAGCCTATGAAGGTGTCCCACTGCTGGGCAAAGGCCTCTCCTCTCGACCTCCACAACTCTTAAAATAAAGTCGACTAAACAAATTTTCAATTAAATTATATGTTTGTGCTGCGAGTGACTCCATCCTACTTTACTTTCTTGAAATCTACAATGACTCACAGCACAAGAACCAATCAATTCTCACAAATTTTATTCAATTTTCATGCACCCCCGCTTGCGATTGTGGACCCCCATTTTTGGTCACGCCCAACGTAGACCCCCGTCGAGTATTCCGTGGACCCCTGGGGGTCCACCTAGACCACTTTGGGAACTACTGATGTAGAGCCTAGAATAGACGTCTCGATCGCGTTCGCATACAAGCATAAAATATTATGAGGAAATTGGTAGCGCCATCTAGCATTTGCGATTTCAACACATAAGCGTTCGAGAGGATTATTGCTGCGGCATTTGCTTACTAAGTACTAACTAACTGCAGTGTTTCTGTGTGTTAAATGCACATGTAAGCAAACTCGTCTCGTAAGGTTAGTAGCGAATGAGTTTTACATCTAAATGTCGAGACGTAAAGCTGTGATAGATCGCCACCATCAGGTGAGCTGCGTGTTAGTTTTCCAACATAATTGTAAAAAAACAGCACGAGCAAAGAAGCAGGATACAGCACAGCTGTTGCTGTTCTAAATTCAAAAATTACGAATACGAGAAGAATACGAGTAAATATGTATTGTATATTGTATACCATGCGTTGTCCACGACTTATAGTAGGCGGCAAATAAGTAAAACGTGGAGGGGATATGCGCAGTTGAAAATGATGTTGTTTTTCATACGGCGCTAATCCCCTCCACGTTTTACTTATTTGCCGTCTACTATAATCTGCGAAGAAATACATTTATTGCTATCCCACGGCAAATATGTAGGTAACTATCCGGGATAAAAGTAGCCTATGTTATTTCTCAATATCTAATAATATTTGGTAATAATATACAGCAGTCTTGCTGTTACACGGTTGTAAACAGACAGATACTTAGGTAAAAATATACATAGTTTTACCTCTATCATTATAATAAAAGACCATAACGCACAAACTATAACGTTACATTAGGGACGTAGGTAGTAAAAATCGAATCGTTTTTTTAAAAATTATCCTCTACATACAAACAAACGGAGGTTACTTCATTATAAGTATTAATAAAAATTATGCATTAGTTTAGTTTACATATACATTTTCACGCCAAATCGCTAAAACCGTTTTTTGTTTACCTATTGAAATGATAACTAAGTACGAGTACGATACGAAGTTGCCCTTGAATGACACACCGAACGAATGTAATGCAGATTATGCAAATGAAGACGCATATGAAATTTCCTTGTCTAAAAAAGTACAAGCGAGTTCCTTAATTTCCTCCAACAAGTCCAACAATGGCCTTAAGAAAGTCTTAATAACGGTTTTAAAGAATTCTGAGTTTACGTTACGTTAGAAATATTTTTCAGTTGTAAATTTTCCTGTATTTTTCTTTTTTGTTATTTCACTTATTTGCATGAAGTTTTAATTACATCTCGATTACTTGAACATTTTAAGAAAGTCCTATTCTTAATTTTTACCTTAACGTGCTTAAAGTAACAGTAAAATTTTCATAGTACCTTTTCTTACTCTATGGCATTTGAATTATTTCAAGCAAAGAATGCTTTGACGGTTCTTTGGTCGAGTGGCGCCATACGTTGGCTAGAATGGAACGCTTGGAACGTGGGCGTCCCGCTGGTGGAGAATCTGGAGCAGGCAGTTACGATCGCCAAGTACTAGGACAGCATAGCTTAGAAAGAACAAATTTAGTTTATCTTAACTTCAATGCCATCTAGCGGCGGATAGCCGAACTTTGTTTCAATGTTCCTTATCATTTTTCAGTATCTCTTTCTGTCAAATGTACTAACAAGCTGTAAGAAAGAATAAAGTATAATTTTGTCAGTACGATTATCTTAGGCCACGCCTTTTAAGAAGTTATCAGTCAGATTAAGAAGTTTTTCTGTTGTTCGCTAGATGGCGTATCTATGCAGTTATTCGATAGGCACTGAATAGCAATAAAATTATTCGGAGCGTTTAGCTGTCTCATTCGCGTGGTCGTTCGTATTTAATCAATCAAACTTATCTTAAGGTATTTGATACCTACTTTTAATAAGTAATAATAGTCTTTAGGTTAGGTCGTTTAAGTTTCACACGCTCGGCTTGCATGTAATTACAATTGTAGGTACATTGTAAATCCTCAATACGCAGTCAGTTGATCAAAGGTTTTTATAATTGTCTTAACTAGTTATGCCCTTGGTTTTGCCTCTCTGTCACAATTCTCTGTTTCGTAGTAATTTCGCTTAATTCGACGCTATTCCTTGTCTAAGTATTTAAGCTGGGGCCCGATTTTCGAAAGCACACACTCGAAAGTGGTATAAATCAACTTATATCTCCAAAACTACAGCTCCTACTACTACTAGATCACAAGATTACTGAGAGCTATAGGCTCAAACAAGCGCTATTGTGCAACATTACTGGAACTATAGCTGCAATTTGTCGCCCCCTTCGACCTCTAAGAGCTGCAGCAGAGCTGTATTTCTGAATATGTTATTAATGCGGTAACCTCTTACTGCAATTAATTACGCTATTATGTAGGTAGATACTAAGCAACAATTTTGTATTTGTTGGGCTGTGATGTGATTGTCTTCCATGCTACTCGTATTTAATTCAGCACAATTTTTCACCAAATCGAGTGGTATTTTCACACATTTGCTTTCAAAGGCGTTGATGAGTCAGTCAGTCAGCTAGTCAGGAATTTTTATAGTCAAACTAGTTGTTGCTCGCAACTACATGTGCGCATAATTGGTTTAAGCTATCCTGCGGGAACTTAGCAGATTATCCCGTATAGGTACATACACATACACAAATCACGTCTTTATCCCTTACGGGGTAGACAGAGCCTAAGGTAACAAGACCTACAGGCCACGTTTAGCAAGATTGTAAGTAAGTAATAAGTAAATGCTTTATTGTAAAAATTAAAGAAACAGATACCACTCGCAAAAAAATAAAAATAACAAAAAGAGAAAAAAAGAGAAACATTTATTTACACACATTCGATACACTTAGATTTAAAACAAAGGAGAAATACAATATACTAAGGAATAGTACCGATATGGTGTAAAATGGATCCCACTCAGCATTAATTATATTAATTTTATTATTATTCATTTTTTTTCGATTCCCGGACTTAGCTTTACTTTTCGGATTTTTCTGTGTTCTAATTTTCAGTGTCGTTTAGAAATTTTATTTTTTATTATTAGATTATTAGGTATTATATGTATAGATTGTGGGCGTAGGTGGAAAGTGGAATCAAAATAGTGATGGGTTGCTAGCCGCACCGCCTATGATATGATTCCTATGATTTTCACCCATTCTCTCGATGGGCTTTTACCATTTCAAACCTACTGTAAAAATAACTGTTAGAACTGTGCGGCCCCGATATAGGTAACCCGTTTTACTAATCTATGTCTGCCTTTTATAGTAAAACGCATGAGATGTCATAAAGTCACTTATAAAGCTACGATCAGAGTTTTTAATGATTCACGGTTAAGTTCATTCGAAATATTATAAACGGGATGTGAAAACCCTGGAAAAACCTGGTGTGTATAAGGTTGATTGCAGTTGTGGTAGTTCGTACATAGGGCAGACCAAACGTACGATCGCCTGTAGAATTAAAGAGCACATCACTGCAGTCAAAAATAATGACACGCGCAAATCCGCTATTGCTGAACATCTTATTGAGTCGGGAACAAATCACTGGATTGAGCTGCACAGCCCTAAGATCATTTCGACAGAACGCCACTATATACCGAGACTGGTGAGGGAAGCGGTTGAAATCCATAAACATAAAAATTTTAATCGTGAGGATGGGTTTAAATTGTCGAATATCTGCAATCCGGTGATTTCCTTATATAATTCTCGTCCAAAATCAATTTCGGGTGGGCGAAGTGACACTGTGAGTGTAGTGTGTTTGAATCGAGTTTCGAGTGAGAACGGTTCCAGTGGTAACGAGAGTGCACGCAGTCGACGCGCAAGAATGAGGGTAGACAGAGCTCGGTCTACCCAACAATAACATCCACCCGCAATTTCTTCAGTCTACCCGTGATCATGATGCATGCAACTGTATCGAAATATCGGGTGCTCAATAAAGGTAATCGCGGTTCACATCCCGTTTATAATATTTCGAAAGCTACGATCATCGAGATGATCATTAATTTTGTGAGTATGAAATTCTTCCGCGCTGGTCTGGGAGTAAAGAAAAACATAGAATGTACCAGTTGCTTCTCTTCCCGCGCAGATGGTAAAAGCCCATCGAGGTAATCGCGCGAAAATCTTAGGAATCATGTTATAGGCGATGCGGCTAGCAACCCATCACTATTTTGATTTCCCTTGCCACCTATAAGCCTAATACAATCATGCTAACGGACGTGATTTATGTATTTATGTAAAAGTAGCTATTGCCCGCGACTTCGTCTGCAAAGAATTCGTTTATCGCTATCCCGCGGGAATTTTCCGGGATAAAAAGTAGCAAGTGCCGAATTTCATCCAGATTCGTTGGGTCGTTCTTGCGTGATTGAGTAACAAACAAACATCCATCCATCCATCCATCCATACTTTCGCATTTATAATATTAGTTAGATGATCGAAAGATAGAATGTATAAAGGAGAGGGCCGAATAATTCCGTCTTAAGTCTAAAAACACGAGTATAATTTTAAGGATGATTTCGTTGTTTCTCTTGTTCTAGCTAGACGAAATCATTTGCTCATAGGTAGATGAGTTTAAAAAAGAAAGTCCTCCGCAGCGACTACTGTCTGTCTATTCGCGGTAAACTCGAGAACTAAACGGCTTTTCATGCAGTTTTCACCAATCGATAGAGTGATTCACGAGGAAGCTTTACGTATATAGTTATGTCAAGATTTTGTGTGAATTCGTTGAAATATAACGATAAATGTCGGGAAAAGTAAAGCTTCCTACTGGGACACGATATTTTAATTCTGCGACGAACATTCGGGCAACTAGTAGACGTATAGACGTAAGTTACAAAATAATTTTACTCTTAAAGTTTAATAGTAGGTATGAGCAGTGCTATTCAATAAACCACCGACACCACCGACCACTACCGACGAGCATGTATGAAGAGATTGATGAATGTGGATGAAGCGAAAGAGGTATATCAGGATCGTAGCAAGTGGAACAAAGTAGTATCTGCCTACTCCTGTGGGTAAGAGGCGTGACGGTATGTATGTACGTATGTATGTATTAAATAAAACAATCGCACCAGTTCACTACCATGTGCTCGTTTACTGTAATTTATTGACAAGAAAATTTAACTTAGATCAATCAGCTTACGCTACTTAAATCTTTGGCACCTAATAAATAACTTATTAAAATTATTGCACATCATTGAAAGTGTTACTTTCATTTGCTAATCGTTACTTAAATTAATTAATTACGCGAAACATTTAATGTACTTATACCTTATACATAATACCTTTACAATGACTAGGTACGTTAAACGAAGCTTATTGCTTGAAACACGTATTGGAACTATTTACATCAGATTTACATTAATAATATGAAATTACAGTGAAATAAATATTACATTTCATTTTCGATGACTGTCCTACAGGTAGTCAGATAAATGAAAACTACAACTAAGTTCTTATAACGATTTATACAATGCTGATAATTAGAATATAAATAAGTAACCTAATAAAAAATAGCTAGCTGTATTGGTACACAAATAAAACTGACTAGAAGGAAATGCAAACGATACTCTACTCCGTGCATGCCAAGCTAATGTCGTACTCGCTCATGATGAAAAGGTTCCAAACAGAATAGATTTGATCTTTCATAATTAGAGCGGCTACCAGCTAGTTTCAACTAATGTGCGCGATTACCTTTCTCGCTAGACCAGTGACAGCAAGAAACAAGATATAAAAGCAATAGAAGGTCGTCGTTTTTTCAGTTTTTACCTATACTCAGTGGGAAACACCACACTATATCGGACAGTGGACCAATGAGCTCTCCCAGTTTACATCAAATCGTCGTATCCCCCGTTGAAACTTGGCTCAACGTCACTATCAAACGCCGACGTCTGTTTTTCACAGGACTCCTTCTGAGCCAGCAGCCGGTCACACTCATTCAGTCTTCCATGCAACACATCATACACATGTGTCATGGACGCAACCTTCTCCTTACATGACGGATCAGTCTCAATAGCAAAGAGTCTAGAATCAAGCAATTTTATAGCAGCCACTATGTAGTTTCTCAGCGTTTTTGTCTTATGCTCGCTGCTTATATGCTCCAAGAATGCACAGACCTGCCTCTCACCACATAATAGAACATCCACGTCATAAGCCAACGGAGAATGCTGTCGGTGAAGATACGCTATAAGTCTCTTTGCGTATCTGCGGTATGTTCTGTACGCTTTCCGTTTCCTTGCTCCTAGCGTTCTTCCCATGGTCATGGATTTTTTCATGTCGTCGATCACTGCTTTGTAACCGGCGTCGGTTTTGGAGTCAAATATGTCTTGGAGACGTGTTTCCACTGGTTGGAGTTCGTAAGGAGCTGGTGAGGGAGGAAGGGAAGGCGACGACGGGGGCGGGGAAGGTGGTAACGGATTCGTTCTAGTGTTAGTGTTTTCCTCTTCGCTGGATTCACTGGAAGCTTGTTCGGTTTTAGCGGTTTCTGGAACTGTGTATGGTCGAGTGCGTGTCCTCGTTCGTTGAACTCTAGCGGGTCTTGGAGCTGTCCTAGCATTGTACGCCGTTAATACATTCGCATCTTGTTCTGTCAATGGGCGAGCACGCTGCGTGGCTGCTAGTGGTATTATCCGGATCTTCACAAGAGAGTAACTTTGATGGATCTTTGTTCTGATTCGTGGGTCGTCATAATCGCTACCCCATAAATCTCTTATAGCCGATTCCTTGAGATAACGTACTTGGCAAAGTTCTCCGTTGAAGAATCGTTTTCGCTGTTGCTCGTTGAGTGCATCTCGTTCGGCGCCTGTTAGACCATGGATTTTCGTGAGATGGTCGGGTAGCTTCCCGTAGGTAAACCGTGCGCAGTTCTCAATAGGACATGGTATGTTGGCGTGGTTTTGCTTCTTTGTACGAGCGGGTGCTGGTCGGGCAGCCATTTTGAATCACTGAAACAATGAAATTTGAGAAGTTAATTTTATCATGCCTAATGCATTCCGTTTGATACGCAGACAGGCAGTTCCGTTCTGTAGATACAAGTTTAGAGTTGCACTGACGGATTATAGTGAAATGAGTAAACGATAAGTGGAATATAGAAAAGACTAAAGTAAAAGTGCCGGCACGTAAGTCTAGCGATGACCTTGTATGAGCAGAAGTATGAAATACGGTATCCGTGGGTGCGCAGATCCCCTCCACGCGACTCTTCATCGCTAGGCTTACATGCCGGCACGTATACGTCAGTTCTCGCATGAGTTGTGTCCCAAGTGATTTCAGCTCGCTAGGAAATAAACTATAAATAATCTTTCAACAACAAATAATAAAGTATTTGGCTTTGGTTGTTCTTAAGTTGCATTTGATTAAACTGTGAATCGATTGCGACCACTTCTTGTCCCGGATATTTAAAATAATTGTTTACAAATAGAGCCATCGGGAACCTATAGATTATCAAAAGCATTTTCGTAGTCCGGTTAATTTATTTAGAGGGTGTTTATTGACGATAGGGTGGCTGTCCGAGTATAATAATTGTGTTGACGGAGGCCCCGGGCTATTTGTGAAGCACCCTGCCTCTTGTCCTGCGCTTAATTTATTGAAAACAATACGGTCTTGCGACGGTCCGTGAGTCAACGTCTGTGGAGTGTTTATGGTGTCCTGTGGAGTTGTTTTAGGGACATCGCCAGCCACAACCAGTGATACCAAGTCATGTAAAGACCCTAAGTTTAGCTGGTCCTTGGACCTAATATTTACCTGCTACTTTATTTTGTAAATTGTTACAAAAGTATTGATACAAATATAAACTAAAGCTAGCTTGAAAATGAAAAAAAAATGAAAAAATTACTTCATTACATAGTATAAAACAAAGTCGCTTTCAGCTGTCTGTCTGTCTGTCCCTATGAATGCTTTGATCTTTAAAACTACGCAACCGTTTCACCTTTGCGAAGACACACTTGTGCTGATGATCTAATTTTCATGTCTGTGTTTTTTTTGTTGTTTGTTTTCTATAACACACACGTATGCCCTTATATTTGTGTGTCTTGCAAAATGAATAAATGTCTTCTTTCTTGCTTTCTTTCTTCTTTCAACGGATTTCGATGCGGTTTTTTTAAATAGGTAGAGTGATTCAGGAGGAAGGTTTATTATTATGTATAATTCTGCGCAGACGAAGTCGCGGACAGAAGTTAGTCTAAAATAAAGTTCTTCCAGCCTTTTCCCCAGCATTTTTTATTAATTTGTTTCCTATTTTTTTATAACATTGTAAACGTTGCTTGGTTTATAAATTAATGAAAAGAATAAACAAAGCTTAATAAAATAATAACATGAAACAATAGCAAGATACGGACCGCAGAATCCCGGGAGGATCGTTTAATTTATATTATTTATAATCGCGAGCGGCCAAGACGACGGAACACAAGCTAATTTCCAAAATAAATATTAGCTCAATCAGACCCGCCGTCTACTCGCCTATGGTACCCTAGTCATTGTTACATTTCGCATTCACAAATTCCTAATAAATTTGCCCAAGAAAGCTTTGAAGGGAGGTTGATTGGTTTTGTTTTAAAATAACTTATACAGAAAGTCATTATTTATAATAATAGAAGTTTTTTCATACAATAGCCGAATTGCCAACAAATTAATAAAAGTAGGGATCCGTAAGTTAATCAAATGCATCGATCGAAATTCAATTAACTTTTGGTGAGAAGCTCTTTGATGATTTGTTAAATTTTTGCTCGTCTAGATCAAAGCTCTATCTATAACATTTTCGAATTATTAAAGATTTCAACAAAGTTGTTTACTGTAACAACACTTGTTTTACTTCTAATGTATTACCTACTTTGAAAGATTAATAGTGAAGTAAATCTCTTAATTATAATCTAAATTAACTAAAAATATACGTTATGTTAAATTTAACGTTTCGTTAAGATACGTTAGTCATACCATTTGAGTGATTGAACACTTTTCGAGTACACCAAAAACACCACTCCAAAACAGAGTCGAAACCAAGCCTTCTCAAAGTTTACACAGAGCTAATTAAAGAATAGATCTGAATATTTGATTAAAACAAAGCCAGAGGGTAATAAGCGTTCGTGGCGCGGATTTATAATTCACGGCTTAAACAATTGAATCTGCTACGATACCTGTTATTAAATATGCAAATTAGTTATTTATTCAAGCCCGCCACTTCGAGTAGAAAGGGGAATTTTCCCTTAATATTTCCGTGACACTTCTGTCGTAAAGATTAGCATGTACACAGTTTGGGTAATCTTCGGTGTATCAGTGTTTTGTTTCTTGTCGCTGTCAGAGTCAGAGGTCAATTGACAAACTAATTGTAAGCCCGTCCTTTATGGAAAATCGTTGTTGATCTATATATATAAAATTCAAAGTCCTGACTGACTGACTGACTGACTTAACTATATATCAACGCACAGCCCAAACCACTGGACCTAGAGACTTGAAATTTTGCACATAGATACCTTATACAGTGTAGGCATCCACTAAGGAAGGATTTTTGGAAATTCCCACGGGATAAGGAAAAAACGGGATTTATATAATTCGATTCCGAGTGACCCTATCTCAGTAACTATAATAACTAGACTCTTCAAATTTGATACCCAAGTAGGTGATTAGAAAACTAAGAAGTTGATTTCAGGATTTTTGGAAATTCCCACGGGATAAGTATATATATTTAGTTCAACGAAATCCTATGAACTATAATTACTAGACTCTTCGAATTTGGCATAGAAGTAGGTAGGTGATAATAATAGTACAAAACAGTTTTAAGAATTTTCAGAAATTCCCATGGGAACGAGACAAAACAGGATTTTTCATCTTACCAATCGTAGAAAGCTGAAATTCGGCATGTAGGTTGCTTGATGATTGTAGGGAAGCATTAAGGGACAATTTCCTGAAATTCCCGCGGGAACGGGAAAAACGGGACTTTTCGTTTTACTGGCTGTAGAAAACTGAAATTCGGCATGTAGGTTGCTTGGGAAGTGTAGAGGAGCATTAAGAGAAGACTTTCCAAATGGGTGCAGTTCAATCGTCATACAAACTTTTAGCATAATTTAATTTCACTACGCTCAAAATTCATAATATTCATTTAGCATAACAACGGATTTCAGATTTTTACCGAGCATAAGCTTTAAATAATATAACATTCATTAGTCATAACAACAATTGCAATAATGCTTATATTTAATAATTTCATGTTAATATTCGGTTATTCAATATAATGATAAAAATCCATAACAATATTTAGAATAACGATTAGAGGGTATAACATCATGCAAAATAATTATATTTAATACGTAAGCGTACTATCTTTTGTCGCATATTTATACTTGGCTGGTGCCAAATGCAAAAAACATTTCACTTGTGCGAGCGAGCGAAGCGAGCGAGCAAGACGGTTCGGAGCAGAAGCGAGGGATAGGTTAGGTTCAGAAGGCTAAGGCGGGAGCGAAGCGGAGCGTAGCTTCCGCCTTAGCCTTCGATGTTAGGTTTTTTTTTTAAAGCAGCCCGGATAATATTGCTGTTGCAGTTTTTCCAACAAAAACAAACTGCTATATTCAATAATTATATTAGTATTGCTGTTGGATTTTTGCCAGGCGCTTATACTCTTCGATCATTATCCTCGATGTTTGTATAAACATTGTTTATTATGAACTTTGATTATTATGCCGCATGATTATTATGCAGTACCTTAATTATGCATAAGACAATTATGCAAATTGATATATTATGATTTGAGAAATTCGACATTTTGTTTGTATACATTTCATATTGTTTTTATATGATCTCAATACCTACTACGACAAATTGAAATTATGATATTAGTGTTTTGATTTGAGAAATGAAAATTCGCTAATTGTTGTTATGACGAACATTACACAACCATTCCAAAATTCCCACGGGAACAGGAAAAAACGGGATTCTTCGTTTTACTGGTCGTAGAAAGCTGAAAATTTGCATGTAGGTTTGAAGAGTGCAGGGAAGCTATAAGAGATAATTTTCCAAAATTCCCACGGGAACGGGAAAAACTGGATTTTTCGTTTTACTGGGCGTAGAAAGCTGAAATTTGGCAAGTGGGTTCCTTGGGGAGTGTATGGGAGCATTAAGAGAGCATTTCCCGAATTTTACGGGTACGGGAATAAAACGGGATCGAAAAAAGCTATCACACTAATACTAGGCGAAAGTTTGTGTGTGTGTGTGTGTGTGTGTGTGTTTGTTACTTCTTCACGCGGAAACGGTCAGACAGATATGCATAAAATTTGGAACGGAGATAGCTTTCACCCTAGATTAAAACATGGGCTACTTTTAATCCGGATAATTGATTAGTTCCCGCTGAATAGCGATAAACATGTGAAAGGTCGTAGCTGCCTAGAGTTGCAACGTAAATAATTATTGCGGAAATAACTATCAACATCAGTTTTTAATCTAACTCTACGCGGACGAAGTCGCGGGCAGAAGCTAGTTAAACCATAGGAATCTTATTCTGAGTGTGACAGTTAGTCTGATCTTTTCGCCGCCACGTCAAATACAAGAGACGTCGGCCATACGGCAGACTTATTGCGGTGCCTTAAATTGAACCTAAACCCAATCGAACGAAGGTTGCTTTTGCATTGAATTAATGGATATGTATAGGTGGTTGGCGTTGAACCTGCGGTACTGATATATGTGTCGTTGGCGTGGAAAAGGTTAAGGTGTTGTGTGCTGTCTTTAATACCAGACTGGAGAGCCATTGACATAAAATAATAATTATGCAAACCTTACTTCATTTCAATTAAATATTCATGAATTAAAAAAAAAAAATACAAAACTAGGTAGCCAAACTTAAATTAAAAATAAATTGTTAAGTTCGGAGTGTAAAATCTCATTGCATAGGCGTAAACAAAAAAAAACAAATTAAGTAAAAAATTAAAAATATTCAATGTAAGGTAGGTAGTTATTCTATTATCAGTTATGTTTTGCTTGAATTTTCAAACAACGAAGTAAGTATATCTCAATTAGCTTCAGTGTTGTGAGTGTTGCCACCCTAAGGGGCGAGGGGCGCCAGAAATAGGGATTGTACACAACTGCAGAATGCAACGGGAGGTTTTACTTTAAAATAGGGAGGCATTTTGTTTGTTTATTGCATTGAAAAGTAGCGCCGTATCAAAATATAAATATTATTATTATTAATAATAAAACATATTTATTCAACAGTTTGCAATATTATTGAGTATTTTAATACTTTGACATTTAATTTTTGACACCCGACCCAAAAAGAGGGTCTTTGTGTGTGTGTCTGTCTGTGGCATCGTAGATCTCAAGCGGATGAACTGATTTCGATGCGATTTTTTTCATTCAAAAGCCAGTTTTCTTGCGATGATTCTTAGCTACGTTTGGTAAAAATCGGTCCAGCCGTTAGAAGAGTATCAGCTTTTTTCCAAAGTGATGTAAGCCATTTTTAGCGTAAAATTTAATATTTTTTTATTTAGGTACTACCTGCATTATGATTATTCGATTAATGCATGGGGGTTTTTAAATTTTTAATTTAATGTTATAAGTGATACTGTAATTTATATCACTTCACTACATAGTATAAAACAAAGTCGCTTTCTCTGTGCCTATGTCCCTATGTATGCTTAAATCTTTAAAACTACGGAACGGATTTTGATGCGGTTTTTTTTAATAAATAGATTGAATCAAGAGGAAGGTTTATATGTATAATACATGCATAATATACCGTGCGAAGCAGGGGCGGGTCGCTAGTTGATTAATAAAATAAACATAAACAAAAACAAGAATAAGATTTTAGTCACACCAAGTCATCACATAAATTAAATTTATGTTGCCTATAGTCCATTCCCATCCATTTTAACTCTGTTGTAAGCAAACAAGTCCCCCAAAGTTCATATAAAAACTAAATCAATACTTAATCATAGTATGATTGTTAGATAACATCATCATCTTCCTAGCGTTTTTCCCGGCATATTAATAACATTAAAATAAAATTTAAAATAATTCAAGTTTATGTCAAAACTTGGAAAAGAGCTGATACTTTTCAAACTAGGTACTAGACCGATTTTTACCAAACATGAGTAAAAACCGCCGCAAGAAAACTAAATTGACAACATTTCATATTTCTGAGCCTATAATTTTAATGGTTCTCTGTATTCTGTTTGAAAAGATGAACATGCTGACAGTTTATTTTTTTCGCTAGGGTTTGTATTTAATTTATAATTAATTTATTATTTTTTGCTTATTCTAAAAGGGCGTAACTCCGATACTATCACAGAATAGACACTTATCCTTTTGTTTTTTCTGTATAGAAAAAAATCTGACGTCAATTTCAAATTGTCAATGTCAGGCCTTATTCTCCGATATTCGATTTTCGAGGTTCGTTTCGTGCTGTTCCGCTTATACTAATATAGTCATTAACTTAAGAGTGAGAGAGAAGGTATGCAACGAACTTCAAAAATAGAATTTCAGAGTTGCCCCCCTTGTACTTTGAAGTTGTCATATACAAAATTATGGTCGCTTATTTTTTCTCGTGAAAAAGGCAAAGGTGTTTCACCTATCCTGTGGTAGTTTTGGTAAAATTAGGACATATTTTTAATTATTTTTTATTTTTTATAATAAGCGATATTAAAATTATATAAACATATTGCAGTGATCAGGAGGCAAAATGCTTTCGAACCATATATAAATTTTCAGGTGTTATAAAAATGAAATGTTGTCAATTTTTAATGAAAATAACCGCATCGAAATCATTTCATCCGTTTGAGAGCTCCGATGCAACAGACAGACAGACACACACACAGCCCTATTATTACATCGCGGGTTACAAAATTCGTGAGATATCAAGTATGATCCATCGTTACGGCGGATGTGATGCTAATTTCATACAATGAGTAACTGTATGGGAATTCAGATGAAATTGGTTTGTTTTCAAAGACATTAAAATGGACTAGAATGGAGAATAAAATTAAACTTTCAGCCTTCATCGTAAGTTTTACGAGTAAATTACGTACTTGGTGATCGTAAGGTAACGTATTGCTATCAGAGTAATTATTTTGACATTATAGCTGATCATAAAATACAGGCTTATGAGATATTGTCAGTTTTTGAGTGGAATGCAGTACAAAACAGTAGGACATTGATATTATAACCATTCTCGTCGACTACAAAAAAAAAAAAAAAAAAAAAAATATCAATAAAATACATATTTGTTTTTTTTTGAATTTATAGTATTTTTATATCGTGGTACAGTCACCAGCATAAATAAGTGATCATTTTTGTACCTTGTCGCTTTCAGTCGTTACATGATTTCGTATGGTTTTTCAAACATGACTTTAAAGTGACAAGGGACAAAAGTGATCACTTATTTATGCTGGTGACTGTACACCATCGTAGCATGCGTCGTAGTGTCGTAGCAGCTGTATTATGCATTATAATTAACCTTACATTTACAGTTATACTTTTGTCATGTTTTTGGTGTCAACTGTCCCAAAATATTTACTTACTTATTTATTTAAGTAACTGGACCCGTTTACTCGGAGACATTACCCGGAATCAGGTGTCATTCGTGTTTTGCCGTCAGTGGTGTGGCCACCAAATGGCAAGATACCTGATCTCATGTAATAGGCAACCAATGAAATCGGTTTCAATCCATTTCTAATTAGCCAAACAAAATTAGCCTCGGTTTTTATTGCGTAAATAAAAAAATAAAAATAGTTTCATTCAAAAGAAGAAATGTTTACAAAAAGAGAGCTTACTGATGGTTCTACACCAGGTTAGGCCTGTCACGTGGCAACCGGATTCGGGGTACTTTCATACAATTAATTTTACTTAAAAATGGAAAACACTTTTGTGGATGCCTCAATTCTAATGATCGGTTCAACTTGAAATTTGGGAAGTATGTCAATCCAAAGACAAAGCAACAATAAAGTATGACCATCTTCAACATAAACGTTATTCGTAAAGATAAAATCACTTAAGAACTTCTTTTGAAACGGATACATTTTGGCTAAACAATTTTTACTTAATTTTACAGTAACAGTCAGTAGTAATAATATTTGGTAATAAACCCATTTCGACTCTACCTACCTAAATGTCGTTCCCCAATGATGTAGTCACTTTGTGCCTTTTATATTCTAAAATCACGCTTAGTATTTAATTTACAAAACATTTTTTTACAGATTTATCGTCACCTATCTAAATAAATAAATCTAAAGCGTGAAAAAATTACACACTTTATGTTTATTTAGCAATCCAATAAACAAATAAATAAAATTTTGCACTTACCAAAAACTTGCAGAGTAACTCCCACACAGCCGCGCGCCTTGTTTACGACAGTAAACACGTTGTTGTTATTTATGTTTTCCTGGTACAAGCTGCCATGTGCACTCGCCGACGCTCTCGTCACTCAACTGCCGTTACGTAACAAATCCTAGCGGAATTCCTTCTGGGATTTCCACGCATTTTCTCACACAAGCAACCATTTCCTGAAGACCTGCCACCCCTCCCTCTATCTTTACGCTTCACTCCCACGACGGGGGAAGAGTTGCCCGTTCCAAAGCTCAGGGAACAATGGTTTGAAAATTGTCTAGCGAACCTGTCGTGAGAGTTCGGGAAACTTCGTGCGTCGTCGTTGGTAAGGATCCGCCCTTTTGCGTAGATTTTCTCGACTAACACTATGCGGCGCACCATTGTCAGTTTAATTTGTGAGGTTTTTAGTGATTACTTGCGATAAAATTCTTGTAATTAGTAATATTAGGTAAGTAATTTATAATTTGCAAAATGTTGAGTATTCGAGTGACAGTTTTTTTTACAAAATTTTATTGGGATATTTTTATACAAGATATTTTGTAATACAAGCTGTTTAATTCAGCAGAAAAAAATATCCAGCGTTGATGAAAATCTTACTGTTTCAGTACTGATAAAGAGATAATGTTTGTGTATTTTACTGTAGGAGATGATCTTTGAAAATACTCACATGTGATCTTTATTTATTTTTTCCCCTTGTAAATTCTACGTTATTACTGAGTTACATACCTATAGGTTTAAGTGCAAAGTTCTTGCGGAAGGCAGACGAAGTTGCGGGCTATAGCTAGTGTATTATAAACGAACATTATACCGACTGAGAATGGATATTCATTTTGTAACTGTAGATAAATATGCCAGCAACTAGCTATAGTTTCAAAATTAAAAATGTTTATTACTAAAAAAAAACTGTCAAATAATCCATACCGGTATTTCAGAATCACACTTCCATTGGACATAAAAAAAAATACTAGGTAAATAAGGGCTTCCTGTTTCTACTTAGTTTTCTGTTTCTCTTTCTACTTAGTTTTTGAAATCTCACCAACCTGGTTCAAATTGCTCTAAATTGTCACACCATCGAATTTTCAGAAAAAGTGATTCAGTGGAAGTATTTAGTACAACCTTCTTCTACCAAAGTTTCCATTTCCATCTGTTTTAAGCCGTGGAAGTCCAAAGCCAGTCACCTTTTCATATAAAGGATCTTTTCATATAGAGCATCGTTTGGGGTCTAATCAACAACAGTTCTGCGTCACGAGTTGGTTTTTGGGGCTGTCTTACCCATTGCCAATTGAGATTCGCCTTTTTTCTAACGAAAACGAAAGCGGTTTTTGGTCGTCCCTGGACGTCTAACAGGTCACCGTGATGCTAGTGTTGCTTCTGCGTAGTTAACAATCGACATCGCTTTAGGGGTCCCATCTTAGATATTCATGCAGCTATCAAAGTTGTACCTACGCCTAATGCTAATATACCACCACTAGCTTTTTCCCGCGACTTCGTCCGCGTAGACTTCATTTATTGACAAATAGCTTTTGGCCACGGCTTCGCTTGTGTGTACCAGGAGTATTTCAATCCCGTTTTTTTCCCGTTCCCGTAAGAATTTCGTGAAATGCTCTCTTAATGCTCCCTACACTCCCCAAAGAACCCACTTGCCAAATTTCAGCTTTCTACGACCAGTAAAACGAAAAATCCCGTTTTTTCCCGTTCCCGTGGAAATTTTGGAAATTCCTCTCTTAATGCTTCTTTATACTCTCCAAACAACCTAAATGCCGAATTTCAGCGTTCTACAACAAGTAAAACGAAAAGTTCCGTTTTTCCCGTTCCCGTGGGAATTTCAGGAAATTGTCTCTTAGTGCTTCCCTACACTCATCAATCAACCTACATGCAAAGTTTCAGCTTTCTACGACCAGTAAAACGAAAAATCCCGTCTTTCCCGTTCCCGTGGGAATTTTGCAAAGTCCTCTCTAAATGCTTCTTTACACTCCCCAAGCAACCTATATGTCCAATTTCAGTTTTCTACAACCTGCACTGCAGTATAACAAAAAATCCGGTTTTTTCCTGTTCATTTCCGTCAGAATTTTGGGAAATTCTTTCGTAGTGCTCCCCAATACTCCCCAAGGAACCTGAAGGCCAAATTTCAGTTTTCTACGATCATTAAAACGAAAATTCGATCCCGTAGAACTGAATATAAATCTCGTTTTTTCCTTATCCTGTTGGAATTTTCGAAAATCCTTATAACTGTTTTTTACTATTATAATCACCTACTTCTATGCCAAATTTTGAAGTCTAGTAATTATAGTTCCTAGGATATCGTTGAACTGAATGTATAAATCCCGTTTTTTCCTTATCCCGTGAGAATTTCCAAAAATCCTGAAATTATTTTCTTAGTTTTGTAATCATCTACTTGTGTACGAAATTTGAAGTCTATATTTATTAAGTATACAATTTTATTATATGTATAGATAGTTACTGAGATAGGGTCACTCGGAATCGAATATAATAAATCCCGTTTTTTCCCGTTCCCGTGGAAATTTGTGTTTGTGTGTGTGTGTGTGTGTGTATCAGGTAGGTATGTGTGTTGTTGTTTTCGTAATCAGCGACCCGATAAACCGTACAAACAATACTACCCACTATAATATAATAATAATAATACCCACGTTGATTTTCAGACTTTGTCACCCCCTATCCCCTTTTAGGGGTTGAATTTTCAAAAAACCTAAAACAGGTATTTACTCATTTATCGTTAGGATTACTCCTGTGAAGTTTCGAATAAAATAGTCAAACTAATCTTGTTTCCCCATACAAACTTTGGACCCCCATTTAACCCCTTTAGAGGTCGAATTTTGAAAAATCCTTTCTTAGTGCACCCCTAGACCTTATAAGGAACCTACGTGCCAAATTTGGAATCTCTAGAACCAGCGGTTTGGGCTGTGCGTTGATATGTCAGTCAGTCAGTCAGTCAGTCAGTCAGTCAGTCAGTCAGTCAGTCAGTCAGTCAGTCAGTCAGTTTCTTCTTTTATATATTTAGATAGAAGGAAACACTATCGAGGGTACCGAGATAATTAGCCGACAAGGTTGACGACGTGTTCACTAATTCAAAGGTTTCAGAGCTTACCTTGCCTTGCCAACGAGTGATTGGAGCTATTGCCCAGTTTTGACAAACGGATGGCAAGGAAACAGCGGATCACATAACTGGCTAACACTGCTCATAAGTCGGGTGTTCTGGTGACAATGTAAATAGAATCGGGTCCCTATTTGTCCCATAATTTTCATTGGTCATTATTTTTTTGGTCATAACACATGAAATCGTGCATTTTTGAGGAATTTCGGAAAAATCACCAGAATGTAGTAGGTTAGGTTCGGTTAGTTTACTGACAATTAAAAAAAAATACTGGCTGTTTTCAGATAGAAAACGTTTTATGACTAACGAAAATTATGGCAAACCGTACATTCGGAACTTCAATTTTATGGGACAAAATACAGACCCAAATAGAATCCTCGATCCTGATGAAGCACAACTTAAGCTGGATACTCATCTGAGAGCTGCAATGCAACTGTGTAACAATTACAGATACAACTTGCAGATAAGTACCAGGCTTTATCTCAGTCAGCTTGCCTTGAAGAGTTCCTTAGTTAAGGTTATTGGCCAAAACCCCCAGAAGTGGTAACGGCTATGCTGATAGATGAAGAACAGGGGGGTTACCATGACGTCTTAACGCGATTCAGTTTTAGTTCGCTCGCTGTCAGATTCATACTAAAAATTACAGCTAAAACCTGAACTGAGTCGGAATTAAGACGTCATGGTAAGGCCCCAGAACGCTATAACGTCCTTCAGCAAAAACGTGGTGCTAGCAACAGAGGAGGCAGACAGAGAGCGCCATGTCGCGGTTTCTTGTCATGATAAATTGGGAATTGGGATTGGAATAGTTTGCGTTGCTCAGAAAGACAATGCGACAAAAACGTTGCTCGCAGTCTTTATGAGAGCCTTATTTGAGGAAAGTTCAAGTGTTCAAGTTAAAGCTGATCTGTGGCCAGTGAGAAGTTGTAGTGGGCACAAATCCTACATTTATGTATCAGTGAGCAACTCAGCTTGATTAAAAATTCCCCCTAGAAAAAAGAACAGTTTCAAGAGTTTTGAAAATTCTTTATCACACTTAACAAATATTTATAAATGAATTGAGAATCTTTAATTATATTCATTATTTCAAGGCTATGACACGCATAATTGTATATAATAAACTAGCTGTTGCCAGCGACTTCGTCTGCAAAGAATTCGTTTATCGCTATCCCGCGGGATCTACGCAATTTTCCGGGATGAAAAGTAGCCTATGCGCTATTTCAAACTTTTCTCTATCTATGTGCCGAATTTCATCCGGATCCGTTGGGCCGTTCTGGCGTGATTGAGTAACAAACAAACATCCATCCATCCATCCATCCATCTATCCATCCATCCATACTTTCGCATTTATAATATTAGTTAGATAGATGTTAAATTACCGATTTTGGCAAACTTCAAGGCAATATTGCGGTTAAAAACTCTTCTCTCTAAAGACAGACATTGTTATAACTAAGAAATCTTGTCTCAGAACATTTTTAATTCTGAGTGACCATAAAGAAACGGTGTACTTACTTATGAGGAAATTTTAACAAGTAATTTCTGTTTCAGTTGAGTGCAACTAGGATCTCATTCATCCATTAAAGAGTAACTTATACTTTTGCCCATTTACAGAACAATTTTAATATCCGCATTTAACCACGCCCATTGGCTGGGCGTGTCCTTCCGCTACCACGCCCACCGCCTCCTCCATTACTGAGCCTTAGCCTTCTCACATCCTCTTTGGAGACAATGTGTAATACCATCGAATATGAAAGAGCACCTTTGAGAAGAAACGTAATGAAATATGAGGTTAGCACAATTTGGCGGGGTTATACTAGATACGGCGAGTCCGATATCGATCCCGAAGTTTCTAGACGATTGATCAAATTGCAAGGATTTGTGTAATTTTGCTGACAAAGGCGGAATATGTGAGATGAAGGATATTTTGTGTTGCATTCGCTGTTTCATGTGAGGTGTTCACTCAATCGAGAATCACGAGCATTTTACACATAAACTCCAAGTTTGCAAAACTTATTCTGTTGATTTTTAAGCTATTTTATGAACTCCATCCATATAATTACTCTATTCAACACTTAGTAAAACAAATAGAAATACTTATTGTATATACGTACTGTAAAATATTTTACACGATTTTTCCTATGGGTTTTCTCATGGAACTTAAATTTTAAAGAAAAGAAATTACTAAAATATTTTGCTCATTGTGTCAAATTAACATTCGTTTGTCTTTATTTTGTCATTTTACGTCCACTTTTGCATAAAATTATATTTAAAGCTTTTCTAAAAAATTGTTGTATTTCATGCTTCGGGTAACAGACGCTCAAAAATATTCTACGAGTAAGTACTCATTTATTCTATTTTCATGCAAACATTAGCTTATTTTCAGTGTTATGTTTACACTTGGCTGTACCGACGTCATTAATCAGCCAATAATACGCGATTTCAAAATACGCGGTGTTGAGACGAACCTTTCAACGTGCAACTTTGTGTGGATATGACATAGTTTTGAAATATTTTATTTCACAAATACATTATAGATATTTAACAAAATCGTCATTTAGATTTTTTTGCTGTCTACTACCTACTATGTACGTTTTTAGCAGATAAAGGTTTGATACTTAAAGCAAAACTAACTTGGG
Source organism: Pandemis heparana (assembly GCA_963854515.1). NCBI lineage: Eukaryota > Metazoa > Arthropoda > Insecta > Lepidoptera > Tortricidae > Pandemis > Pandemis heparana. Next base: position 5,689,807 of record OY978016.1, on the reverse strand, counting down.
TTTTTCATAGAAATCGAATGGTATTTCTTTAAAAACAAAATCATTTTGTGTTATGTTTCTTTTTTGCAAAAAAAAACACTAATTTGCTGATTTTTGCTTTTACTTGTGTTGGCCTTACTTCTTGCCTTTCACAAATACGAATCGACCTACGAATAGTACCCTGTACTCTCATGGGTACTAAGTACTAACCCTAATATCAACATCTAGAGATGTATTGTGAAGCCTTTACGCGTCAAAACAATGTTTTTCCTTGAAGTAAAACGATTTATGTTCATAAAAGGCGTAAAACACATCCACCGTTAATACAACGGATTGGAGATGGAGATGTAAAAATGTCCCGCAAGTTGCCGCTTTAGTACCTAACCTAACTATTATGCTTTTAAATTTCAAAGGCAAGCTCAGAATGGAATTAAATTAAAGCGCAAGCGTTTAATATCATGTGACGAAAATCACATTAATTTATTAAATCAGGTGTTATCTACTTTACGGAGGTCCATTTCAAGGAACAAAAACCATATAGGTACCTTCCTACCACCACGACTTACCACTCCACTTAAGCAATAATTGCACGTAAATTTATATTTCTCACAGGCTTGGCTGTCTTGCCCGTGTAGTCGCAAAGTAGCAATGGTAAATGTTTTTTCGTTTAGTATCCACATTATTCTATCGTCCATTTCTTAAAGTAATGATAAAAATATGATGTCGGGCGCCCCTCCGGATATCCGGTGGATACAGCCACAATGAGCCGGTTGTGATGAATTTGTACCGGGATCCTTGATTGATAACCAGCTGTCGGAAAGCGCAGAGTAAACGTCGCTTTTAATTATTTTTTAAGGTTTTCGAATTTGGAAAATTTTGTTTCCATAAAGTGCATTTAATTTTTATGGTGTTACAATATTTACTAAGTTTATTGAGAGATATTATTTTATTTTTTAAGAAAAAAAGTGGAATATTTTTTTAGCAAAATTACCTAAGTAGAGTAGCAATCAGAGACATCATACCTGTGAAAATATGTACCAAAAAGTAAAAGTGATTAAAAATTGTGTATTTTTGTTACGCTCGAATATAATTTTCAATAGGTTGACGTAAATTTCTTTTAATTTTATTTTATTTTAATTCAGCTAAAATTTTTGCTATCTTAGAATGATAGTAATGATACCTATTTTCAAGTGATGTACTTTAAAGAGTTGAGCCTCTGATTCGTTTAGTATAGAACTATTATTATAGCCTACTCGTATGCAAATTAATAGTGAAGTACTTTCAGTTGCAAAAGCATAACAAATATATCGTTAAACTTATCGAGCCATCTTAAATGATTATGAAATACCATCGAGGCTGACTGACGAAATTTTTTTAATTTTCACAAAATAATAATTTCGTACAAAAGCCTGCTTAAAAAAATACATTTTTGCTGTTGGCAGCGCCTTACGCGCCACATAATTATTGGATTCAAGCCATACTTAATTGAGTACCATTAAACAAGTGCAAACACTGAGTTAAAATACTGAAAATATTGTTTCAACTCTGTAAAAACAACGGAAAATCTCATCGGCCACGTTTTTGTCATGCCTTCAGCAAACATTACCCACGTAGCATTGTAAGGTAATTGAAAAATCGGAACTACCATTCGCAAAGCTTACATTATTCAGGCGACAATCACGTGGATTCCGAAAACGACGTGAAAAACATTCGTCGATTGTTCCTCGTTGTATTAAACATTCAGCGACTTAAATCGCAACTGCGACCAAACAACCGACCAAATTGCTGATGATAGTTGTTAAATCGTTGGCCAATAAAAAGTTAATGGTGTGTACGGGTTGGGATTCAGTGAGGGAAACAGTAGTTTCAGTTTTGGTAGATTAAAAAATACTTTTTGAATTTTTTGAGTGGTTTTATTTAATTAAATTGGATTTGTTCGCGGCTTCGCTCATATTGACTATTAGATCTGCAGGCTTATTTTCTAACTCGCTCGCAATCGCCATCGTTTTAATTTTGACAGTTCTTGTATGAATGTGACAGCTAGCTGATTCCGATGCCAATTGTCAGCCCAAACATGAACTGTCAAAATGAATACGATGGCGATTGCGAGCGAGTTAGACAATAAGCCTACTGAATTCCCAAGAATTGACATCGTTTTCTACTACCTACAGAACATTCGTGACATTTTCTGGTATCAAAATTTTATCCAAATCGAGCCATTGTAACGGATAAGTTTTTGTATTGTATATTTTTTCAGGGCTCTGTACCTAAAATGTGCAAAGGGACAGGCGGTTAACAAAGCGATCTAACTAAGAATTATTTTCTTTAATTTTGAGGTCCGGACTTAAATTCGAGACAATTTAACTTCATGCAATTTCACTACACGCCAAACTCTACAACGAGCTTAATCTAACTTGGAGATGTTCTAGCTTGAACATTAAATTGAAACTTCTCCCAAACAAAAATCCTGACGCTCCAGAACTCTTTTCACGTAAATTCCTTCTTATTTTTCTAGCATATGCGGGCATGTTCCCGGGCTAATGCTGGGGGAGAAAAGGCCGACTCATCAAAACAATAAACAAAGTATCCGGCCCTATTTTATTATATTATTATGCACGGCCGATGATTTACGCTGCACAGCCCGCTGCATGCTGACAGACAATATTATTGGTAAATTATCAGTAAATATTTATATATCGCACAAAGCTGCAAAGTGTTCAAAGGACAAATTCGATGCAATACAAGTTCTTAGTATGAATAAAATATACAATGTATTAATAGTTATTTGTCATACAAGGGGGGAAAGTTGTATTTTACCTGCGAGTGTTCATTTGAAACACGAGCTAGGGAAAGGATTCTATGATTGACCACGAGCGAAGCGAGTGGTTCAAAAATAGAATCCTGAGCGTAGCGAGTGTTTCAACACACGAGGCGTAAAATAACTTTTCACCCGTGTATAACACAAAACTTTTCACCTCACTACAGCGAGGAAAATAAGAAAAAGGGTTTGTACTATCACTCATTTTTAACAACAAAATAACTAGATAAACATGCGAATATTTAACGTTGACGGCTTAAATTGAATAGTTTTGACTTAAATTTATTTTAATTATTTGAAAGAAAGAAAACATTTAGTCGTGAGAGAGAGAGAGAGAGAGAGAGAGAGAGAGAGAAACATTTACATTTCGTGATATATAAATTACAGAAAAAAAAGAAGTAACAGCATATACAATCACGAAATGGTTCCACCTCAGCATAATGCTGGCCTTAAAGCCAGCGCTGGTCTTCCGTTGGGACCATCGAGTACTACTGTCAGCACTGTGAACCGGCATTACAATCTTTAATATATTATTATTATTATTTTTTCTTTTATTTTTTTATCTTTTTATATTTCTATTTCTATTTCTATTTCTATGGCTGAATGGACAATAATTCCTTTACCTATCCCACAAGGGATGAATTTTATAAAAAAATATATTTCGGATGCGTTTTGTGCGCATATTGACTTACCTACTTCAAATGTCAAAACCCTGTACTATATCTTTCTAATCTGTGGTCAAAACTCTTTCTCCACATGTGGATAAAAAGCGATTTTCTAGATGTCAAACAAACAAAAAGTGCTTTCCGAGCTAGTGAGGTGAAAAGAAATTTTTTCATGTTTAACACGTCTGGTGGTAACACAGAAAAAAACGTTGAATTTTTTTGCTGACTGTGTAGCTATTTCGCATAACAAGGTGTGACGTAAAGTTTTTTTTTTACTTTGACTTTTTAAAAATGTTCGGTGATAGGATGCGTGAATAAAATATTGACAAAGCGCAGGTGGTTTAGAAAAACTTGTTTGGCTAAACGGTTGAATGCCCTGCAGTCTACTCGTGACCATGCTCACTGCATCGTTACCAAAATGTGAAGGTAACAATTTATAAATAAAGTGATTAAGCCCCGATTTGTGATCATTATTTATTTAATTTAATTTGATGTGACTTCATTTAATTTCATATAGTTTAGTTTGATTTACTTTGAGCAAATTCAATTCAATTATTTCACGACATTTAATTTTTCTTTCTTTTTAAACATTCTGTTATAATATGCACGTAAGTCTGGCAATAAAACATTTCATTTCATTTCATTTTCATTTCATTAGTAGGTACATTATACTCGAGCCAATAAAATTATAATGCTCATGATAATCCTTAAAAGTGAGACTATTTTCATTATTACTATTTTTATAAGCGACTAGGATCACATAAGCTGCAGCAACTCCTCAAACCGCAAGAGTGCGTAGGGTGTCCTAAAAGCGATGGGCTGTCGCCGCGAAGTGTCGGATAAATGAGAGCTCGTTTTTTGTCGGAACTAGAAACGCTTTTTACCACCGATAGTATCGGCAGCGCACGACTTCGCTCCGTAATACCCTCGCGGATTATTGCTATATAAATTGTCCACAGTTGCCCATTCGATTGGCTAGGGGTGTCACAATTCTGCTGACCATCCAACTGACTTTGTGTTCAAAGTTTACTACTAAATTGAATTCGCATTTAATCCTTCTTATCCTGCTTAGATATGCAAAAGGTGGTAAGTGGTGGTGGTGGTACTCCTCCACGCTAAAATGTTTGGACCAATTTGGATAAAATTTGACACACAGTCAATATAACGGATTACCTATCTCATAGCATAGCATACTTTACTTAGGTACCTGACGCAGGATAGCGATAAACGAATTCTTAAAAATCCTAAGAAATGTTTTTGTTTACAGATTATAAATCTTCAATCATAGGCCAATATGAATATGAATAGTGTTATCGAGTCGAGTATATTTTCAAAATCATTATAAAAGTAGTAAGCAAAGCACCTCATACATCCTATAAATTTCACTGGAGGTATAGTTGCAACACTTTAAAGCAATCATAGGGAACACTGGCTGAAAAAATAAGATAAATGATCAAACGTCATTGGCTTATCTTCGATTCGGCAACCCTACGGCTCTCGAATTTTCCGTTTTGGTCAGTCACTCCCCAAAGGAACATTTAACGGTATTAGGGCTTTATTTTTTATAGTTCGGGACAAAACTGGACCGGTATATTTAGTAAGTGGCCATTTTTCCATTTTGTTTGTCATATTCACTTTAACGGATCGGTGGTCTGGGGGAATGGAAAACACTCTGTCGCAGTTTAAATCATATTTGGAAGGCGATAAGTAGAAAGTAGTTGTTGAATAAATATTAGAATTAAAGTATCAATCTGGTCACGTTGTGAACTGGTACTCAGTATGGTAATATGATTGACGACTATGGAATCCTTCTTCCGTGGCAGTAAATGAACACCGTCTTATTTAGAAATTTCAGCTATGAAAGTCACCTTTTACTGTCAAGGGGACAAGAAAAACGTGGGTCGTAAGACCTTGTGTCAGATCCATGCGGATCATCATCTTATTCGTTAATTCTGTCGTGCTTGTACTCTGCTTGAGCTGCGTGGAGAGTAACCCCTTTATTCATAAACGCTCTATAGGCTTCTGCTAACTTAGCAATCGTTTGTCCTTATCTGTCACTTTGACATTTACCTTTCACAGATAACGACAAACTATAGAGCGTTTATGAATAAGGGAGTAAGACAGCCGGTAAAATTACAGGAACATAAGGTATTCTATCTTAGTCCTCTAGGCTGACAACGCATCCTCTGGTGTTGCGTTTGCCCATAGGTGATGCTCACTTGACATCAGGTGACCATTTGGCTCGTTTGTCATCCTATTTCACAAAAAACAATTTAAATTTCTCACTACATTTTTTACTCTCTAAATACGCTCAGGTGATATCAAAAGTTGCAACAAAGGGCCGTAGAAAAATCCCATTGTTATCGAGGGCGTAATTTATTAGGGGCCCGGGCTCACGGGGACCTTTTTTTATATATCATCGCATTATCCTCGCTCGGGGAGTTACAACTTCTTAAAGGAAATCAGGAAAAATTAATTTAAGCGTTTAAAACTGTCCCAGACACCATGACTTTGTGCCGTTTTGAAAAATGCTCGAGAGTTTTTGCCGCAAGTTTGGAAAGTTTTGGGATCCGGGTTTTTTTTATCGGGCATTCATATTTCTAATTGGCAGTTTTATGATTAATGTCGAAAGTGGCAGATTGAGCAGTGTTTAAGTTTAAAATCACTTAGCTTTTTTACTGTAGCCGTTATTAGCTAAAGTACGTAATGTGAAAAGACGGGTTGTTGCGAACACTAGCGACCTATTAATGACCTATTATTATTATTTTATAATTTGTTTCTAAATTTAGTTTTTTTTTAATATTTTGATATTGATTTGACACTTGGAATTAAAAAGTGATTTTTAACAAAACATTGTTTTGCTCACACGGGTGCTGATAGCAATTTTTAAATGTCGGATTTTTTTAACTAATTGAAATTGTTGGGAGGATGGCCACACCAAGTTAAGGGGCTACCCCTGTTCATCCGTTCCCGATTAAATTGTGTCCCTAATATTTTTATCTCCTCACATAAATACGCGGTAATGAGAACCCGGAATTCTCTGCCCGTTATAAATTTATTCAAGTCTGGCCACCCACTCGAGTGTGCATAATTTTGATACAAAAATAATCTACGGGCGATATTAAAACCCCTATTAATTCTGCTGATGTTTTTAACCGAGCTAAATTATCTATACGCTGAGTAGATACTGTCTGGGGTATATGCACTTAGTCGCTTTATTTATTTATTTATTTTCATGTTAACCTGGTAACTATAATCTAATTATTGCCTCTATTACGTCTTTGCAGATTTTTTAGGAAAACAAAACCTTTTGCTATAAGTACTCTGCTTTGCTATATTGCGTGGACTAAAATGCCATAGAGCCATTAAACGTCAAGAATTTGAATGCGACACTTTGTGTAAACATCGGTGCTAAGCACTGACGTTAAAAAGATTCCTGCAGCCGTGTCTGTATCCCGGTTGTCGTCTATCTGCATGCAAAATTTCACTAAATAAATTAACAAATAAACCAAAAATCTTACAAAAAAATAATGTTATAACTTGTAGGACAGACAACTCAAAATCTTTCAGAAAGATATATAAATTCCAAAGCTTACGCGAATATAATAAAAAAATATGATAACCACGCACACGCATGCAAGATTTAAACGATTTAAAAATTCGTGATATTTAAATTACTTTGGTATCCTTACTTAATGTGTACGTGCAATAATTTATATTTCGATAGCTCAATGCCCCTGGTATCCGAAGGTCCCTAATAGAAGGCAAAGGTTCTTCCCGTGATATCCTCTCCCAGGAAATGGCCTTTTTCTCCTTACTTCCTATTGCGTGTTGAAGGGATATTGCAATGGCTACTTAAACACTTTTGGATTTAAGAATCTTTAATCTTGGTCATTCTTAAACTACTGTTTTAAAGGTATTATCTATATCAACAATGATCAGAATTTTTCGTGATAATTTTGTTTGATTCGTAGTAAATTTTGTACTTTATCAACTGATCTCAGCTTTATTCAAAACAAAAGTTTCATTTGTTTTAGTAAACAGCATGCTTATTACGTAACTCGCTCGCGATCACTATCGTCTTTATTTTGACAATTGGCAACGGAATCAGCTAGCTGTCACATTCATACAATAACTGTCAAAATAAACACGATGGCGATTGCGAGCGAGTTAAGTACGTCTACGTAATAAGTCTGCAGGTCTCTAACCCCTTTTAATACTAGTCCACATTTCTAAAAAAAATTGTAACGTGACTATAAAAATATTATATATAATTATTATTTTATCTTTTCTACCTAGCGAGGAACTTTCAAATCTATCGCGTAAAAGAAAAGAAATGATGAACTTAGATCGCGTTTTTGGGGGTCGCTAATGGCGGATAGGATAGGACTGATTTATTGCGGCTGGCAACTCGCCGTGAATAATTCGCGGCGATTTATGGACCTGGGTGCTTCCAGGCTTCGGTATCACGTCTCTCATGGCTGCTCATTCTTTAAGTGTTACTAGTTCATTAGATTTTTTATTCACAATGACTTTCTTAGCTATTACGCTGTACGTGCTACGTAGTTGCTTCGTTACACGACTTTCTTCTGATCTGGCTAATAATTTGTCATATACTGATTGTGCTTAACACTTAAGGGATGATTTTATGTTATCGTTGTATGGCCTATGATTTTTAATATAGCCCATACCATAGGTAAACTCCAAGGTTTTAGTCTAAGGTGCGTACACAACACAATGAATGGGATACGGACGACTGAGCGATAAGATAATTGTTCTAATTTCTAAACGTGTGTCCTGTGTTCGAATGGCTAACGAGTTAAAAACATTTCAGGCGTCAGTACCTCGACGGTTCGCGGAAAACAAACACGGCCGAAGCGTTGTTCACATTCCGTTATATCGTCGAGACTCTCAATAGTCGTTCCAAACTTAAACACTGGGACCGTATTGTTTACGCCCATGCCAATCAACAGGCTCGCTAACAAAACCAATCAACTTCGTCTCGCCTATATTTGCTTAAAAGACTTATTCTTTTTAGTTTTTCATTGTCGCTGTGACCCGTTCGTCCGTCACCCGTTCCACGGATATATTTGATTAAAAAATAACGTCGTCAGAAGCGTGCAGGGGGATGTAAAAAGGAGTAAAAGCTGTCGAAGGCTTAGCTGTCATTGTCACGAACTGCGGACGGTCAGCGTGTGTGTTTTGGAGCGGCACTATCTACGCGACCGAAAGGTCGAGACGTGCCCAAAAAGAAGAGGCAGCCCTCATTTAAAATTCTTTGAATACGGTTTTCATTGGATTTTGCCGGCGTAGTTGGCGCTAATCGTGGTCGATGGTTCGATATACTATTTTTTAATTTATTAACTTTCAGTCGGAGTAAGATAGATTATGGAGGGTTATCGTCGATTTTATCTCGATTATTATATTCGTTGGCCAATGTTAAGTATATGGAGGCTTAAGAGGGTGCATCCGTGCTGAGCTCGCAACGTCGCATTTTTGGTGATTTTTTGCGATTATTTCACAGAAATTGAATGAAAGTATCAAATATCCGTCTGTAGTGCACTTCGTTTTTAGTGTATCAATGTGTCTAATGCAATAATTGATCGTGATGGACTTTTATTTTCTTATTAAACGAGATATAGTATTTTATCGCTTTAATACGAAAATAAAAGTCCATCACCATTAATCATTGCATTGGACACATTAATACACTAAAAACGAAGTGCACTACAGACGGATATTTGATACTTTCTTTCAATTTCTGTGAAATAATCGCAAAAAATCACCAAAAATGCGACGTTGCGAGCTCAGCACGGATGCACCCTCTTAATGCTAGATATTACTAGGGTACTAGTAGTATGAAAGGTGTCACTGTTAGGCACCACTGGCCCAGAGTGTCCGTTCGGTTGAAACTGATCCTAAAATCTTTGGACAATACAAAGTTTTATATCGTTTTAATTCATGTCACGTGCTCCTAGCAAACAGCTCCGCTTCTATGCATTTCTGGTTCGCTAACTAGATGACACATCAGTCTCCATCCTGTTTGCTCTTCGCTTGAATTATAAATCGGCCACTTTTTAGTTCACTGCGGGCGGCATGCGACACAAAAGCCTGGCTGATAGTGGTGCTAAGGACAATAGAAAGCGATTAGTCCTGTCCGTTCATAGCAATTTCCCTTTGCTATCCTTTTAATTGGTTCCAGATGTGTTCGCAGCAGCCCTTGAAATTTTGAAACGTTTCCATCGAAACTCTATTTTAACGCTTTAGTGCGTCTGTGCACATTTTTCGCCTGCAATACTTTTCTACTTTATGTTGTTTTACGATTACAGAAATCGTCTTTATTCATGACTAGCTTCTGCCCGCAACTTTTTCCGCGTAGAATTAGACTTACAAACTGATGTTGTATATTCTGCAATAATTATTTACGTTGCGACTCTAGGCAGCTACGACCTTAAACATGTTTATCGCTATCCCGCGGGAACTATGCAATTTTCCGGGATAAGAAGTAGCCTATGTTTTAATCTAGGGTACCAGCTATCTTCGTTCCAAATTTTATCCAAATCCGTCCTGTCGTTTTAACGCGAAGAAGGACCAAACATACACACTCACTCACTCACATCGTCACATTGCCGTCACAAACTTTCGCATTTATAATATTAGTAGGATATTTTATCAGTGTGACGTTATTCCCCATTTTTACAAATCACCAAAACAGTCTTTGAATTGTGAAGGTCTCCAGTTTTATTCCTTCGCTTTGGTCACCTTTAGTGTTTACCGTAATTTTATCTTTGTTCAAGCAAAACAAATAAATAAGGGGTGTAATTGGGTATTGGGAGCGAGTTAGACAATTAGGAGGCTGCGGATTTATGTGTTTACGCCGCCGTAAGTAATGGACGACGAACTTCTGTAATTCCGTGCTGACACGCTAAAGTTTGATACTAAAGAAAGTCTACCGTTTTTACGCGTATGACACGTTTGATTGTTGAAATTTGAATTTGAATTTCAACTCAATAAGGTTCTTTTGTGTAATGCAATGACTCAAAATCCAGATCAGATTTTTTTTAGTTTTTGGAACATCCGAGGAACATTAGGGTCTGTGCTAATTTACATGTTGTCTTTCTTCATTGTTGAACAAAGGATTTAGTTTATTATTATTATAGTTTTATGCAATTAATTACGTGATGTGAAGTGCCACGATATTTTTTTAATTATTTCTTAAAAATGTCGTTATCTTTGTCAACTTTTTAGGTAAAAGGGAAAGAAATAGACAAACAAATAAAACCAAAACTTTCCCAATCCTATAACGATTTGTAGCACTAAGTTTTAGTTTAATTTCGTAATGAAATCTTGCGCGGAAGGGGTGGATAGACGCACAACTTTTAAACGCGAGATTCCGGGGTTTACGATAACGATCATAATAAAATATGGAAGTTTGTTGTAATACTAAACGTTTTATTATAAATACGGCGCCGGTTATTGTTTTGAGATGAGATAGGGCGGTTACTTTAAAGGAAAAGAAAAAAAAATAAGCGAGTTTCTACTTTATATACTCAAATTACAGTTATTACATAAACTTGGATACAGCTAGCATATTTTCAGTAAAGACTAGATAAATTATTTTTGTTGAAGCATTTCTGTTGTGTATTTCGTTTCGTCTGACGGAAACAAAAATCTCTTACTAGATAATTAAAATTAATGTCAGCTCAAAATATACTTAGCTAACATTAAAATAAATTATTTATGAAACAGTCGAAAATAAACGAATAAAACCTCGATTACTGTAAATATTTTACGCAAATTAAACCGTAGCGCTATTACGCGGCGCGCAATGAAAATTTCGTTATCGTCCAAACAAAACGGTGGTTTTCTTAAACTGTAATAGAGAAAGTTGAGATAGCGGAGTTTTATCTGCACCCTCGAGGATCAATTAAAAGTCGAATGAACGCCGACAATTATTGTTGCGGGGCTTCGCGCAGAATGTTGCTTAGTTTTCAGTGTTTGTTGTCAAACTTCTGTACATTTTCGTTGGGTGAAGTTTTTTTATGAATTTCTTGGGGAGACGTGTGGCTTGGGTACATGTTTGTGCGGTATTTGCTGGTAGTTTGAGAAAATGATATGGCAAATTGAATAAAACAGTAAGCCGATTAAAATTATTAAGTACTATGATTGATGACGCGAAATTGGGTAAATCAATATTTTAAGTTAAATAAAAAAGTGTTTTGTTGCGGGCTGTGATAGTAAAATAATTCTCCAATAATGTTCTTTTCGATCATCTAGAAGACGTCGTCATAATAACAAGGAGCTCTTTAAATCCAGATTAATCATACAACTCTTTACGATTCGCAAAATGTCCATTTAAAGATCTTTGGATAGTAAACTACCATTTATAACGCGGAAACAACCAGTAAAAACGCTGATGCCTCCTCAGAGATCGAATTAATGTCTCTTATAATGACACTTTTAATTACTATAATAGCTGTTCGCTAACAAACGTCGTTAATTCATTAAAAAAGTTGGTAATGCTTTAAGAATTTCCCTTCACAATATTTTTAAACATAAAATTATCATGGATCTATCATTAATGAGTTTTTCGTAGTATGAGGCCAATAAAGTATGGGTTTACGACAGTTTTAATGTTAATTGAGATGTTATTGTTATTGTACTATAGCATTGATATTGAAATGAGTAGGTATAGGAGAGAAAAGAGACGGTTCGTGAAATGTTATTATTGCTAAGCATATTTAGATATTCTGATATTCTGAATAAAGCAAACATACAGTATGTAGAAAACTACGCTAGCCGGGTTCTCTATCGTTTGCCCGAATTTCATATGCCATAAATGTATTGTTTGCCATAATGATCATTTGCCATAACTCTTTTTTCTCTTTAACTGCAAATTGTTCAGGATTGTTATAAAACAAACCTAACCTAACCTATAGAGTTTTCAATGCTCCTGGAAAAATTATGGTTTCAGAGTTATGGCACATGATCATTATGGCAAACATTACATTATGGCATATGAAATTCGGGCAAATGAAAGGCTCCGCACTAGTCGCAATTTTTAGCAGTCAACAAAAGCAACAATGTTCTTTCTAATAAAGAAGACAAAACAGCCGCGTCACCATTCAAGCTAACAGCGGGTTCCTGATCGTTAAGTCCCGCCGAACGTGTTACTGCAATCTTCCGTACGTGCTAAATGTCCCCGCTTTTTCCAAACGTCTCAGACACTTTGTTATTCGGTAACTTGTACATGTTTAATCGTTCCTTGGGGAACGCCGGCTTTGCTATCCGATCGTGCGCTGGTTTAGAGGTGATGTACACAGGTTAATTTTTGTTTTAGATGACATGAAGAAGAAGAAGAAAAAGAAGAAAAAAGTTTATTTATGACAAACAAAACATCAAAATAAAAAAAACACATAATACATAATAATAATAATAATAATAATATCTTTATTTGCGGTAAATGTAGTAAAGGGATGTTACATAATTCAGAGAATCATACATTCAGACTTTAATAAGCCATGCAAATTTTTACAATTAGGTACTCAATACTATATTATCAATCAAAAATGTCACTAAGTTACCAAACAGATTAATGATTACATAATTAATAAACAATTCAAATTCACAGAATGAGGTTTACAATAAAATATAAAATACAATCATTACATCCTTAATAATCCAGAAATTCTTTCAAAGAATAGCAACATTTTTCCTTTAGATATGAGTGAGATACAGCAGATAAATAAATAAATTACATGACGTATCTTCATGGATATGGTGTCCTGGTAGTTTGGAAAGAACTACAATTCATAATGCGAACAGAAAATTGACATTTAGATTTCTTATTTCAATGACATTGTTTTCAGAAAAAGCCGTAATTGCCCAAAAAAATGTGCTACGAGAAATTTGGCTTTGCTGAATATATCCGAGGCAATATAACGGCGTGTGAGCTTCTGCATTACCCATAATGTGTTTTACGCATTATTGTATTGGATGCGGAGTGTATATACAAGACGGTTGTGCACTCAAATAAGAATTAATCTACATGAAATAGCAGTTTTAGTTTCACAATACGCTTTATTAGCCACAATACAGCATTTGAAAATTCTCTAAAATGCGATATTTTTATGTAGGTACACGCTCTCGACGGTAACCTTATTTTCATTTCCGAGTAATTTACTTGTAGATTCTGCATTATTAGCTGACATCAGGCTAACGTTTATTGCTTTAGGGGCGTACAAATCTTGAATATTTGCCAAATCTCACGAGTTGGACTTACCTTTGTTTTTCTTAAGGCTGCGGTAAAAGTTTTCCAACCCTCGGTAATGTTTGTGTAAAAGCTTAACGACCAGGCTTTTATTTCGCATACACACTACATATTTGTACAAATTCTGAAGTTAAAATAAGTCATACTTTGTTAAAAGTAACGTTTTTTGCCTCTTGAGTCGTAAAACATTTACGACACCTCAAGCGTACTAATTTCGCACCGTCTGATGAACTGCGAACTGCTCGCTAAGGCGAAAATCAAAATGTATTTATTCCCCGCATAAAAAGGCAATATGAGTGGCAATAAAAAGAGGATGCCGAGAGAAATAATAAAAGATAACCTCTAGAGTGAATAGGAGTGAATGGAAAGAGAAAAGCCCTTGTAAAGAATGTTTGCGTAGCGGATAAGACGCGATCATGGGGACACCTCCCCTAGCAGTCGTCGGCCAGGGAGAAATTAAAACCGCTTTTAACAATGTGTCGGTCTGGCTAGATTAATAACTTGAAAGGCCAGCTGATATACGTTTCTACATATACCATTGTACATGTATATCGCTCGAAGAGAATATTGCGATGAATTTACATCTCCACAGTCCCAATGTAAAATCTCCAATCTTGCCTAATTATACAAACTGACATTATGACAAACTAACTGCAATTATTTTAAAATAAGTTTTGATAAGTTCTTCTTTGATGATTGTCTTTTTCCGGTATTTATATTGTCATTTTCGTACCAAATTACAAGTCACCAAGTCAGTCCTATCAGTGGACGTTTCAAGATTTTCCCAAAACATTTTTAACAATAGTACATTCTTCGAGTACTTACTTCAGGACTGGAAAGCTGAAGTTAAACATTAGCTCGTAATACTGAACAGCTTCCAAACCTTCTAGCTGTATTAATAACGATAATGCCTTTCCAATCCAAATAAGTGTTCTAAAACAAAACCTGCCGTTCGAGAATCGTGACACATTCGCCTTATTAGCCAGCTACTTTGTGTTTCATTACTAATTCAGAGTTGAACGTTAAGTCGTTACGAACCCTTCCGTCGGCTGCGAGAGGTTGTAACTTCATTTCTGTAAGACTCGTTTCATGAGTAGATTACAAGTAATTAATTTATAAGAATATGGAGGAAGGTGTGTTCTGAATTGGGAAATGCGCGGGATTAGAGGGTGCTTTGATACTGTTATTAAGGTGTCGTGTGTTAGGGTTTTGGCTGTGGTCATTTGCATTGTGGATTTTTTTTAATTGTGATCATGATCATGGTGAAGGAAATTGTACTATAGAAAGTTACACTTTGTTTATTTGTGTGTTATTGTGTGTTTGTGTATTAATGTCTGAAAATACTTTCTCAGACATTAAATTTAAAGGTATTAAAAATTCATCGTGCCTCAGAAAGTTTTCCGGGTGAAAAACAACGTATGTGCATTTAAAAATTCAAGGAGTGGTTTGGCGACATTTCCACCCCACAGCCTTATGTTTTTGTCTTTTGATATAATTAACTTACAAGTTTTTACACTGCTTTAAACAACGCAATCTTGTGTAATAATTTTGCATTTTGCGTAAACTTGCGTGGGTTTATAATAATCGTTTTATTTTATTGCAGCGGTAGGTATAATTTTCAGATTCCCTTCTCGAGTACAAGCTGTTACTTTTAATGCGTTATTCGGTTCGGAATTAATGATTTTATTCGTGCAATTAACAGAGATTGCGGGAAGCCGAGAGAAATCCTAAACAGTTGAAATTTAATCAAAATTGTTGATGTTTAGTTAAAAATTGACACGGGAACAGAGTATCTCTTGCATCACTAGCAAGTCGAGAAAGTCGTCAACAAAGAATACGGTTCCTATTTCTTATACTATTAAGTTATCTATTAAGTTACGATAAGATTATGAAAAACAAAGAGAAATATCCTTACAATATGTAATTTAATAATTGAAATTGTAATAATATGTAAGTTGTATTAAAAAATAGATAACATTTGAAGTCTTTGCTTTAACTTGGTCTTTAAGAAAAACAATCGCAGCAAAATTCATGTCTCCACAGATAAAACCAAAGACAAACACGTCTAGAAGTCAAACACAATCTGAACAACAATACTTACGCGTATATTTACGTGATGTGACTTGTTTTCCCCGTCAAAGTTCAGTATCGATATCTGTTTGCATAAATACTTGGAGTGCGGTAAACATTGCACTCTGTGTTTACCTGACTCACGTAAACAAGAACCTATCGGAATATGGATATTTTATATATTCCGAATTATATATCTTGTCTTTACGTATGGTAAGGTTGAGTGATTCTTAAGTTGCAGGAATCTTGAAAGGCCAGCTCTGCAGATGAAGTAGTCATTTCAAAATTATTGTAAAAGATAAACTATACATACTTAAAGGTGAATAGTGTCGCTTTTTACTTGATATACCTATTGTACCCTTAAGGTAGGCATTCATTGGATAACATTCATATTGAATTCAATAGGCTATATAATAGCAATAGGTTATATTTGACTTATATTATCCATTTGCCTGTAATAAAAAAGGATATCGTTAAAGCTTTGAAATAGAAAAGAAACAATATATCCAAGGAATCGATATTATTGGATGTCCGAAGACGGACGATAATATCCGCGAAGGACCTCGATAAAACGCACTTGCGCGCATAATATACGTTTTATTAATAAAAAAGCTTTGCCGAATCGCCCATAAATAGCCCTAACGACCATCGAGACGGCGATTTTTTCGATACACGACGTATTTGTAAGACAAATCCCGAGAAATCCCGAGGGAATAAGCGACACTATCCCCCGTATTATCTGCAGCTTGAAGGATGGGGTCATTCTCGAGGTGGCGTAGGGCCATCCAGAGGATCCATTAAATCATGGCACGCAGGTATTTTTTGAAAATGAAAATTTTCGCGGAACTCAGATAAATAGTGAGGATTTTGGTTATTTATAGATTCAAAGGGTTGGCAAGTGAACACGGTTTTGGACAAATGCTCCCTATTTTCTTAGAGGTTATTGTTGGTTATGGTTTGTATACACGAAGTGCAAATAAGTAATTTTTTGCGCGCTAATTATTTATGTACATCATTGTTAAAAAAACAATACGAAAACGAAAAACATGTCTGGACAAAAGAAAACCGTCTTATAAAGTGTATCAAACGAGACAATAGGGCGATCAGTATGCAAAGCCAGCGTTGTGTATTAAGCCGATTCAGAGAAGGAAGCGTTAAAAGAAAATTTATTGCATTGAAAAGTCGTACGTAATTAATAAGACATTTGAAGTTGCGTGAAAATGTAATTTAGATTGTTTTCCGCCTACGGGGGTTGCTCTTCCTGCCTACATCGTAGAATCCTTACAAAGGAGGCTTATTTATATATGGCCGCTTTGTATTAGCGTCTTTGGTACCAGGGGAGCATAGAATAAAAAGAATCAGCATCAATGTCTTAAAGCGTCTTCCGGCGCGCGATAGCTGAGCGCCCCGCCGCAAAATGGCGGTCCACACTCGAATAAATTATCCCACCCCGAACCAAATCGAACGATTGTTCGATTCTTTTGAGACGTCTCGTTTTAAAGTAAGAGCCGTTATTAGTGTAAGCCAAGGCCGATTATCTTAAGCCGCCATTACATATTCAAATTGAAGTCATTTTGCTTTGTAGGAATTGACGCGAAATAAAATGAAGCCTTTGAAAGCGCTTCCTGCATTAAGATGGTGGTAATGAGATTTTTCAGAGACATTACGGTCATTCCGGAAAGTGAGGCTTCCAAATGGCATTATGTGATTTGAAATAACAAGATCTTGGGTTTTTACTTCTCGAACTTAAACTGACTATAACATTTCGTAGGCATAATTCATTATAATTCTTCCAGTTTCCTTTGCCGTGTAGAGAGTAGGATTGCAAAGATAAAGCATTAACGGCATAAGTACCTAGATTCCAGCCATCTGAGCCAGCATACTGTAGAATTACCTACTATGAATAGTCGAGTAATTTGCAACTGAACACGAATTCATGTTTGACTTAATATACGAAGTAAACACGATTTATTTGGCCTAAATTAAATGAAGCTCGCACGTTTCCAAGCCAGCGGGTTTGGTCGAGTCCGAAAAACATAATTTTTGCGCGACTGACCAAAGATTAACATTTAGATACCGCAGCGGACTTTGTGCTCAACGGAAACTGTTCCTTTGCACCCCACACTTTTGTGTTAAGGGACAATCTGATGATTTAATGAACGCGTACATGCTCGGACACACTTAAACACTGGCCAAAATTAAAATGAACGCTATCTGTTCAAAAAATTCAAATTCGTGTTTTACAGTTGCTGTCTTCCTTTGTGAGGTATGAATGATTAGTCCTTAATTGAATTAAATTAAGATCTAGAGACAAAATAAGAATTAATAGAAGAAAATAATGTTTTATTTAAAACAAAGTTATATTTTTAGCTCGACTAGAAAACAGACTAAATAAAAATAAACATAAAGTTATTTTACTGGTTGCCCAAAATCAACACTTCATATTATCCACGATGCTTGAGCGTACTTAATAAAATTAATGGCTCTCTTCCTCCAAAAGAAAGCAAATTGATATTTTGAATAATAAAAGGCGAAGCGGAACTCAGAATTATTATGAGTAATACAAACATAAGTCAATAGCTGGCAGGGCCGGTCAATATTGGATTAACAGCCAAAAGGAGCCAAAAAGCAACGTATACAAAAACCTTTTACGGCGGTTAGACCTCCGCAAAAATATTTATAAAATGTTAGATGTGTACGGAGAACGCTTCTACTTATAATTCCTATAGAATGTTCGGGATAATTTCAACAGTTCTCATTTTGTTTCTTACCATTTGTGACTTGGCAAGGGCACTTTTGGGCGGAGCTCCGGCGAGATGAAGAAATAGATGCAGGTGATGATGAAACTCTAAGAATTGTCGGTAAATATAAAAAAAGCGTGCGGTTGATACAAAGAGACATGACATGACAATCTGAACTTGAACAGTGACAGATATATATATATTTTGCTGCAAGTTTTAATTTTTTCAGTAAAGCCGGGTTACATTCTCGAACTGAGAATAAGTGTTTTTTTTAATCTATGTGTGCAGTTTTACTAGTCATTAAAATCGATGACATAGTCCCTACAAACAAATATTTGTATGTCTTGTATAGTTACAGACTTTCCCGATCTAAATGTGAATTCAATAACCAGTCAATAAAAAGAAAAAAATAATTGCCGCATGTACTTAATTTCTATTGCTTTGATATCTTGAACTTGCACCAATGACATTCAAATTGTTGAGATTACAGATCAGTTGAAACTTACTAAATCGGTCTCCACACTTTGAAGCCTAACACGTTTTAGATCCGCAATAGTGTAGAAGGGTTGGCAGCCATTGTTTACACAAAGTATGGAATAATATAATCAGACGTGAAGAAATAGAATCGGGTAAAAACCAACAGAGCCCAGTGGAAATTTGCTTAGGACAGCGGAACAGCGGAGCTAGATTTCAATCCACATTGTCTATACTGTACCTTCGTCGAGGGATGTGCATGTAGTTAAAAATTTATTAAGTAGCGGTACCTAGTCATATTGTCTGGTTATAGTGTAAACTATAACGGCCCCTCTTTAATTATGAAGAATTCTGGAAGCAAAGGAATAACATAGAATGTACCAGTTGCGTCTCGTCCTGCGCATATGGTAAAAGCCCATTGAGGGAATGGGCGAAGTTCTTAGGAATCATGTTATAGGCGATGCGGCTAGCAATACATCTCTATCTTGATTCCCCTTTCCACCTATACGCTAATCATGCTAAACGTGGCCTTTAGGTCTTGTCACCCCTGGCTCTGTCTACCCTTTATGGAATATAGACGTGATTTGTGGTATGTATGTATTAATTTAAACAGTTAAAAGTTAGGTGTACATTTAAGCAAAACTACGAGTAGAATGCAAAAGGAAAGTTACGGACCGCCTAGGACTGTTTTTATACAAAATCTATAGGAAAGGACCTGTACAATCAAAGTATTACGCGTCATTCCGAATTTGCGACTTCCTTAATGTTAACAAAGAAAAATAAATTCCTCAGCGCTTCCAATTCATAAAGTCAATTTACCTTTTCTCATTTCGTCCGTGTCCAGATGTCGCCATGCTTATTAAGACGCACCTGTCAATCTTCTCGAATTTTTATTTCGAAATCCCCGCCGATCTCGAATTCGAGTGGGCATCGAGCCATTGGGACTAACTCTTGTTTTAGCATATTTGTTTAGGACTGCTCTAAAATAAAACAACGTTTCATTTGCGAAGGCTGATGGGCCTATGCAAATGTAATTTAAGTTATCTGTAGAATTTGATTGCCGGGGACGTTCTTGTACAGTCTTTGTAATAGTTAATAGGTAGTTATGTAGATCAATACATAATTGTTTTTCAAATTGTAAGCTAGTGAAAATGGTATGCAATGTTTCTTCTATGGTCTAAGTGCTTGACACTCCTCTACTCCACATGGCTAGCGTTCAGACAAAAGCGTTTTTCGCCTCCTCAAACACATTCCGATACTTAATCGAAAACCAATCCTAAGTAAACAAAATTTTGAATTGCGAACGCTCCGGGGGTGTCCGCACTTCGATTTTCGATTTCGCCCACTACATTAAATCGGGTGTTCATTAAAAATGCCATCAAGTCGTCCGTTAACGAAGTGGTGCGCAATTAACGGTGCTGACGTCACACCCTGCCCTCGGCCCTTGGAGCATCTTGAGATTCTCTTTGAGGAGCACACCTTGAACGGAATGACAAAATTGATTCGTGATGGATAACAAGTGGTAAAATTATAATTTTCTTGTACCTACTAAAACTTTGAACGCAGTCACAGCCTCATGAGCCGATACCTCGACCTGTAGTTTCATCTATATATATAAAATCAGCTATATATATATATATATATATAGTAAAACAAAGTCGTGTTACACTATTTATAACTCGAGTACGGATGAACCGATTTGGCTGAAAATTGGTAGGGTTTTTTAATTTCTTTTTTTTTTCTTTTTTGTCCTTCTAACAATGTGGCTGCTACTGAGACCCGAAATTTGGGACGGAGGCAGTTTGTAGGTAGATATTTGTAAACTATATTTCTTGAGGATCACTTTGAGGTACTTTGAGAAAAAAACGCACGGGGTAGAAAATAAGAGATCGGTAAATTTCCTTCAAAGTGGCTCTATCATTATTTCATATTCATTCATATTTACATTCGAAAATTGCTTAGTTAGTTGAAGATAAATTAAGTCTACGCGGACGAAGTCGCGGGTAAAAGCTAGTTTAAAACAAACCCTTGGTTCTTTTTTCCACTCGTCTTTGTCATCCATGCATGATCCTGCCATAGCAGTTTTAAAATATAACCTTAAACAATCTGCAATACATCTCAATAATCGTTTTCATCAAAAACCTCCACAAAAAACGCGAGTACTCCCACAAGTCGGTCTAATCTCATTACGTCAACCTTTACACCATTCAGCTCTAATCGATCTTTATTTCGCGAGTGTCAAAATCTTATTATTGTCGCCCGCATAAAGACATTAAGGGGCTCGAGATAAAACAGACGGCCATTAGCAAAGTCCTCGGAAAAATTCGTCGATGCTATCAACGTTGAGGTGGCAATCTAATTTTTTTTTGAAATCGCAGTCAATCACGAAGGAAATGAGCCTACAAGTGATCGTCAAAGGGACTAATGTTGATTGGCTTAGTGATCCATGTGGTTTCAAACTTGATTTGAAAAGAAGTCTAAGGCACAGGATTGTTAAGGTGCGTTTTGAATTGTATCATTGTGTGGGTTGAGCGTCCTGGCAAGTCGAATCGGTGTGACGAAGATTGATGACTTCAGTGGATAAACTTGGAATAGTTTGTGAGCATTGCAGAAATCGTAAGCGGAAGTGAATATTGTATTATTTCTAGCAATACCACGAATGTTACAACCTTGTTAACATAATAATTTGGAGACAAAACCAAAATTTTAAACGCGGAGTACCAGCGGATCAAAGATTTATAAATTGGATACTTTAGTTTACTATTTACTATTAGGCACTGATGGATACAACTACTAAAATTTATAAATGGCAGAGACATAATTTACCAAAATGTTTTAAGCTAGACCGTAGGCAATAAAACGCACACGCTGTTTTTTCTATCCCTTTTAAAAAAATAAGTGTTTTGTCAGGCGTTCTAAACCTGGGGGTGGGTCGCGATCCGCGAAGGTGTCTCAATCAGCATAAAACAAAAGAAATCAATAGCGGCTCCCCTCTCACTGGCTGACAAAGAGCAAAGATTTCTTTTCACAATTAACCACCCCCGACTCTGGGTGTCGGGTGCTGATAACCGCGCCGATTGGGCTTAGCGATCTGCTCCTCTATTTTTAAACGTCTCGCATTGCATCCGTGATTGATATGTGAACGTGGATTTTTTATGTCCTGTGCGGCCCAAATCATAAAACATAATTGAAAGTGAATTGTCCCAATACGGGGGAATGAATTGAATGTCCTCGCTTAAAAAACAAGCAACATTGTGATGACGTTACACCCTTTATTAATTAGGGTCGTATATGCTGTTAACATCACTCCATTAGACGCAAGATAAACAAAGCAGTCCAAACGGGCAGTTATTATAATCTGACGGACCATTGGGGGCGTAAGCTTCTCAATTAGACGGTGAATTCCTTAAATATATCTCATCTATTTGGTTCAAACACACAAACGCGGAGTAAAGTTTTAAAACAGCGTATTAATAACGTTATATCGCGGGTACGGGATATTCAGATGTAGACGTCTGGCCATTTAAACTTTTCTGAGCCCAGCTCGTTACCGACGGATTATTAAATATTGAGGCAGTGTTTGCGAGATGAAAGCTGCTTCCTAGACGACCGTGCAAATCCGCGGCAACAAAGGTTTTAAACAAGGATTCATTTCAATCAATTCTCTATTTTTGTGAATCTGTGTGTCTGTAAATTGTTACTCAGTATTCAGGGACACGAACTGTCCGCTTGTATATGCGTATTAGCTGCCGATCCCCTACACTGAGTAATTGAAGGATTAAGTGTTTTCATTACGTTCTAAACGAACGAACGTAAAATAAGGAAAACAAAATGATATTTTGATGAATCGTGAAGGGACGGATTAAAATTGAAGGCAAAAAATATGCTGATAAACGACGAAAACCATCGACTTCCGTGATTAGGAGCGGAGAAGCAGACAGAGGTCAGCAATAAAGTGACCTCCGTCAAGCGCTGCGTCACGTCCGACCGCGGACGACGACTGGTGAAACCCTCGTTTGCGCGCGAATCACTTTTATTGACTCTTGCGGTTTCTGCACTCCTGGTGACATTTTGTGTGCTCGAAAGTGAAAACGATTCGAGTCCGGTTTTACGCTTATGTAATTTAGATTACATACCGTTTCGTTGGAGACACGGTGTTAATGAAATTGCAGTTTCTCAATTAATTCCGAAGATATTTCAAATACTATATTTTTCCAAACTATAGGTGTTCAGTTAAAGCATATATTGTAAAACAGCCAAAACAAACCTCGTTGTTTTGCTTCCATTCGGTTAAAACCCTCCCTCAGGCATTAGAAGGCTACTAATATCATTCATATTTCAAAGTCGTTTGCATCTGGCTGGACAGCGGCTATTAAGACCGGATTTTGGTGCTAGACTAATTTTGAAGATATTTTCGGTATTCATAAAGGCTGGTAAAAATATGAACGAAGAGAAAGGTATACTACAAGACGGTTGAATACCGTGCTGTTAAGCCACTTCTGCACTCATAGACGTCAATTAGGTAATTTTGATTAATTAAATATTAATTGACGCCTCGGACTTTGTTTCAGAACAAACATACATAATTAAGATTAAAAAACTGTCGCATTTCCTTACCACTCCCTTTGTAACCCATAAAACGCATAACGGCTATAAAAAGAACACCCCGAAAAACATCCTTCCTGGACACTGCCTCAATACAATACCCGCCATTCACACTGGATTATTGTATTTTTCCACCACTCGAATTTTTAAGAAAGGATTTAATGAATCTACAAGTTCCTTAGTTGAAGAACTTTAGACTCTAAATTAAAAACATCTGAGTTTATTCGGACGAAAGAATGGTAAAACTGCGGCAAGATTCGTTTAACAATGAAGGCTCTAATTAGCTGTCAGGGCTGCAGACTTCGGTTCAACGTGCGTCCGATGTCTATCCCAGAAGTACAAATTATTCAAAAGATGTTTTAATGCTTTTTTCAATGCGCTCACTGTAAGAAAAATTACTATCGTATTCTCTCTTTTTGGGAGTTGTGTTGCAAGCGTTGTAAATTATGGATGCTTTCTTTGTTTCCGCCCTTTGATTAGTCAACATGCGTATAATAGCTATATCTTCAGCGCTGTGTCGCTAGATTATTCAAATATTGTCATTCGTTGCTAAAATCACAGATAAATCACCCACAACAGCAAACTACGGCACGCATTCAAAAACAATTACGAGGGCGCGAAATTTGGGTGCTTGCCTAATTGGTATGAGATTTGCAAGTGTTTCTAATTGCGTTGAAAATTCGTAAATTCAAGGTGATCAGTCACAACGCCATCCGGTTAATTAAACCATTTGTCTCGTAAGTTGAACATTTTCGTTGCTGATGTGCAATTTTTCTGCCAATCGTGAGTAATGTGGCGCATTTTGGGGAAAAATTACAGTTGAATACTAAGGACAAGCACACGTGGGAGGTTTGGTCCAAAATATAAATATTTGACTTATGGTTGAACTATGTTTTAAAATAATATAACCTCATCATTTAAATTATGTAGTGGCTGAGAACAGAGCATAAATTTAATAGAGTTACCTACTCCATAGACAAGAGCGTGTCTTGCAAGTTTTGAGAAGCTGCTATGTAGGAATAATAAGTATTATGATTATATATAACGAGCTGTGAATAGTTATTTAAGATGTCGTAATAACAATGAATTATTATTATAACTCGGCTGCTCTAAACTATTTTCAAGTATCTCAGTTTTGATCAATTTTACAGGAGAGCGAAAAAACGTAAATTATAATTTTCGCTGCTTAATACATCCAAAAATAATTAAAAAACAATACCATGGCATTAAATATTATAGTAGTTAGTTTCATGTGCAGTTTTTTTTTTATTTGTTTGGCTTGTTTATTTAGAAAGGGCGAAAATTGTTTTCTGCTTAGAACGCACATCAAAAATTGAAGTAATTTTCTACGTAAGAACAAAGTATCTTTGCTTTCAGTTTATAGGTTTTTTGCATTGCAATGTTAGAATGACAGAACTTTATATTATAAGGTTATAATTAATTTTATTTCTGTTTTATTACAAAACGCTCATTTTAAGTAGTGTAAAACTCAATTTTCACCTACGTTTAGGTGGTTGAAATTAAACTTATAAAACAAACAAAAAAATATTATTGGTTCTCGCCCACAGCTTGTATTTTGTAAATCCCACGGGAAATGTGCCATTTTTAGGAGTAAACAGAAGCTTTCATCGTAAATAAGGTCAAACTATGTCTTGTCTTTTCTCTTCAAATAATACAAATTATCATCGTAATCCGGAAACTTTTTATCCCTGAAAATTAAATAGCTCCTGTGGTATCACAACAAACGAAACCTTTACTGACATAGTTGCGGGTAACAGATAGTCTATACCTATAAAACAGTACCGTGACTGACTGACTGACTGACTGACAGACAACGCATTGCTTAAACCACTGGACCTAGGAACTTGAAATTTGGCAGACATATATCTTGAGTATCCCAGAGGAGCACTAAGAAGGATTTTTTTTTATTCCTACGGGATAGGGAATAAACCACTCTACCTACGAAAAGAAGTATTTAATATCTTGAGTATCCCAAAGGCACAATAAGAAGGGATTTTTTGAAATTCCCTTGGGATAGGGAATAAATGAGGCTTATACTATATTTCTCGGTAACTGTAATAACCAGACTCTTCAAATTCGGCACACATGTAGATGACTGTAGTACTAAAAAACTAATTTCAGGATTTTTCTATATTCCCATGGGATAAGGAAAAACTGGGATTTATATGTTCAATTCAGAGTGACTGACAGACAACGCACAGCCTAAACCACTGGACCTAGCAACTTGAAATTTGGCAGACGTATATCTTGAGTATCCCAGAGGAGCACTAAGAAGGGATTTTTTGAAATTCCCACGGGATAGGGAATAATAAGATTTATATATTTCTCAGTAACTGTAATAACTAGACTCTTTGGACAGTAGTGCCGCTCAGTAGTGCCACAGGAAATAAAGGCTTTCTATCAGTGAAAGATTTTTTTAATCGGTCTAACTGTAGGATTCACTTATTTTTCTATACCCCAGGAATTATGCATTTTCTCGAGCAAAAAGTAGATAGTCATTGTCAATCAAGAACTGTAGCTTTCTATCAGTGTTTTTTTTTAAATCGATATGAATTATGATATTTGATTTGAGTTATTTCTATTCCGCGGGAACTTTGTACCTACTTTCCGGGGATAAAAGAAGCCTGTTTCAATCGGGGACAGGGTTGCTTTTAAAAAATATTTTACCAATAGAAAGCTACAGTATCCCTGATTGTAATAGACTACGTTTTCTTCGGGAAAAGGCCAAATTCCTACGGGATAGAAATAAGTGAAGTCACCTTTGGGGCTCATTGATTATTGTCTACGCGTAAGAAGTCGCGGGAAAAACCAAAACACATATTCACACACATTCGTTTGGCCCTATGCCTAGATTGGGAATAATTTCCACTACTTCTGTCGCTATGCCTCTTTATCGTCACTAAATATAAATTATTAATATTTCTATGTCACTGCACTTGATCGCGCCGATACACATTAACTATAATATTTTTTAAACAATTTTAATTAATGGGTTAAAAAGGTAGTATACAAATACCCTCAATATTGGTACCTACTTACTTAAATTAACACGATATACTTGTTTTTATATTTAAGTTTACATCGCTTACAAACGTTATATCTACAATGAAAACAAGTATCTACCAAAACTATTTGAATTTCAAGTATCTAGTTTTTACATACTTGTTTTTAGGGTAGAAATGGGGTACATACTTGATTTTAGCGTAGATTGAGACGGCGAAAAAGAGATACTTGAAACGTATAATTATTAATAACTTGAAAAATATGAGGTTTATTAGAAAAAGAATGATGAGGTTCGATGTCATTAATTGAGCTGTTTCTAAATATACAAAAAACGTAAAAAGGTAAAATATTGAGATACTTGAAATTAGCTTAGAGCAGCCGAACTGTTGCCATCACCATCATCATTAGAAGTCTCACATTTTAATTTGGATTTTTTTACAAATTTTGCATCAAGTTTATCATCAGAATCAAATCGTTTTCCTCTACACCATCTATGTGATGGTGTAGAGGAAAACGATTTGATTCTGTTATGCACGTCCCGGTATTCGAGGTTTTTTTCCTGGAAAAAGTCCCTTTTCATTAACGTCATCAGTTCACATATTTGTCATAACCTGCCGCCCGGTCTTGTTGTGAATGCTTCTTTTTCGCACATTTTTAATTTGCGTTGTTTCGGTTTTGTTATTTTGCACGGTAGACGGATTATTGCTCGGGCCGTCAGTGTTGAATTTCGTTGGGGTATGCAATACTTGCTGGCAAAATATCCCTCCAAATTAAATTTCATTTAAAGGCTTTTGTAAGTGCGTTAAAGTTTGGTACGAAAACAAAAATATGATTATTAGTATAGGTACCTATTCAAATTTCAAATGAAATCGAATCCTCACAATTCCATCTCTCATTTTATTTCATGGTAATCTGAAATATAATTAAATTAAACAGTGTAGTACCTTTTCCCTAACTCATTGGTATCGCGGAAGTTTAGAAAGGAAAAAACATCCATAGACTGTTTTCCTTACCTGTGGCAACACTAAACGTCACTTCTTTTTCCGCGCAACGGTATCGTGGTCGTAAATTATAATTGTGAGAAGTTTTTTTGTGATAAAAATGCCCAGTGAACGACGATTGCTCAAAATTTTGAAACAATACACCGAATCACTCGAAAAAAGTCATCATCGGCGTCGGCGCAAGCGCAGTCGAAGCCCGGGCCGGTCACGGCGCTCACGCAGCAGTCGAACCCGGACCCGGAGTCGCAGTCGCAGTCCTATTCGCCGTGACGCCTCGCCAGTGCCGGAAACGCCTCCCCAAGAGGAAGAAGAACAGAAGGATAACGAGAACGATAAAGAAGGTAAGTTGATATTCATTTTACGCTTCATTTTCAATACTAACCTATAAATCTTTACAAAGTGCGTGTGTGAATCAAACTTTAACAGCGCATGTTTAAGTCACCGTGTGGTAGCACTGCAACGTTTTGTTAATGAAAGCCATCGAGTACGAGATACTCAAGGGGTTATTTCTATGACACCGGATGGCTAGCGCAGCCATTGAGTACGAGATACTCCAGCTAACACTTTGATGTGGCAAAATGGCTCGCATGCTCATGCACGCATTGGGTTTGGCCTTCCTTAATGCACACTATTGGGTACGAGATACTCGCGCGACGCTCTGCACCGCATTCTATGAGACTATTCTTGACTGTGCACAACCATTGAGTACGTGATACTCCTGCCATCATTTCTATGTGGCAAAATGGTTCGATATGCTTTGGCATTCTTAATGCTAGATCTCTTCCATACAGCCATTGAGTACGAGATACTCATGCTAACATTTATATGTGGCAAAATGGCCTGTAAGCTTGTGCTCAAGGGTTTTTCTTTCTGTGCTTTCCAGACGTTGCAGATGCACCCATAGCTAACCCTTACAGTGAAGCTTTGGGGGACGACTATGCCGAAGCAACAAAATATGATGAAGGTATTCATGAAGACATATCCCGCAGATGGACACATATCATTGTAAACGGATTGACAAAAGAACAAAGGGATCAAATTACAAAGAAGTACAAGATTCCCAACAACTGTACGCTACTGGAAGCCCCAGCAATTAACATAGAAATTAAAAATGTGCTCGGAGACAGCTCTAAACTAAGGGACAAGGGCATAGAGATAGGCCAAGCTCAGTTGGGCCTTGCAACTGGCATCATTGGCAAAGCAATGACACAGCTCATGGGAAATGAGGATCTGAATAAAGCACACCTAATAAGTTTGCTTAGCGATGCATCCAAACTGTTAAATGACCTAAACTTTCACCAAACCAAAACCAGGAAAAAGCTAATAACTCCCTCTTTGGACAAAAATTTTATCCAAACTATAGAAAAGTCCAACAGAAATGCCTTTCTCTTTGGTGATAACCTATCTGAAACTATCAAGACTGCTAAGACACTGCAACAGTCAGTGGCTCATATAAGGAAACCAGTGCCTGCTGCTACCAACATGAAAACTTCGAAGACATCGGGAAACCGCAATGGTCCACCACTTCGGCCAAAGGGCAAGGGGATGACACGTGGCGGACCAAAGACACAGCAGTTCCAGTCGTCCCAGTCCTTCCAGCCGTCCCAGTCATTCCAGCCAGGCACTCAACAGAAGCGATACTCATCGAACCAGAACCACCGTTACCCGGAGAGATCAACACAAGGTCCACGCAATGCAGTACGTCGCCGTTAGCTAACCAGGTACATGCTGGAAATATTAAAAACTATCTGAAATGTTGGCGAGCCTTGACCTCTGACCCCGTTATTCTAGAATGGGTTCAAGGGTATCGCATAACATTTGTCACTGAGCCTTATCAACTGTCTTTACCTATAAATAGCATACCTGCCAATGAAATTACCCCAATGGGTGAGTCAATTGCTAATTTACTCAAACTAGGTGCTATTACTCCTTGTGAACATACTGAAGGCCAATTTTTATCTAAAATTTTTCTAAGACCTAAACCCAACGGAAAATTTAGATTTATTTTGAATCTGAAACCACTCAATAAATTTATCTCCCCAAAACATTTTAAAATGGAGGATATACGCACTGCAATCAAGTTAATTTATGATAAATATTACATGTGCTCCATTGATTTAAAAGAATCATATTTTCTTGTCCCAGTACACCATTCAGATAGAAAATATCTTAGATTTGAACACTTGGGCCAGTTATATGAATTCACCTGCATGCCTTATGGCTTATGCACCGCTCCGGGAGTTTTCACAAAGTTACTTAAGCCGGTGGTAGGTTACCTAAGAAACCTAGGTCACATATCTACAATATATTTAGATGACTATTTATGTATTGGACCATCACTAACAGAATGCATATCCAACATGAATGCTACAGTACAACTCTTCCAATGTCTAGGTTTAATTATTAACTATGAGAAAAGCAATTTAATCCCTAGTATGAAATGTCAATTCCTTGGATTTGTAATAAATTCAGAGGACATGTGCCTAGAACTACCTATTGATAAAAAATCACGCATAATAGCATTACTTAAAGAACACATACACTTAAACCAATGTAAGATAAGACAGTTTGCAAAACTTTTAGGAACCTTAGTTTCAGCATGCCCTGCCGTCCCTTATGGACTAATGCATACTAAATTAATGGAGCGAAACAAATACCTAGCTCTACTTCAGGGACAGGATAACTATGATGCTTTTATGACACCTTCTAAAGAAATAATATCTGACCTACAGTGGTGGTTAGATAATGTTCCACATGCTAAAAAGGAACTATCAGAAGAAAAGTTCAGCATGGAAATATATTCAGACTCCAGCCTTACTGGGTGGGGGTCCCACTGCAATGGCGAGCGTACTGGAGGCCTGTGGTCAGACAAGGAACAAAAACTTCACATTAACTTATTAGAACTTACCGCAGCATATTTTGCCTTAAAATGCTTTACTGAGTACATTGAAAATACTAGGATACTGCTCAGGATCGATAATACGACCGCCATTGCATGTATCAATAAAATGGGAAGTGTACAATTTCCTCACCTTAATGCAGTTGCTAGAAAAATCTGGCAATGGTGTCAAAAACGCAACATATATGTATATGCTGCATACATCAAGTCCAAAGATAATGTTATTGCCGATCAAGAATCTAGAAACACTAACATTGATACAGAATGGGAACTATCTCTAGAAGCTTACAAATCAATCTGTAATACATTCGGATCACAAGACATTGACCTGTTTGCCAGTAGGATTAATGCTAAGTGCACAAAATATGTATCGTGGAAGAGGGATCCATACGCCTTTAACATTGACGCTTTTACGCTTGACTGGTCGGAATATTACTCTTATGCATTCCCTCCATTTTCAATACTATCTCGATGTCTTCACAAAATCAGACAAGACAAGGCAAAAAGCGTTCTGGTATATCCAGTATGGACCTCTCAGCCTTGGTACCCTCTAGCTAAATCACTTATGGTATCCAAACCGATCATATTTAAACCTAATAAGAATCTGTTACTGTCGCCTTTCAGAACTACACACCCGCTGAGCTCAACGCTTTCCCTGGCAGCCGCGATCTTCTGCGGCAAGCATTCCGACTTAGAAGCTTGCCAGAGGGATCACTAGATATCGCTATAGCCTCTCTAGCGGCAGGTACCCTTAAACAGTATAATACTACGTATATAAAATGGTGGGCCTTTTGCTTGAAAAACAAATTAAACGCATATAAGGCATCAGTACCTCAAATATTACAATTTTTAACAATTAGATTTGAAGAAAATGCTAGCTATAGCACCCTTAACACCGACAGATCGGCACTAGCTCTTCTAATAGAACGCAGCGTAGGTACTGATGATAGAATTGGAAGATTCTTAAAGGGCGTATATAGGTTACGGCCACCTGTACCAAAATACGTTAGTACGTGGGACCCCTCGAGAGTGCTAGGCTTTCTATCAAACTGGCCAGAAAATAAGTCTTTAAGCTTAGAAAAACTTACTAAAAAACTGGCAATACTTATAGCTCTAGTTTCAGCTCAGCGGGTTCAAACATTGTCTGCAATTAAAATAAATAACATTCATGAATATGAATCACATATTGTTATAAACATCACAGATGTTATAAAAACCTCTCTTAGCACAAAATCTCAACCTGCTATCCACCTGCCATTTTATGAAAATAATCCCCAAATTTGTCCAGCCAGAGCACTTAAAGTTTATATAGAAGAAACTAAAGTAATAAGAAATAATGAGCCTTATCTCTGGGTTACATTTAAAAAACCCCACAGAAAAGCATCAAGTCAAAGCATTAGTCGATGGATAAAAAGTGTCATGGCTGAGAGTGGCATTGACACATCCACATTCAGCTCTCATAGCACAAGACACGCTGCTTCTTCGACCGCTAAGAAACGCGGTATTCAGTGGGATATTATTAGGAAAGCTGCTGGATGGACAAAAAATTCTTCTACATTTGCTAGATTTTATGACTTACCCATCATTGATGATAAATCATTACAGGGAAATTTTGCTATGGCAGTGTTAGAAGATAATTAAGTTTTACTTTAATAAAAATGTAGATTACTGTAAGTAAAGTACAAACTTAGTATTACAAACTTAAAAAATAAATAATAAATGTTGATTATAACTGATGTTTCTTTCAGATAAACCTAGTTACATCATCATCTGTATACTCATCATTGCTGATGGCTCTGAACATCTACACTGTTTAATTTAATTATATTTCAGATTACCATGAAATAAAATTAAGAATTAAACGAGCTTACCTGTAAGTGAAGTCTGATTCTAATTTTTTGAATGGTAATCTGAAATATAATCACCCACCCAGCCCTTGACGAGACCCCAGGCTGCAATGATGAGGTGCATTCACCGGATATTCACAACTTAAGTGAATACCTTGTGAATGTTGTTGAAACCCATTAGCCTGCTTTATCTTCAGTAAAGCAAGACACGGGTCTCATTTCTCTAAAATAAGTGACGTTTAGTGTTGCCACAGGTAAGGAAAACAGTCTATGGATGTTTTTTCCTTTCTAAACTTCCGCGATACCAATGAGTTAGGGAAAAGGTACTACACTGTTTAATTTAATTATATTTCAGATTACCATTCAAAAAATTAGAATCAGACTTCACTTACAGGTAAGCTCGTTTAATTCTTAATTATACTGAAGTGACAGAAAATGTTCCACTATTTGAACTCTTTAAATAATCAAATATACGCCGCCGTTCGCCGCACAATGAAAATTTATGCTCGCCCTGCCGCGTCTAGACAAATCGGCACATGAACTTGCCCAGACTGTCTAATGTGCTCGGTATATTTAAAACCTATACCCAGGGCAAGAATTATCGCGACTGACACTTTTAAATACGTCAATTATCTGAGTTCCAGCGGTCGAATCGAAACTAGGCGACGTACGTTCTCGTAATTTCAATTTCGTTCTGAGCTTTTCTTTTCGGAAAGGTCATAATTTCTGTTATGTTAAGAGTTTATAATTTTATTGTCATACTCATATCTTTCTTAAAACCTTATTTTATTTTTCAATTTAATATGCTAAGAGATGATTGAAGCATGCAATTTCATCTGCAGTAAACAGCATCATCTGATTAAATTTATTAATGGTAGGTACGTTGTTATAAATACGCTCTTAGCCTTCATGCAAATTGCTTCCGATCATGCATAAATATCTATTAAGCCACGGAGAGGTGCATTTTTCAATGGAAGCGTTTATAAATAAAGCAATTGTGATGTCTGAGAACAAATACAGCTCCTTAGCAAACAAGGGTTGTTTAAGACGGGCTAGTAAATGATAAAATGGAGATTTTGGTTTGTGTTTATCTTCATTTGTATAAACACCCCTCAAGGTATATTTTGGATTGTTTCACAAAATGAAACAAAAGCATTTCCTTTTTAAATTTCATAACACGTTTTTTTCGCGTCGTTTCTCAAACCCTTGGGCGACGGTACCGGGAGTGCAGGAGGTGTGAGGAAATGATATAGCTTCAAAGGTCCAATGTCAGACAATAGGTAGCATTCATACGGACCGCGCGCGTAGAATGCAAACAGCCTAATTATGTAATCGCTGGGCAAGATGGCGGCCGCTCCTTGCAGTTCCTGCTTCAAATTGTGCCTTCAACTTTTGATATTCATACTTGGATGGTTTTGTAAAAGTTTTGACGATGCAGGCGTAAAACTTTGCGCATAATCTTATGAGACGTTTTGTGGAATTGAGACTTTTTTCAACTACGTGTACTTCCATAATTAAGTGTTATCTACCTAAAACAGTAAAAATTGTTAGCTTTTATTGAAATAAATTAAATTTATTCAAAATGCACAGGTCCGAGTTCATTTCATTTCTGAAATTAATATTACACAAATGAGATTTAAAAGGGAAACAAAGTTGCACCCGTAACTTCCAGGCTTATCTTAAACAGTTGAGATCAATAAATCGAAAAGCACCATCTTTATCGCAAAGGTAAGAAAGTAAATACGCATTTCCCTAAACTTAGTCCTCACTTGGAAACTTAATGGCGTTTCATTATATCGTTAGATAGGCTTAGGCCGGTTCCGTGGTGAGTTATGGTTATTTGAATTGTGCGAAACAAAATAAATTTACTGAACGTGCTCTATGCCGTTCTGCTCTTTGCATTTTTGAGTGCTTATTTCGAGTCGGATAAAAGTTTACGTTATTTATGGGCCGCCTCTAAGATTTAATGTGAACTCAAACGGCGATAATGTGACTTTCGAATGAATGTTTTTACATGAACGCACCCCAGTTTGTGTTATTTAAACTTATGCTAATAAAACGCACTTGAATTGTTTTAAAAGCGTTCAGATATCTAAATTACGAATGGGAATGTTCATCAAATATCAAGGCTCATTTCCTTGGTCCGCAACATTGCTTTATTGCCCATAAGTAGCCGAATATCCTCTCGCATGTGACTACGTCTCGTAACTACCGTTACTATTTCCTCCCCATCCGTTCCCGGGCTGTACCCGTTACGCGAACCATTTAGCGTAATGCGCGGCTTGTCCAGATTGACAACCCCGCTGCTCGCTCCACTAACTGCCACAACCTTAACGATAGTTTGAATTTACATCCGAACAATATGCGCATTGATTACTCTCATCTAAATTTATTACCCAACACGGATAGCTTACATTTGAAACTAAGTTCCTTCTGATTTAATAGGCAGCTTTGCTCACGGCCCAATGCTTTGCATATAGCCTTAGATTAATTTGCCCTGTCCAAACAGAGTTAAGCTACCCCGCATAACCTACATTTATTTACGGATAATAACCTCATAACTGGTACCTAGTCGCGAACAAGACATGTTAGGGTTGCGCCGCCCGTGTGTTGCGAAAAGGCCGGATTAACTTGGCAGTAAAATTTGTTAAAGAGGACGTAGGATACGGGTGCCTCAAGGCTATACGAGGTCGCCATTTATAGTTGATCCCTTTCTAACTAGCAACAGAAGCCCCTGTGTCATATTTATCGAAGTTAACGAGGGGCGCGGTAGGTCTTTTTAAGGCGGTGGTTGGAACAACATATAGGAAGCCGCGGACGGGCCAGCCTCGGCCCGCAACTATCTCCCACTTGCAGACACGAACACTATAATCCCCGATAAAGCCCGCA
Organism: Pandemis heparana; assembly: GCA_963854515.1. NCBI lineage: Eukaryota > Metazoa > Arthropoda > Insecta > Lepidoptera > Tortricidae > Pandemis > Pandemis heparana. The sequence goes on along the minus strand of OY978016.1, from coordinate 5,654,525 downwards.
CATTTACATTCAATTCTAATTCAGAACCCACTCCTACTCTGCTCTGATTGCCTGGTACTTGTCGTCGTTGATTAAAATTTCGTAGCCGAAGATCCACTTTAATGCTCCATGATGAACGTGTTTGGGAACCGAATCAAAATATTGAAACAGCTCAGTAATTTCAAGAAATTATTTAAGAATTTTGTATTAAAACTTCGTAAGTAAATGTTTGGTAATTTTCTCGAAGAAACATTTGCGATGAAAGAGCATTATGCTACAAATTATGATTTTTGGCTTCGCTTAAGTTTACTGCTTCTTTTGCGGAATGGAATTACCCCTCTAAACTGACCTGTTACAGAAGTATACGTGGACACGTAAAATTAAACATTTCAAAGTCAAAGGGCACTTAATTGAGTTTGTTCAGGACAAAACAAAGAGAGAGAACTTTTAAATTGAACGTCCACGAAGTGTTGGCAACATGTTGATCTTTTCCAACTGCGCTGCTTACGGCTACCTGCTGTCCTAAGTTAATATTTCTTTAACTGAAAGTCTTTTGTACTGCTTAAAATTTAGGCTAGGTAGGTACTTGGACTTGGGTAATTTCTAGGCTAGTGATCGGTTAAATAAAGGATCTGTTTTCGTTTTTTTTTTTCAAAGGATCTATCTATCTATCTAATCAGCCCACATCCACCCACTGCCGTTTTCAAAGGATATCTACTAATAATTTATGTGTGTATTCTCTCTTTTATTTTGTTCAATGGAATATTATTCACATTTATGACATACATTCATCAAGAGCGAACAATAATCATAACAAAAAAACTTTACAAATAACAGTATCCACCAACATCAACTTTTTACTGTCGTTTGATATTTCTATTACACCTATGATAAAATGTTACGAGCACAAAAAGGAAAGGTACGACGCGGGGAGAATCGGAAATATTTTGTTTTTTATTTTATTTACAAACTTCGGTTATGGTGATACTACATTACTATCAGAAAACCAATCTTTTCCCCTTCTTCCATTTCATAAACTGATATACAACCCACTTTCAATAACATCGAAAGCAAGATTTGTAATTTGATAAAAAAAAATAGCAGCCACGGCTTCTGCTTCAGCAAAATCAACAATTTAATTAATTGATTAGCTAAAGGCTTTTCTAAAACAAGCCTCAGGAAAAGCAAAGTAGCAAAGATTTATTTTACTTTCGGTAGCAATTAGCGTTGAAAGTGAAAAATCTTCGGAAACTTCCCGCTTTTCTTATTCCCGCTCTTTAAATTGCCAAATTTTTCTTCTCGAACTTTCTGATTTACCCCTTTCTTTGGAAACTGAACAATTGCCGTCAAAGTTAGACACGCATTGACAATTTTTGTAGCCTGTTCGTGGTAACAAAGATTAAAAATATATGTAAATAGAGCGTTAAAATAGGAATTAACACAGAGATAACGTAACGACTATTTGCTGGGTTCAATAAGTATGTTTGAAATAAAACACCAAAATATCATTGAAATAGCTTCTTAATATAAGATTACAATATGTAGCGATATGACGTGGATTATCTTAATCGTTTCTTATCTCATCAGTAGCAACTCTAGGTCACACATCACGAGATAAATATGATGTAATTTACATAGTATAAAACAAAGTCGCTTCACACAGTCTGTATGTTTATCCGCTTAAATCCTTTAAGCTACGCATCGGACCTTGATGCGGTTTTCATCAATAGATAGAATTATTCAAGAGGAACGTTTATACGTTTAGTTTAACAACCCGTGCGAAACCAGGGCTGTTGCTAGTGTTAAAATAAACGTGTACCTTTAGAATTTTTGCATATTTATTTGGACTTGTAAATTATTCATTAGAATAAAATGCACACGGATTCTTCGCCCAATTTTATTATTGGACGTGATGCGCTGATGCGTCTAAAATCATCTAAGATTTATGATATAAGTCATCATATATATCTTCAGCTTTCGATGCAACCATAAATTTATTAATACATTTTGGATTTATATCAAGACATAATTTAACGATATCATTAGAGAAATTTAAGAAAAATATTTTGCGAGATGATTTATCTAAATCTTGAGCAACCGACATGAGATTTGAAGCAACCGTTGAGTCCATAATCTTCACATTTGCACCATCTATTATAATTATATAATTTGCAGCAGAATCTCGAGATGCTCGCAAAACTGTTCGACGAATGTGTTCGGCCGCGCAATATGACAGTCTGTCGTTTAATGGCATCGTAATAATTCCTCCTTTGTCACTGATAACTGTAGCAACTTCAACCTTGGGCCTTGAAGTAAAGTACAGTAAAGTTGCGGCTTCGACTATGATTCCAGATACAATTCCATATTCTAGACCAAGACACATAGAGACAGACATAGTGACTAATAAGAAAATTAATTCTATTTTATTATTTCTCCAAAGTCTTCCAAATATAGCGAAATCTATCATCGAAAACATAGCAGTTATAATTAAGCCGGCCAAAGATGCTTTCGGTATAAAATAAAATGTCGACGTTAGTAAGCTTAAAGCTAGTAGAATGAGTAGACCAGTGAAGATACCTCCCGCAGGAGTTTGTACGCCAGAAGCATTATTTAATGCCGTTCTTGTAAATGATCCAGTGACTGGCATACTACGCACCAATGATCCAATTATGTTGCAAATTCCAACAGCTACCATTTCTTGTGTAGCATCGACACTTTTTCCTCCTGCAAATGCCTTAGCTATCGCTACTGTTTCCAGAATAGCGACCAAAGGCAGAACGATTGATTGTGGCCCCAGCACTTGTAGCATATCTCCAAAGGAATAAGTTTCATTGCCTACAGTGGTAGTAAAAGGTGGGGGTGCAATTTTGGGAATGCCGCTGCCAATATCGCCAATAAGTACTAAAGGCTCGCCATCAGTGGTCAGCTTTAAAATGTAGGCTATGATCATTCCCAAAATAACGACTACAGCATTACGTCCAAGTGAAATGAACCATCTTAATTGTTTGACGATTCCATCGGTGCGGCTGCAACCCTGTCCAAGTCGTTTCAGGAATATAAGAATGCCTATAGTTATAAAACCAAGCATCGGGTCCCAAAGTTTCATAGTTGTGACATTGAGTACGAAATTGTATATTGATTCAGCAAAATAATTTCCTGATTTTCCATCTAGTCCAAATAATGATTTTAACTGTGCTGAAGCGATCTGTAATGCAGCTGCAGTTGTGAAACCACTAATAACTGGCATCGATATGAATTCAACTAAGAATCCAAGTTGCAGAACTCCCATACTCAGCTCTACCAGTCCAGCTAAAAATGCGGCTAACACAGCGAAGTCAGAAGAATAATTGGAGACATATTTGGAAACCATTGCTGCCATAATAGCAGTAGGTCCAACGGTTACGTCTTTGCAGCTTCCAAATACAAGATATACGAATCCTCCCATCAAACCTGCGTACAGTCCATATTCTGGAGATAGTCCAGCAACAATTGCGTAGGCAATTCCTTGCGGGATCGCTGTCAAGCCCACTGTTATTCCTGCTATGATATCCTGAATCAGTTTAGTCGAGTTGTACGTCGGCAGCCATTCTATAATAGGCAGCCTCTTTTTCACAGATTTGACACTACACAAATTCTTAGAACAGTTTCGTCTTTTACGTACAGTGTTAGTATTTTTATCAAAATTTACTGGTAGAACCGTCATTACTAAATTTATCTCGCGTTGTGAAATGTAACTGAGGATAGAAAGTATCGATACTATAATAAATAGTGCTTATCGTTATCTCACGTCATCACATGGTCTTGAGCGATTTAACGGAAAACCCAATGTTTATTTATAACGGTGTTCGTTTGTGACATTAAACGTTTAGATTTTAAATCCACTCAAATACCTACCCACTTTGAGCAACAACCTTGCGTGAGTTTCTTAGCAATAAAATTGTAATTCTAGTGCAATAAAATACGGTAGAGGAATGCGTATATTTACTTTGAACCTAGAATTAAATATAATAACCGCCTCCGCACTCTCAAATACAATTAATTAAATTAATGAATTAAGACCCGCCGAGTTTCTTTATCTCGTTATTAATTCGTCTAAGGCAGTCAGACGTCTTACAAATGAGAGTGCGGCAAATATTTGTATAAAGCGAACCGATTCACTTAATTCAATCAAACTTGCTTCGTTATTGTACACTTTGAACTTGGTGCTCTGATTATTTATTAGCTGCCCAAGACTTGTATGCCAAGTGCGGTGTTAACAAGTTTTTCTAGGGAATACAGACTTGTCACTTCAACTGCGAGGAAATTAAACGGCAATATTGTTAATAAATGTTCATTTGATTAAAATTTTAAATAAAATAGAAATAATTTCAAACCGTAGCACAAATAATTTCCAAGTTTTATTAAAACACGAATTATTTACATGTAAAAATAATGTGTTTACGTACAATAAAGAGTTATACATACATAAATACATTATTAAAATAAAAAAAAACCCTTTAAAGTTCTGGTGCTCATGACTGTTGGCGTCTGATTGCCTTGGTCTTAGATAAAAAAATTAACATAGGTACATAATTAATCATACAAGAACACGAAATAGCACGTACGTTCTATTATAACAATTTTGAAAACATCAAACATCCTATCACAGTCATTTGCGTAAGACGCATCTCACATCTTCAGACGCTAACAAATGGATATAAAGAAAATAGCATTAATCAGGGTCCGGAAACCGTACGATTTGAATATAAAGCGAGGTAAGTTCATGAGGTGTGGCTGAGGCGTGTGAGCCTGTCATTAGTCATGAACGAAGATCCTTGCGAGACGTGACCTGGCTCGTGATGTGGACATGTGCACTTAGGTGGCAATGACGCGCACGTGGTCATAATGGGTTTTGTTTTAGACTTTTCATGAAAAGTTAGGATGTTTTTTCGCGGTTTTGGTGACATCGACGCATTGCTTTTTTTAGAGATGAATTTGTTGAAGTCATTGTAATGGCATACGTGAGTGTATGCATAGTACTGTTCTGTTCCAAATCGAACTTGTCTTGTATATTATGTCGTATTTTATAGTTACTTAGAATTCTGGCTTGGATTGATCTTTTTGGCCATAACTTTCCTCGGTAAACAATTGTCTACTTAAACCAGTACGGCCTTACAAAAGACTGAAAATAGAAGTGATCATGATTCCTTCTCAAAATAAATTCAAAAAACACCCCAATCCAATAACTGGATTACGGGGGTACAAAAAGTGACAATTGAAACATCGCACGGAAGCGGACTAAATTTAAATATACGAGGTCCACGCATGGGTGGACACGAATCTTGCGGTTATTTAGATGAGCATCAAATTTGTCGGACACTCGGTGTGTATCCCTTGAGATTTGCGAGTGATGTCACGTACGGTTCTGTTGATGTTTTTGTTGCGTCGGAGTAAGAACTGCATGCTTATTACGTAACTCACTCGCAATCGCCATCGTGTTCATTTTGATAGTTCTTGTATGAATGTGATAGCTAGCTGATTCCGATGCCAATTGTCAGCACATACATGAACTGTCAAAATGAACACGATGGTGATCGGGAGCGAGTTACGTAATAAGCTTGCTGGGCATACCATGCTCAAACAAGCAATGGGAAAGTAGAAGGTTATCTAGATGATTTTTCATGCTATCGAATTCTTTCTTGTGCTAGGTGACTTATTATTCCAAATATTGAAACAGGAAAAAACGGCTAGCAAGTATCAAAAATCTCATTGCCATTCTTCACGCGTGTTTTGGCATTCCGTGGAAGGAGTTGAAATCAGTGCGGTGGTAAAAATCAAATTGAGTGGCCGATAAACACCCCGACCCAGGAGGGGCCGCGAAATTTTGATTACACCGAAAAGTGTTACTTATTCTCAAATAAAAAATGCCTCGGAAAAATTTCGCTGATGTCGATATTGTTATGGCGGGGTTTATGTTGGAAATTGGGGGTACGGTTATTGCATGTCATTAGGAATTATGGGCTTGAGAGGTACGATGGAGAAAAATTTGTCGGCGGTGAGGTGCGGGTTTTCGATAATGTAATTATTGGAAATTTATTTCGTACCTTTCGGCGGGTCGTTAGATGGGTCATGATATGTTAGCATGCTAAGTAGCACGCTAAGGTAACTAAAGTTAAGAAAAATATTGATCGAATTAAGGCACTTCCTAAAATTCAACAGCAATTCATAAAGTAGGTAAAGAGTACTCGGGAAAGCCATTCAAACATTATTGCTTATCGCTTTACTCCTTCTTTGCATAGATTTGCAGTAAAATCAACTTAACTCTAACTTTCCTATGAGTGCTGTGTATTCGCAACAAATAACTCAAAAATTATGCCGCGTACGTGCCCCCATGTCCCATAAAGAGGCACCGGGACTTATTTCATATAGTTACGGTACCATAAAGCATAAAAGGCATTCAAATGTGATGTTATTTTGCCGCCAACATGGGGTAATTTATTTTCGCGCGATTCATAATTTTCTTTTATACACTTTATGTTGATTTTCCTTCGAATAAGTACTCGGTAACGATAATATTATTTCAACGGCCCCATGCATCAACGTGTGCTTAGGACCTCCCGTTTCATTTCTTTGTTTTCATTACGTGTAACGCTTTGTCTTTAGATTGCTTTAGGCTTTGTGTTAATTTAACAATGTGTTTAACAATAATTTTGAACTTTATATACGTGTTTTTTTTAGTTTAAATACACTCTGAATAAATCCACTCGGATACACTACAACAGCAAAGGAAATTGGTCGATGTCGGCGCTTGACTGCACGATATTGAATGTCCTGAGAAATAAATACCGGTATTTTATTTAATTTGCTCTCTTTAATTTCGAGTACATAATTTGTTTCTCATACTGCAATTTTAACCTTTCTTTTTGTCCACATAGCTGGCTATTAGAATGTTCCTTGCATACTTGTATCAAAAATATTTGCACTTTTCATTATGTACTGCGTCAGTGTTGACACATGTATCCCCAGAGTTCAAGTCGTTGAATACAAAGCGTCACGCATACGATGCGGGAGAGGGACCTTAAGCCGAATATTATGAGATCGCCGACGCAGGTGCTGCTAAACATCCAACTTGCAAATCTTGCAGCGCCTTCAAATATTTGTGATACGTGCCTCAAGAATAAATTAGACCAACTGGTAAGATGTGGAGACTGATGTGTACGAAACGTGTAAATATTAGATGAGTTTTATGTACTTATAGGTACATGATATATACACTATTTTTTTTTAAGTGACTTCAAAAAAAGGAGGTACTTATTTCAATGAATTTGGCTTGGATTGTATGTCAGTTGTCAATTGATATCTGACGTAACAATTCCACAAAGCTATCAAAGCTTATAAAATCAAATGATTACGATAAAAGATTAGACGTGTGGATAAAATTATTTTAGGTAGCTTCAGTAACCCCTCGACATCTTCAGCATGCGTCAGTTTAAAGATCTCATTGTTTTTGTCCTTAGCGAAGTCATAAACACACCAGATAGTGAGATAAAAGGAAACAAAAGCCTTGCACAAAGATCTGTCCTTATCAGGGGTATGTTTGCCGATCTGATTACAGCGGGCTGCCGTGGCCAGTTGTCCGAAATAATTCGGACCGTGTTTGGGCTCTACTGAATGCGTTCATTGGTGCATAAAATATTTTACCTTCATACTGAAAATCATTCAGCGAAATCGCTAGTCGTGAATCGTAAAGTTGTCCTGTTCTGCCGTCGAGGGTTTAAAAAGGATAGAAACATATTTCCCTGTGAACGTGATGTAGGCGTTGGTCTTCCAACGACAAGCAAGCGACGTGGAAAGCGCAAACTGGGAGAATCGCACGCCATTACACTTCTCACCTGGCGGTCAGTCCCTTAGCAAAACAAATGGGAGGAAGTTAGTAAATATTGTTTTTGAAATAAGCTTTCGCTGTCTTCGTGTATTGTTTTCTACTGCAGGAAAATTGTTTTTGACATACAGAATAAAGCATTTTGGTAAAGTGGTACTAACGACGTGATAGAACGTATTAATATTTATGCTAATCGCTTTTGTCGAAAATTGCCCTAGGTACAAGTACAAAAATAAAAAACGTATTACCCCATGACAATGACTATCTTATTTAGGCATGTAACAAAAAGATTTGCAAAAGCCAAATGTTAATTTGATCACAGTCGTGTTATATTTATTCCGTTTTTGCGTCATCGTCCTGGATGCTGATCTTGCACATTATCCCAAATCGTTTAACGTTTTTACCGCACTGATGACAACACAAAATGTGACATCATCCATTTTCTTTGTCCATTCGGTTCCGTTGATAGTTTTCCCATAAACGAGCACCTCGGGCTAGAGCAATAAAATCCCCCGCTATCTATGGACTTTTCCAATACACTGGTCAGCTTCACTATTTCGAAAAATACGGAAACGAACAATTCTGCACCTTGATATGTTTCCGTTCCTTTCAGGCCGATACAATTAATAAAGGACACCATCATAAATCACCCTAAGCTATTGTCGGATACAAGCTCACATTGCCGACACAGCTAACAATTATCTAAATAGCCATCTACATTCTTACCCCTTACATTTTATTATTACCGGTCAATTTATCCGATACTATGCGGTATTCGCAAATCTCAGCAAATCCTCTGGACTCGTGTTTGCCTAGTAGATTTGACGATAAGAAATCTGGAAACTGACCAAGGAAATAAAACAGGGGATTTGTGTGTTCGCTAGTTTACTGGGAGTGTACTTAAGCTGTGGATTTATGATTTTATGTGGTTAAGTGAAGATATTTCTATTTACTTGTTTATTTCGGGGATCTAATAATCAGTACCTATAACATTTTTGGAATCGAATATGTATGTATGCCATAGAATTTTGATAGGTTAAAAGAAGTGCATGGACCAAAACAGGGCCTTGCGTCACACCACAATCTACGATCAATGGGCAGCAGTGATACACAGTGGGTGGGAGTTTTAAATAGTGACACCCACACTAATAGAACACCCTCGTCTCGCCTGTAGATAATGTGCAGGACAAGCTAAATTCGGACGACACTCAAGAGGTATAGGAAGAATTAGAGAAGTCACAGTGGAAAAAGTTCATTTCATACGAAAGAACCCGTATTTTTACACCTGAGAAAAATCTGGGGTAAGAGTATTTAAGAGGTCAAGTGTAATAATTTTTATCCGTTTGCTGCCAGAATGGTGGGTTATTTTAAGTTTAGCTTGTGTAAGCTGTGACAGTCATAAAAATAGAGAGAGAAACCTACATAGAAAAGAGTATCGACTAGATGTTGTTGCAGTCGGATTTTTTAATTTGTGTATTATTTTTATTATAATGCTCTACTTGCCGCTTATAAATGTTTCTTTTATCAAAATTTTACTTAAAACTGGAATGATTTGTTCTTCTTCTTCAAGTGCCTCTCCAACTAGTGAAGGTCAGCGAATAGTTTTTGGAATTGGTTAAAAAGTTCTGTTCCTAAGCCTAAAATGAACATGAACAATAGTTAAAATGAACTGATTTTTTTAAATTTAACTGAAAACGCTTGTCTACTTGTTCTTCTTTCTAATTCTAATACAAGAATATCCCGTAAGCTTGAGAATGTATAACCAGTCGACATATTCCTTGGACTTTGTCCATTGCTGACGCGCGGCCTCTTACATTGTCCCGCTGCCCCTGGCGAGACAAAAGAATCGCATCACTCACTGCTCGCTGCCCCCGATGGGCAGTCGGCACAATGATCATACCGCTATTTATCTTCCGGATTAACTTGCTTATCGACTTTAAGATATTGGTTCCGAATAGGTATTGTGAAGGCTTGCGGTTTAAGTCTTATTAAATTACTAAATCTAACTAATATTATAAATGCGAAAGTATGGATGGATGGATGTTTGTTTGTTACTCAATCACGCCAGAACGGCCCAACGGATCTGGATGAAATTCAGCACATAGATAGAGAAAAGTCTGGAATAGCACATAGGCTACTTCTTATCCCGGAAAATTGCGTAGTTCCCGCGGGATAGCGATAAACGAATTTTTTGCAGACGAAGTCGCTGGCAACAGCTAGTATTTTCATAAAATAATTGTAATCTACTATTAAAAATATGAAACGGTAGGTGTAAACAAGTGCCTACAAAATACTACAAATGATTTAAAAAAAACATGACATGAAATATTTGGAATTGATTACATTGATTAAGTTTCCGAAGTTGCAGTTGATCATTGCAGGGCAAAATTAAATGACCAAGCGATCTTCGACCCAAACTGTTGATCTTGCAAAAACTACGGACAATTAAGAGGTTAAATTATTCAGATGACAGTCCCCAAGAGGGTGGACAAATGTCCTCTTTAGCACTTTAATAGTGCAAACGGTCCCCAAGCGACGGTCAAGCCGCCAGGACAGCCCGGAGGCGTTCCGGGGACATTACCGGCACTCGCAACCCACCCCTTGTCTGTTACCGCAAATTAACTAGTTAAGAAAACCTACGGAATGAATCTTTGCTTACCCCGCCCTCGAAATATTAATATTGGTACCGCGCGAGGGGTACGAATGCCAAATTAACATACGCCGGTACCTTTAGCAAACATCGCCGAGACACCGGTTCGTAATACAATGTTTGCTTCCGTGTAAGGGCCTTTCGATGAATCTTAATCTTCCTGAGTCAGGTTACCCTCTAACCCGCATGTGTATAACTTAATCGGCACCCGTCCCCCTAACTTGCCTCTAATTGTTTGCTCTCGATATTGTCGACGTCCTCTTGTTATGGCAAATGTATACCTTTTACCTCTAGGAGCTGCGTACACAATCTAATTTGGGTACCAGTTTATGTACTATTAATTAATATTTAATATCTCATGTTGTTTTGTTAGTATTATTCGATGAGAACGTAACATAATTTAGTAAATTATAATTTCTTTTTCAGGTTAAAACTAAACTGAAAACATGCAGCAATCACTTTCTTCATGTGCTGTCATTTTGTGGATACACCTAGTATTACAAGTTACTGCGTAAATAAGGTCAAAATTACACGGAATTCTTACCTGTGTCGAGTTTTATTACATGAGCCTGCTTACTGTGCAGAGGTGTTCCTTTTCTCATTACCCGCCCTCCTGCTCAATGGTCGTGACGAATCGAGTCATAAACTGCCATCATCTTCCTTACACGTACCGGAGTGTAACTGCTTCTTATAAACTTTTCGCGTAATTAAGAGGAAATACGTTTATATCGTGTGCTCTGTTGGAGTAACGAAGTAACTGTGCGTGACATGTGAATTTATTAGTAAGTAGAATTGTTTTCATAATTATAGCGACCAGATTATATTCCTTGAAAACCTAGGCTGCAGTCTTTTATTAGGAGTTACACCCTTTGTTTGCTATTCGTCTATCTGAATGTAGTTTTTTCTTGTTGAATCATCTCTTTTGCAGCTTTTTCTATCCTTCGCCGCAACTGTAGCAATAAAAAACAAACGGCGTCTCCTACGTCTCGTCCTGTACCGAAAATAAACACTGAAGCACGTTCTGCATGTTTTCCTTTAATTAGCATATCACTGTTGTCTTGTACGCCCGGTTTGTTACATCATTTCCATATGGAAAAATGATTCCAATCTCGCCCTACTTCGAGCTCCCCAGCAATATGTGGGCTTACTTCGATGTCGCAAGAAGAGGGGTATGTGGAAATTATACGGCGGTGGAACGCATTAATTTGCCATATTAATTTCGCCGTAAAACTCTGCTCGCGACAAGCCGACGGGGAATTCACGAAGTTCGTCCCAAGCGGCCGGTTGTTCACACAATCGCTTGTTCAACACGGCTTTATGGGTACTGCTATTGAAGGAAATACCTCTGAGATGTGCCTCGTTACCTATGTTGTTAAATTAAACCCTTGTTACATTGTTTCTTGTCAAGACTATGTGTGCTTTGAACTATTTAATATTACGCCCAGTTTAATTAGATACTTTTTTCTTGTTTCAACTTCACTCGAATTATACTATCTTCTTAGTATTTCAACAGACTTTTTCAACGTGTAGTGTAGATTCATCTATTTGGACAGACGGGCCATTTTTAACGGCATTGTTGAGGTGTCTGGTGTCGACCCTTCAGGCGAGCTGGTAATCGAACCATAATTTATGATGGTCAAGAATGCGGCTAATGTACTCGGTAGAGGCGATATCGGAGGGTTAGAAGTAGCTAAGCGCTGCGTTTTGTTAAATGGCCTGACTAAAATTCAGGGTATCATTTAGACTGCAGAAGTTTCAAAGCAAAAATTAGACGTAATTTTGGATGAAATGTAAGTTAAAACTAATTTGGATCAATAAGAAGTATGTAAGTGTTGTAAGTGAGAAGTAAATTGTTCATGTGTACAAACCTAGTGAGTTTAAAGTCTGCTGCGTAAAGTTAGGGTGCGACCACACCGCCGCTTGAAAAACGGTGACGTTACGGAATCGTAACAAAATGTATGAAGAAACGGTAAGAAAACGTGACGTATACGACACGTCACTGCTTATACGCGGCGGTTTGGTCGCACCCTTTAAAGGTAAATTTGGTTACTAGTGTATAATGTCACCCTTAGTTTCGTACTTTTTAGAAGATAACGCGTCCATTCAAGCAAATTACGAACTTACAGATCGCAACATGCTGCGCCATCGCTCATCCCGTCGATCTTCGGGGCGCTATCTAAGCCTCGTGATAAGCGTTTTCTCATGACTTGCATATTCGACGTCCTTCGTAGGGTTGCCTACAAGCGGTAAAAGGAAATTGGCTTCAGGTGAGGAATATAAGTAATTATGACAGTTTGCAAAAAAGATGCTTGTAGCTACAGGCTTACCTACCATATTAACTTAACCATACCTATGTGGTGTAGATATTTTCCACAAATTATGGTCTTGTACAAAGTAGAAAAGTTATTAAAAAACTCTAAAAACTTGTTCCTTCTTGGTTTTGGCTTTTATCCTACATCGATTTGTTGAATTCCATTACTAATTTCTGAAACAGTTTTCGGGTGGAAATTTAACAGTATAATGCCGGTGGAACAGCTACAGCTATCTTACTTGCTAATCCTACCGCCAAGCAGCAGTGCTTGCACTGTTGTGTGCCGGTGTGGAGGGTAAGATAGTCGGTGAAATTACTGGCACAACCTTCTAAGCTCGCTACGCATCTGCAGCTAGTCTTGCGGGTGTCCATAGGCAGTGGAGCTCACTTACCAACCAGGATAATCTTTTGCTCGTTTGCCTTCCTTGTCGTTTGAAAAAAGAAAAACTTTTTTTTAATGATTCTTCGGTAATATCTACCCAACAATAACATCCACCCGCAATTTCTTCAGTCTACCCGTGATCATGATGCATGCAACTGCATCGAAATATCGGGTGCTCAATAAAGGTAATCGCGGTTCACATCCCGTTTATAATATTTCGAATATCTACAGGTTTCATGGACAGCCCTATTCTTTAAGAGGGAGCGCGGCCGCGCGTGACTCTAGCAATCGACATGTTTATCGCTTTAATATAAAATAAAGGGAATAGGGTTAACGCTATATCGATAGATGAAAAACGTCGACATGTGATCGGATGGGAAAATGTATTCGTTTTGCTTCGATGATTTCAGATAGCTCAGTTTTAGTCACAGTAACTGTTACGTCTACGGTTAACTGTATAACTTTTTCGCAACCGGTGAAATTACTGGCACATAATCTTAGCTCTCTAAGTTGGCAACACATCTGCAATCCTCTAGTGTTGGGTGGTGGTGTTCACTTTTTCGTTTGCCATCATTTCTTAAAAAAGAAACTTAAACGTACTTGTTTGTGATTCCACAACCATCAATCAATGACATAAAAATAATGAGAACGGGTAGGAATGGAATCGGAAAAACTAAGTTCTCTAAGTTTTTCGAAACATTTTTCATTGATGGAAAACTATTGTTTACGTTACGTAATGTAAAGTAGTTTTTCATGACTTTATTATTACTCTCTATCAGTGCCAATCTAAAGTTTTTGAAAATGCATTTTTCGCCACTTGCCAAACCACACACATATCTCAGAAGGGGTGGATCCTCAACATTGTGAATAATTTTATTTGTTTATAATTTTAATAACCCCTCCCGTATATTACGTCGCGAGGGGTGTGCATACATTTTTCACGCCGCCGTACAATAAGGAATATTGTCACTTTAGAATTTGGCAGCGGGCAAAGTGTCGGGGGCGATATTTATAGATTATCCTGGATTTTATACTTGAAATATTCGATGTTAGGCCGTAAACATATTTTGACAGAGTTGTAAGAAGATGTACGTCGGATTAAAAAAAAAAAGTTGGGTATCTACAGTAAGAAATATAATATGTTAGTGATACCGTTAGTGCAGCAGTTATTGACGTTTGTTGATATTTATTTAACAATATTTTAGAGTTTAATGTCTACTTACACTAAATAATCATGCTAAATGTGACCTTTAAGCTTCTATTACTAATGGCTAAATTTAGAATGCTAAATTATTTAGAAACTTAATTTAGTAAAGTGTATTTGCGTTTAGGAAGTAACGATCCTAAAAAGTATCCTAATTAGGAACAGGGATGGTTTCTGACAAGCTGAATGGTTTAGCATCCTAGTTGGGAACGTGTAATAATATTTAGTGCAGTTAAATTAGTCGCCCCGCCGTGCGTGGTGTCTGATTCAGTGACTAAATTCAGGAATAGTGTAATCAGAAGCGTTCTAATTCAGAAGCGCACCCTAATTAGGATGACTAAATTCAGCCATGTGTAATAGGCGCTTCAGGTCTTGTTACCTTAGGCTCTATCTACCCTATGGATATAGACGTGATTTGTGTATGTATGTACTAAATAATTTTAAAAACGATTTCAGACTCCATCTCAGTAATTGACATCTCAGAATGCGGCAGAAAGTCATTAAAAGCGAAACACTAGAGTACACAGGTATTTAACAGATTGCCTATTATGTATGATTTCAATGCCTCTCAGATTAATTGGTGAACTATACCCGAGTCGATTTCCTTTAAATCGCTTTCTGTTCACGTGTGATTTTTCCGTGAGTCTGAAGGGGCCAGGACAAAAGCAGTATCTCCAAAGCCAGTGCGTAAGTCAACGCGCGAGATTTGAATTCCAAATGCAAAGTCGCGGTTGTTCCCGATTCACCTTTGTTTTTCTTCATATTGTTTATCTTCTTTCTTTTATTTTGTTATCGGCGGCACCCGGGGTGAAATGTTTGGTTATGCATATGAGGCCATTTTTTTGTTTTGACAAAATTGTTTTAAATTTTATTAAAACGGGAAGCGCTAGAAGAATTCTGCAAGAATAATTTGCGCTCAATTGCAGCAAATAAACAAATCTGCTTTCGGTTTGGCTGTTCCTTAACTTGACGGTAATAAACCGAGCATCAAAAAAAAAACCAGACTTATTTTTTATTGTATAAGGCAGCTATCAAACGGGAGACAGATGAAAACATTGTTAATGGATGAGCAGCAGTTTACTGTATTAACTAAAGGTAAATACAGTAACGGTCTATATCTAACTTAATATATCCAAATAGTTTCAATTGTACCAATATTATTGCTATAACAATAAATTTCCCCAAATACTGTTTCAGGATCCCCATGGACCATCTAAAGGGCTTTCTCCGAGTGAGGTCTCTCAACATTAGGAGCACAAGTCGAGAACGGTCACCCTTGTTGTCTTAGTAAGCACTAAGCGCAGGTCAAGTAAACAACCATAATGGATTCTACCCGACTCGGTAAATTATCATCTCGCCGGATATTGAATATATTAAGCCAATATTGCTGTCTCTGATGCAAAACGGCACCCACGTAATTGCTGGCCTCCTGGTACCGGAGATGTTATGGTAGCGTATGTAAATGAGACTTCGATTATCATTATCAGTCTGTGACGGTCTTAATTAGTTGCAAAGGCAAGGTAATTAGCTACTGCGAAATCAAAGTAAAATTCCGAAGATGGCGTCCAAGCAATAATGGCGAAGGAGATGAACCAGACCGGCCGAGCCCTGAATATTAATCGACTTCGGGAAATGGATTAAAAATTCCGTGTCTCGACAACTGCGGCCCCATCACGATCTCTTGTGTTTTCAAACAACTTTTTTTTATACATTCGGATCCTCATTTACATTATTTTTTTATTTCCCTCGTGAATAATTTAATGAATCTTAGGAAATATCGCTTTCTTTTGCGGTAACGTAAGAAGGGACGTCTACACTGTCTATTCTTAAAGTAGGGTGTTTTCAGTATTAGCTACATCGATGATTTGTTAAAGATAAGGGTCTGTTAACCAATGCAACTTGTTGTAGGTAATTGAGATTTTTTATTATATTTTTAGTTACCATTGCTCGGAACTCAAGGCCCGAAGTGTCAGCTTTTTATATCCGGCAAATCTTAAATTGCATTACGCTGAGCGTAACGAAATTTAACGGATATTAAAAAGTTTAACTCGTCCTTGCGGAGTTAATATTGACGGGCGTGGCAGATGGGAAGAAAGGGGTTTCAAAAGAATTCAAACGGTGACAAAAAGGCGTAAAGAATCACGGGGAAGGGGTGAAGTAACTTATGCGGCGAAGAAAGCCCGGGAATTAACAAAAATAAAAGGTGACGGCCGCAGCGCTGTTTACGGCCGAGGCGGGCCACCCTTAATTAAAGGCTTTCCTTGGACTTTTCGCGATGCAATTTGCCTAAAAGACAAGAATTATTTTTATTGAAGTCATCACTAATTTCGAAAGAAAAGGGGCCCGAAAGACCTCTCCTTTGTTGGGGACAAATGGCGGTCTAATTGCTCGGTTTTTGGGTTATATTTAGAAATAATCGCCTGCCACGCGATTACCGATTATTATGAACGAATTATGCTTTTGTTAATGTAACGCTATTATGGAAAAGAATGGTATGTGCGATTGTAATCAGGTGTTGTAAGAAAGCGATCACTAATTGTAGAAAAGTATTTCGAATAGGCCGCAAGTATATAAAACATTTGCGAAGAGAAATTTATCAAAAAACATGCATGATTATAATCAGTATGCCGTTCAAAACATAGGTATTAAACCTTTTACTAAATATAGGTCTCCCTCAAAGAGCACAATACCTACTTATATACTTAGTTTCTTTTTTCTTCTATCACTTAAACATATTTCATCTAAGTAGGTATTTATTTAATTTATATGCATCTATAATTATACTATAATTCATTCTGTATGAATTACCTACCTATACAAATAATTGCAACATATCGATTAGATATCTAGGTACGCAAATAAAAAATATTCATGAGAAAAAAAACGAAACGCTAAAGCTCTGACATTTGTTTCGTTTTCCAATGTTTTCATAAAGCTTTGGAAAAAAATCTAATTAAGTTTTGGAATGCTTAAACAAAATTTAAGTTGTATTAATTATCCTCCTTTATTAATAAAAGTCGCCAACTTTGAGTTGAAAAAATCCGAGTGGAGACAGTTGTTCGTTATTCCGAGATTTGGGGAAGACTTACTACAACCTTCGGCTATGAAATCTTACCCTACGATTTAACAACGCCATCCTTTTTTACATTATGGCGTGCGATAGAGACGACAAGATTTTTCGACGAGTATCTTCTGGATCAGAATTGGGGGTTTTGTACAAAGTAGAAATTAAAATCATAAGAAAATAATTAAAGTCCGTAAGGGGATTTATTGGACAGAGGCGACTTGATTAATTGTTTCTTTGGATAAAATTCGGCGAAAAGCAATAAGTGTCAATTCCGCACGTTCAGGTTTTTTTTTAATAATGCTGTAATTAAAAACATAATTTGTTGAGGGCTGTTTATGCTTTGAGTAGTGTTGGTGTTTGTGCAAGTTCATACATTTGTTGTTAAGTGAATGAAGCAAACAAATGCACTTATCTAGATTTTGGTACCACAAAAGTGTGAAGATATTTAATACTAGCTGTTGCCAGCGACTTCGTCTGCCAAGAATTCGTTTATCGCTATCCCGCGGGAACTACGCAATTTTCCGGGATAAAAAGTAGCCTATGTGCTATTCCAGACTTTTCTCTATCTATGTGCTGAATTTCATCCAGATCCGTTGGGCCGTTCAGGCGTGATTGAGTAACAATCAAACATCCATCCATCCATACTTTCGCATTTATAATATTACTAGCTGTTGCCAGCGACTTCGTCTGCAAAGAATTCGTTTATCGCTATCCCGCGGGAACTACGCAATTTTCCGGGATAAAAAGTAGCCTATGTGCTATTCCAGACTTTTCTCTATCTATGTGCCAAATTTCATCCAGATCCGTTGGGCCGTTCTGGCGTGATTGAGTAACAAACAAACATACATCCATCCATACTTTCGCATTTATAATATTAGTTAGATTAGTTAGATTTTGAACTTAACTAAAGTTTTAATGCTTTGCTGTAAAGACCCAGACTGACGGGTGAGTAAGTTACTCGCCTGTACTTTACTCTAAAAGTAGGTACGCGTACTTAGACTGACACAGGCAAGTAATAAAGTCGTCGAGTAAGTACGTGAACTTACTCGCCCGTCTGTCAGGTCAGGATCTTTATTAATGAAACGTAAAACACTACAAGACAACCATTTACTTTAAAAATAAGCCAATTAAATACTTATTCATAAAAGTAAATCACTCCTTTTTCAGAGTCGCAAATATCAAGACAAAATGCAACAATTAATCAACCCTTAAATTTTAACTTATTAAAACCGCCAAGGACAAATGATACCAATTTAATAATTCAGTTACAGCAATCGGTTCTAATTTGGGGTAGCGGCAACTTGACCATTAATAAATGGCAATGATACTTCAAAGTTAACCCTTCTCCCGCCGAATAATGAGAGATATCAGCTACCACTTGTGCAGGTTTAAGCTGGCGTTCGAGAAGCAGTTGAAGGGTTGAAAGTTAACTAAAATGTGTGGGTTAAAGCAGGTTTGCCAAGGCAAAGTAATTTTCTTAAGTCCTACATAAGTATGTCGATAAAATTAAAGAGCTATGTATTCTAAACAATATACGAGTGATATATTCGAGTTCGCAGGTATTTATTAATCCTACTAATATTATAAATGCGAAAGTTTGTGACGATGTGAGTGAGTGTGTATGTTTGTTCTTTCTTCACGCTGAAATGACTGGACCGATTTGTATCAAATTTGGAACGGACATAGCTGGTACTCCAGATTAAAACTTTTTATCCCGGAAAATTGCATAATTCCCGCGGGATAGCGATAAACATGTGAAAGCTCGTAGCTGCCTAGAGTCGTAATGTAAATAAATTGTTGCATAAGATACTATCAACATCAGTTCTTAAATCTGATTCTACGCGGACGATGTCGCGGGCAGAAGCTAGTCCTTAATAAATACCTACTCCGGAGTCCGGAGAGTCATTGAATGTTTGATCCGTCAGTAAATTCAAAACGTTTTTGTTATAATATAACGTCAGTGTTTTTCGCGAACGTCGTAAGAAGGAACTTGTTTTTCATACCACAACCTTACCTCCAATTAGGTACGTATTGCGGCGTCTCTGTTAAAATACACAAGGCATTAGTCCCGTTACACACTTAAAACCGCATAAAATATCGCCCGCCCTAACCTTTTTAATGGTTCCGCCGCACCCTCGGGAAAACAAAGAGCAGAAAAAAAACTTGGCCAAAAAGTAGTGTGTATATAATATTTATTATTATATTAAAAGCAGATCTAGGGTCGGAACGCCGACGGCGAGCGGGCGATTACGCGAGACCACCGAATTTATGGTCAAACTTCTGTGCGAAGGCGACGGCGCGAGTTTTTATTATGATCAGACCAGTGGACCGTGAAAGCAAGTGCCGCGGGGAAGCGTCATTTCCATACCCACCTCATGTCTCTGCTGCCTTGGTACTTTCTTAATAAAACTTGCCACTTTTTGTTGGATTTTGTAGGTTGCTTTGTTCGCGTTCATTATAACTTCGTGTAAAATATTGTTAACCTCGTGTATTCTTGATTTCTGGACTCACAATGATACTGTAACATTTATGTGCATTATGTAGTTAGTAGATTGAAGGTAGGTAGTTGTTAATGTATATTTCGAAGTGAGGGTAGAAAATAAGCTAGTTCTGCAATAAACGTTGTTCGGATTACACGTGTTTTTCTAAGTACCGTCATACAGAATACCATAGATACGAGCGTACTTACATTCATCATCTATTTCCGGTTTTTCATTTTAGATAGAAAATATATGTAAGTAATAATTATGTAGGTATGTTCTTCCTGTCTAAGCTAATGTTTATTTACTTTCAGAAAGCTATTTTTATCATTAGCAATCGGTGCTAGGTAGAGTGTGGTAGAGTCCGAAAAAAAAAAATTGTTGTATTGTGGTTAGACTGCTCATTTGTTAGGTACCTACCTATTTAGTTAGGTATTTACTTGTATTTTTCGGGGGATTTTTTTTTAAATATTAGTAGACACTGACAAGTCCCAATGACGTTGAATAAAGTTACTCCTCAATGCTCCTTACTAATAACTTGGCTTGGTGTGCTTGTAAGTGGACGAGAAGAAATGATAACGGTGGTATGGAGAAATAGAAAACCTTACAAATAAAATGACGCATTATTGTCATTAGAAATAGAAATCAAAGATTTTTGGATTATTTTATTTACTTGTGTAAAAGTGATGAAATATAATTAGATACCTACCTAAATACCTACGGTTGTTATTATTCAGATAAAGAAAAAGAAATCGTTTAAGTACCTCCGTCACAATTGTTTAACAATTTCATCAAAGTCTAAGAAAAAGAAATTCAAGTAAAATAAACACAAATCGAAGGTACAATTAGCTAGCGGGAGGAAAAGAAAAATAAACAGACCGCTCGCAAGCCCCCAGTCACTCAGAAAACTTTAAGTAAGACGTGAAAAATGAAATGAAAAGAAATAATTTTCCGCGCGAGTCGTCTGTGCAAATGAGCTGAATGAGGAGCTAGCTCAAGCGAATGATTGAGTGCTTTCGGAGTTTCGCGACGGCGAAACAATAATCATTTTCGTTTCACGCGTCAGTGTGATGACGATAAGGCATTAAAAGCAGAATAATACACGAGTTACCAGATTTTGATATTGAACTGCGAGATCGCTAATTACGGATATCGTAATTCCGGCAATGGAGTAAACTCGCTGTGAGAAGTCTTGTTAACTAGTCTTAGAGCGCCCAGCAGATATCAGTCTCTTAGAAAAGCAAGAGACAACGACAAGACGTCAGGTTGGACAATTAGTTCGAAAATTGTTTTGCGAGTAGGCGACGCACCTATTTAATATAACATGTGCTTACGTGTTACTCCCAACCTTTTTATTTATTTCACCCGTTTGTTTACCCTGGCCGAAAATAGATTTCAAATGTACGCAGCGCGGCGCGGAATTAAAACAATTGAAAATAAGTCGTGGCGTTGCTCTTGTCTGCGCTGCATGTTAATATTTCGAGTGTTATAAAAATTCTTTCATGTTATAGTTGTACAGAGTAACACTCAACAGTGATAACTTTTTCAGCTTAGTAAAGAATAGTTTTGTCATGAAACTTTTAGTGCTGCCATCTATTGAAAAGTCTCTGTTCCACTAAGCGTGGCTCAGAGATTAATCTGTGAAGTGCGAATGCTATGGTTTCGCTGTGTGTAGCAGAACCTTTGAACGTATTATCGTAGCTATTTACTAGATGGCAGCATACGAAGGTCGAAGTATTTCTGCAGTGACATCTTACACATTTATGTATTCCTGGTAGTCGCCGCAAAACTAGAACCATGTAGCGTAGTTTGGAACCTTAACACTGCGCTAACAATGCCATCTAGCTGAATAAATCGTTGATAATTATGTAAATTCAATTAGTACATTTTATTACATTTCGTTTAGCTATTTGGTAATTTTTTTGAACATAATACATTTAATTAATTGGTACTATGAATTCAGAATTTTCAAACTGAATTTGTCTGTTTTCATTAAAGTTTAATTTTTTTAATGTCTGTTGCGGTTTGCAAATCAGTTAAACTTGAAGATATCCTCTTCGTTTATGCGTTCCTGGTATAAAGTTGTGCTTAAAACCACCTCACTCCGATGCCGATTAGAATGTGGTGCATTGCAGCGGTTTAGCCAGACAGACTTACTTAGATAAAAAAAAACTTCTTACGATTTTGTATTGTTTGCTCCAAGTATTAGGTAATGTTAAATACTCGGTTGGGTTAGCTACGTAATTGTAATTGTCAGTATTTCATACTAGGTACTCGTCTTTCATTTCTTTCGTCATCATCATCATCATCATCATCATCTCTAGCCTAAATACGTCCCGCTGCTGGGCACAAGCCTCCTCTCGTAATGTTAGTTAGGATTATCTGTTTTTAATAGAAATAATGAACAAAGAATGTCATGTACCTAGTAGGTATTAAACAAATAATGAAAAATATAAGTTTGGATTACAAAATGATACCTAATGGAATATGGAATGTTTGTGCACAAGTGAAACAACGAGAGTAATAAGTATATAACTTTATATTTTTAACAAATATAGAATCACACACTAATTCAGTGTGCAAAATTGTGGGACGTAATACAGTAATTATGTACATTTGATTCACTATTCTATTAGTAGGTAATTTAAATAATTGTATCCGTAAAAGCTATGATTTCAACATTGTGACATATTTACATTAAACACTAATTTAAATTATGAAGTATACCAGTCGTCAAAATAAAGGCAGTTGATTTGATCTAGAATAAAAATTGTACTTCTAATTTCTTAATTAACTATGTACACGTAATACTCATTAAAATATGTAAGTTGGACGGAATCAAATAGTCTTTTGTTGCTTAAAATAACAAACAATACAAAACTTATCACAAGATCCAAAAAACTATAAGGCACGTCGATAGAGTATCAGGCAAATTTATTTAATACGAAGTAGAGCTGCTATCTGGTCGTAATTGCTTCGTTTGAACGTCATCGTACGCGATAGTGAAGATGCTTTTCTTTTCAGTAATTGGCAATCGCTTTATATTACCAGTTTGTTGTGCAAGAGTGTTCATAGCTATGCCAGAGTCGTTATCGTCTATTTTACTTGCAATATTTCTGTGACTTACGTCAGGTACATTATCACCACCTATGTTAATTTTTGATACATGCACTTCATTTGCATTCTTACGATCTTCCTCATAGCTAGTGGAAATAGATATACTATGAGTCAATGCACTTTCTGAAATGTCTTGTTTTGTTTTCTTTACTTCATCTTGATTGACGTATATCGGTTGCTGTTCAAGAGTTTGCTTGCGAGGCATTGCGTCAGGTTGTCCTACTAAATATTTAGGGATGTGTGTGGGTTGTATATGACATAGTGGATTCTGATTTTCATACTGATGTTCGTATCTGTGTTCAGAATGTTGCAGCAAAGGATGACTGTCGGGCAAAGGTCCTTCAGGTACAGGAGTTACTTTCTCTTCTTTCAGTAAACGCGGGTGAATAAATTCACTTTCTTTTCCCTTGGAGTTTTTTTTTGCTTCGGAAAATTCAGTTTGATTTTCTTTGTTGATTATTTTACCATAGCGTGCCGTTTTGTCTTTCTCCTCTTTTGCTTCTTTTTCAATTTCTTTTTTAGTTTTTGATGGTCTTTTTGGTTTATTTGGAGCTAACTTTTCAGAAGTCTTTGATTCTGGTTTTGAAGCTGTACTAGAAGATTTCTTGTTGCCATACCATTGCATATACCTTGGTAAACTTTTTTGTGCCGGTTTGGATGATTCTCCTTTTGAAGACTCGCCATCAGTTTTCTTGTTGTTAGATTCCGTATTACTGGAGCTATCTTTTTTCGGCGAGTCATCTAAATCAGGTGATTTTAATTTAATTGGCGATATTCCAACTTTCTCTCGAGCTTCAGTTGAAGATCCCTGTCTTGAAAATATAAGATTACGATTGTTTTTAGACGCCGAACTAGCCCTGCTCTTACTTTCAAAACTTTCATGTTCTAGGGCCAAAGGCTCGTTTTTTTCTATTGCTTCTTCGATCGAAACCGATGATTGTCTGTGCAATCGTTGTCTTCGGTCATGTAATTCAGATTCTACCTTTTCGTCTAAAGAATCGGATATCTCCATGAGTAATTCTTTTCTCAAGCCAGATTTTCTATCACTTTCAGACATTTTTATCCTAGTCGAACTCACGGTTTCATTTTTTGATGTCGTTACTGTACTTTTGGTCATATCACCGTAGTTTTTGACATGTTCTTCCCTTTCGTTAGTTTTACTAATTTTAACGTGTTTTTCACTTTCTAATGATGGTGATATTTCACTTTCTTCAATTATAGGAGTCTTAATTTTCCGTTTCACTTCATAAACTCTCATGCTTCTTCTAGGGTCTTTGTATTTTAATTTCTTTTTTGGTTTCTTTCTTTTCACCCACGCTACCTTAGTGGTGTCATCTTCCACAACCATCTCCGAATCGTCTTCACTGTACGAGTCGTTATCACTTCTCGCTTTTCTTCTTGTTGGTCTGCTGATTTCCGGTTCAGTTTGAGTTCCTATGTGGCATTCTGTTTGAGTTGCCATTACGGAGTGACCGGGTAAACTTTGAGTTTCCAGTTTACTTTCAACTTGAGATGCTGTTTCATGATTTTGCATTAATCTCTCGCGCTCAATGAGTATCTGGTGTAATAATTCATTTTGTTTTCTTAAGGACGATTCTAAAAGTTCTTGATGGATTGATGATTTGTTTTGCATTTCAAGGAGAGCAGATTGCAAGTAATCTACTTTAAGTGGGATAGCTCCTGGTACATCATTGTGTAAGTTAGTATAATCATGATAATTGTTAGGAATATCACTTCCGGCTTGCGATCGTTGCCCAAAGCTTTTACCATCTTTCTCAGGTGGCATATCTAAATCTGTAACTTTTTCCATTCTGTCCCTGATATTCTTAGCTTCTTCCCCTTGCTCTCTTATAAACCGTTCCATTAATAAGTCTTTGCCGCTGTCAACTACAACGTACTGAGTGTGAGGAATAAGAGTGACAGGTCTTTGTTGTTGATGAGTTGGAAGGTTAACATATCGTTCTTCCTCATTTTTACCTCGTGTTACTAACCTTAGTATCTCAGTATTGCCCTCTTTAATAAAATATTGATCTCGACCGAGTGAAGATGGAGCGCGATCTTTACCTTTACCATCAGATTTTTCATGTAATTTTCTATCATCAGACTTGAGGAAGCCGCCGACTTCAGAACCGCGATCAATTTCGTGCCTACGGATAGACTCGTTGTCATGATCATGTTTTTGATAATGCAATGTGGCAATTCTATCATAGCCATTTTCTAAATCTTCAATATATTCTTTGTGTTTATTAGCAAAAGCCTGCTGAAGTTGCATTTCTTTCGTGTAAATTATTTTTGGACCATCCCTGAAAACAGACAGATTGTTAATCACAGCAAAAAAAAATAATATATTAAAAATGTAGACAAAGTTAAACTGCAAATACCTTAATCGGAAGGATTGTCGGCCATCATTATATCGGTAGTCATTATCAGCGGCCGCATGAATGAACTCTTGTCTCATGTCACCCGGCGTGGACGCAGGCTTAGACTGCTCTTTAGATCTCTGTTGTCTTTTATTGAACTTCCATTGCGTCGGTTTTGTCCTCTCGTCTGCTTGTTCGGCACTCCATGCTTCTCTTCTCCTCCATTCACCTCCGGTCACTTGTATGGATTTATTTTCTAAATTTTGCGTTGATTTGTTTTCCCTCCCAAGTCCCTTGTCGCGTACCACTAAATGCACGTCGTCCTCTGTGGAGTTGACACGTATCACTCTTTTCCTAGAATTTATTAATACATATCTATGTACCTAGCTGTTCTGTTATATCTTAAGTAAGTATGTAATAATGAACATTTTAGAGCTTAGTATTTGTGATAGTAAACTACTTGTTAGCCATTTAAAAATGTATAAATTTCAATTCAAGAAATAAAAAGTAAAAACACGTACCTAGCAAAGGGTCAGGTGAAAACATGCTCGAGTGTTAATTGGTGCATTTTAGTCTGTTAATAGGAAATAAAGGAAATTAAAAATTAGCCGGTTACAATTGCACTACATTTATGGCAGTTTTCGTAGCAAGGTGCAAATAAAAGCGACAATATTTTAAAAATCACAATTATTGCGTTGATCTCAATAATTACCTTGGTGGCATGTAAAGAGGACATCCTTCACAAATGCAACAACATATTAATAATAGCAGCACCAGTGCCACTAAAATGGCTAGCAGAATTAATAGCCAGAACAATAGACGACTCTCTGCTTTGTAAATACCCTGGAATAAAGAAAGGCGCAAAATTAGCTTTTATGTTTATTTTGTAGATCATGCTGCCAATGAACTGAATTTTAACGAAACAACAAAGGCTTACAATTTCAATGATACTTACAGAGTCATCGTCGCTAGCATTTCGGTCTAACTGTCCATGTCCAGTGTTCGATCCTGTATTACCGCCTGTATTGCCCAGGTTAGAACCTGAGTTTCCAGTGTTCGAGCCTGAATTGCCACTGTTTGAGCCCGGATTTCCATTGTTTGAACCTTTGTTGCCATAATTTGTCCCAGGGATTCCCGAGTTCGAACCTGAATTGCCATTCATGTTGCCCGTGTTTAAGCCTGTGTTGCCGGAGTTTATGCCCGACCCAGTGTTGTAAACTGTTGTGCTCTTTGCCAATTGTTCTTGAAGCTTTGCTACGTTTATAGCATTGTTGCCTGTCATGCGCACGACAGCAATCACTTCACTCCTGAAAGTTAAAGTGGTTCATTAGCATGAAATTATTATGATAAGTGAGTAGTCTCACTCCATAACAGTAGAGATTTTGTGAAAAATAGTACATGTTGTAGGTACTTACTTTTCTTGTCTTGAATCTTGACCGCTCAAACCAGTCGCTCCATTATCATTTCCTTTGTAAGGTTTGATATCAATAATAGTGACTTTTCCCCCGGATAGGGTACTAAGCACTTCTTCTAGCTTCTGTCTGTCAGGGTTAGCTCCAGGAACAATGAACGACATAGTCCTAGTCTTGCTTTCTGGAGGGTAGATCTTCACTATTGTTGATGATGACAATCTTGGGTCACCTAAGTCATGTGCTCCAACTGTTAGCACATAGTTTTCGCTTTCTTCTTCTTCACTAAATTGCCGTTTTCTCCTATGAGCATTTTGCTTCTTCGTTCTCTTCAATGCTTCAAGTAGATAAAGTTCTCCTGGAATTAAATGCAAGTAAGTAAGTGAGACAAACTTCAATAATTGTTAGAACCGTACAAAAATATTTAATTAATATATAATACCTGTTTCTTCATTGACAGCAAATTTCCCTTCGGGATTTCCTTGTGTTATTTCATATCTGACTACATTATTTGGTGGTTCTGCGTCTTTATCAACTGCCTTGACAAACGCCGACGACGTGAAATTATTCAGACTCGGCGATAGGACGAATTCATACAATGACCTTTCGAACTCTGGTGGGTTATCATTTACATCTAATAACTTAATAATTAATGGCACTGTTATCCTTAAACCTACACCTTCATTATCTCTAGCCTCTACTAAAAAATGCAAGTCTGGCATCGCCTCTCGATCAAAGCCGTGGTTGTTCGTTGCAACCGTTATCACCCCTGACATGGGGTCCAGGTTAAGCGACGTGTTTAAATATCCTAATATGGCAGTGTACTGAATTTTCCCGAAGGCTCCTGTATCGACATCGTCAGCAGCAACTTCGACAACCCTCGTTCCAGCGGTTACGTTCTCAAGGAGTTCCACGTCGTATGATGCCGCTAAGAAGACAGGTGAGTTGTCGTTCACGTCATTAAGGTAGACGGTCACATTTGCTGTCGCTGATAAGTTCGTAGCTGGACCAAGTTCTTGGGCTACAATCTGAAAGCAAAAAAAGAACAAATAAAATAATTTAATTTATTTTTCATCTTTGAGAGTTGATCTGGTGTATTATCATTGCAGAATCAAGATGGGAGTAACTCTACCTACCTGAAATACAACAGACTTGCGGGCTTCAAAGTCCAGCATAGTGTTGTCCCGCACTTTAATAATGAACGGCGCGTGCCGCTCGGCTACCGTCGGCGATATCTCGAAGGTCCCGTTGTTGTTCACCAGCGAGAGTGAGAAGACGCCATTTTTGCCAGCGTCGTTGTCATTCACTTGCGGGATGTAGGGGTCATTGAAGGTCAGCGCTGATCCCTGGGGTGCGTTCTCGTCCAGGTAGGTTATGTAACTGGAAGGGGAAACGGTGTTCTTTAGAAACAAAAGTGGTTACCAAGTCAAGAATTATCAAGAAATTAGGTGCTTCTAGATAGCGCTCTGTTTCAAAAACTAAAGCCGATAGCAATAATAGGCCGGTACTTGCAAGTTCCAAAATGATTTAATCACAAACAAATTTATTTCTCATACAGAATTTAGACTGCAGCGTAGCATTACGAGGCTTGTACCACTAGCAACCTTTAATTCTAGATCAGAAATTTAATTAAACTTACAACTGGTTCTCAAAGTATGGCGGTGAGTTTTCCCTCTCCGGCAGTATGAAAGCCAGCTGGACAGTTGAGGACATCGCCTCGGGCTCTTCCCTGGAGAGTCTGACTTCCTCAGCGACCACGGTCAGTAGGATCGGTGCACCCGCGTGCGAGATCGCTGCTATGTCCTCGATCGGTCGCTCTAAAGTCACCTCACCTGAAATATACGCATTTTTTAACTGTTTAGCGACGGTAAGAGAAAGGATAGTACGGGCACGTTGTTGCTTTCAGAATCGTATAAATAGTACAAATGATGGGTATGTCGACCAATATTTTGCGAAAGCAAATGATGGACTAAACGTTTTTTTAAAGACCCAAGCTCAGTGAGCTAAGGCGACACTATCACAAAAGCAGGAAGAAAGTTTTGTGTAAAAGTAAAAACTAATCATATTTGTTCTTAGCGCCATCTATCGATGCATAGACTTTTATTGAGACTTAATAACTGTATCTTTGTCGCTGAATATTGATATCGGAATGTTGCGTTACTTTGAAATGATCAACCGTAACATAAAGTAATTTTGATATGTAATAAATCATAATTATTTTATGTACATATCTGTTGTATTAAAATACCATTATTATTTATCACTTGGTCTAAGAATTTACAAGTGAATACTAATTGAGATCATAAACCTGATTGATAGCTATAAAACTGGAACCATTAATAATAAAACTCCAAGCATCGCTCGTTTAACTTTTTAATTCCAATTGCAAGTACCATTTTTATTACTCTCGCAAATTATTTTTGAACAATAAAAATAAAAATATCTCCGAATGAATGTAGCTACCTAACGTAACTGGGTAGCGCCATCTGTTGGTCTATGCCAGTATCATAACGCACCGCTCTTCCCGACTCTTATCCCGAAACGCGCTGCTCTTCCACACTTTCTTCTACACCTTCTTAGTTTGAAAATTACCCGATAGATTGCGGACAGATCGCATGTTACCTAAGTCATATAACGTGGGATTTTGACTCCACCATTATAAATTAAAAAAGAAAGTCTTCTATTCATCCATACGTTTTTTATTAACCTAATACTAGTTAAACTTTTTGAAAACAATCGTCCAAATCGAAGTACGGTATTTTCGAAAAAAAAAATTACAGAAACACTTAAGTGTTTTTTTTTGGCTTAAGCCAAAAACGCAGAAAGTAACATTTAGTTGTTTCAAGTACGTGCCAACAGAAAATAGTAGGTAGCCCGCAATTACCATACAAAAGTGGAGCTCTCTTCGCGATAACCTTTCAGAGCCCGTTTTGTTCTGTGACAACTGACAAGATGGAATGTCGGTAATTTGATAATGAATGGCAGCGCACAAAGCGTTCATTTGCATTCCCTGATAAGTAATTAGAATGTAAACCTTTGGGTTCGGTTCAGACAGTGCTCTATGGAAATTGCTTCATACTTTGGTCACTTAATTAATTTGCATGGATTTGTTGTGGGCAAGTAGATTTTGATATAGATTTTGCTAAGAACGGTTTAATCATGTAGTTTTCAGTTTCACAGATGGACTTTTAATGCAGGTAGATTAATATATTTTCCTGGAGCAACAACTTTATTCCTTCAAATTCGGTTTTTCTGAAGTTAATATTATTAGTCATTAAAAGTCAAAACATTTTAAAATTCGTGACTCCTAAGCAAAGTCCACGCGAACTCAGTATTTTTTAGTATCAGCTAGTAAAGTAATAAGCATCGGATATTATCTCAAATTCGAAACCAAACTGTGAATCAGTAATTAAACCAACGTTATTAATATCTTCGTAAACTTGGCAAGTTCCTAATTCCATTGCCGTTAAACAAACGGGCAGACACGCTTTGAATCTCGATTCATTCAATTCGTATAAGGTGTAGTCTGATTAATGCGATAAATTCACAAGTATGTCAGCTCCACCAATATCGGGATAAATAGGGCTGTTCTGTTTGTTCGCCGACTAAAGTTTAATTTGTAAGACGAAATCCGCGACATAGTCGTCGGCTTGTCGATGCCAATGCCGAATGTTGGCGAATGTGAATCTGTTTTTTTGCCGCCAATCGACTGACGTATTTAAACTGACTAAGGGGTTAACACCCTTATTCATACAGGCTATTAACCTTAAGTCAGTAAAAAACAGACTGTTTCATTGGAATTTAATTTAAGTCAGACGGATAGAATATTTTTAGTTGTAACAGTTCTGCAATTTTTTGTTATTAGGGTGTTCAATTTAAAGATTGATGTAGCATTTTACAACGTTTTGTTAGTAAGTTAAGTTCATGCAGGTTTCTTTCACGGCTCTATAGAAATTAATATGTTGCTCTCTTGAACTCCTGGACATTAGAGGATATTGATACCCGTTAAAATTTTGCTCTAAACCATTGTAAGGTCTTTACATTCTTAACTGTCCTATTTGGTAAACAAAATTCTAACCTCAAAACGTCTAAGTTTTGTTATTTTTTAACTACCTATTTCATCGTAAAAAAGTTATGTACAAAATATTGCCTGAGGTTTATTTGATAACATAATACACCTTATTCTTTAAAAAAAATTGCACATTGAGGTTAGAATTTTGTTTACCAAATAGGACAGTTAAGAATGAAAATACCTTAAGTTGTACGAACTAAATGCTTTTAAACAAACAGTTAAGAGTTAGTCGCCGACAAATTCTTAGACCTCTATGAAGCAAGCAACTATTAAGTTATTCACATCTCTAAGTTTTTAACGGTTCTGCCAAGTTTGCGCGGGCATAGTTGTTAATGTCGGAACGTTCTATTCGAGAACCGTAGTGTCAGAACCTATGGATACTTAGTACAAATGGTGCAATTTTATGAAAATATCAGTAAAGTTGAGTATCGATTGTTATAGAATATGAAGCTTTACGACTTACAAAATTAAATACTTACAAGAAAATAAGATGCTTAGTGCTTACTCGTAGTATGAAAACGCCTTTAGAGGACAATGTGCTTAACCGTCTTGAAATTGGGCAAGTTAGGACAAAGGACAAGTGGACTATGGACCCAAACTTAAAGATAAGACTAAACCAACTTCTAAAACAACAACCTAATTATCCCAACGCTGTAACTAGTGTACCGTCAGTTCTGCTCTACACGCAGGGACGTTCAAAGGCCCTTTATTATGAATTAAGGTAGGGACAGCTTCGCAAACAATGGCTGAAGGCGAGACGACGGGTTTGGTCTAATGAGCCATTATGCTGCAATGCTGCGGCATTAGCGGTGTTCGCTGCCGATTCAGGGCATTACTAGAATAGATAGGTACGGCTTCTGGACTCCTGGTAATGTTGTCGCTAGAATTATTTCTTAATGATGCCCACACGGGTATCTTATGGGGTGGGCAGGATCAAATAAAAAAGATTTAGCTTTTGTTAAACTATCCAGTACCAACTGTGACGATCATACCTATGTCTTTGGGGTTCTGGGGTGCCATTTACTAGTCGCAAATTTAAAGAATTTCTGCGTTATTCAGCTGCAAACATATGCGGAAATTACAAAGCATCCAGGTTACCAACGCTACTATTATAACTTATCACTTACTACAAAAAAATTGTGACTATAATATGAGAGTTCAAGCTTCGCAAATAGCTTCGAGTTAATAATTAGAAATTTGCGAGAATCATTTATATGCGTTTCTCTTACTTCGGTGAAGATTGTAAGATAAAAGGAAAACCATAAGCTAGTTTATGCAATTAGCAATGCTATGATAACTGTATGAATTTCACTTGCAGACAGATATCGCCACCCACTTGGTTCGTGTAGATCAATATCAGAACCACATAACGGTGAAAATGTAAAGCACAATACAGTAATAAAACTATACATAGATATGGGATTTAATAAAGCATGGTCTGCTTTAAAGCTTTTGCTTGATTAATTCTGATTAATGTGCGTTTTGCAAGTCAGTGTTTTAATTGCGGAAGTAGGAAGTTAAATGAAGTTATAATGCAAAGAGTATAGTTTCTGGAATCGCTTTCGCGACTTTCCCTTAATCCTTCGCGCCGTAATGATAACAGCCTAGCGTTGTTAAGCTATTAATTGTCTTACTAAATGACGAAAGTTCGTCGGCAAAGTTGAAATCGTAAAGAAGTTTGTTAAAACGGGCGCGGGCTAAATCTGATAGTGTTTAATAACAGCGAAGTGGGTCAGAATAGCTACCAGGGTTACAGCAAGGCTGAGGGAGTGGCGATAACAAAGTAGGATATCCTACGGAAGTTGCCGGACGTTAGACGGACGCGGTGATGTTATCACGCTAAAAAATGAAAACTATTACTCAAGTGCTGGTGCCTTGGTGGAATGTAGTTGCGACAAAATTTCTATTAGGAATGAATCCGAAGGCTTAACAGTACTTACGTGCATGACTGACTGATAAGCGGGAAAGTTCAATGTACCTAACACTTTTTTAAAGGTGTTGCATTCTAGTAACAATTTACAAGTAGGTGCCACAATGTTGTGTGACCAAAGGTAATTTTTCCTTAACGATGAAATAACTACATCAAAACACTTGTGAATTACTGGTTTTTAGGCCAAGACACAACCAAGTGACTTTTGCTTCATAAATTCAAGAAAAATATGTACCTATGTATTTACGTATAAGCGTGTCGTTAAAAAGGCAGTAACCCCTTACTCGCGTGAATGAAAATCTTTATGTGAAATTACGTCCGAGTGAGGGTTAAGCCTTAAGCGTGGGTTTATAATTTGTCATGGTTGCTAGCGTAAACATTAACCCTTTATTTTTAGGGTCTAAAACGGGAGCACTAAGTATGCGTATTTGTTGAAGTTCTGTTGTTTTGCCGTCGTATAATACAAATACCCGAACCTCATGTTTCTCTATAAAAAATTGTTAAGTTTAAGTAGATATTGAGTCTTTTTATGTTTTATCAATAACACAACATTGCATCACCTATTGCACACCGTCGCAACTTTTGTCATTTTGCCCATTTAAACCCGACGTCCATTAGGCAGATGGCTGTAACGCCTTGCAAAAATCCGCCCTCGATGTTTAGGCGGCTTGTATACCTTCCTTGAAATACCCCTCACACAATCCCTTTACTATTTGACTAATGGACGCTAGGGCTTATGCAGATTGCTCGAGCGGCTTGTCGACTAGAGTTAGAAACTGTTGATGGCGCCTAATGCCCTTGATTGAATTGGGTACTCGGAACAACGCAACAACAAATGGAACGGTCATTTGGTTAGTTTATGCACTTACCCGTAGTTTCGTTTATGTTGAAGAATGGTGTGAAGGGATTGCCTTCTGATACGAGCCCGTATCTGATCTGCCGCGGGGCTCCCTTGTCTCCATCTTCAGCCCGCACCTTTACAACTACGTCACCAGGCGTGACCTGGCGCGGCAGGTGGGTGATGGGCGGCGCCGCCGTGAACACAGGCGGCATATCCTGCACGTCTTGTATCACCACTACCACCTCCAAACTAGCTATGTTCCGCGTGTCCTTCCCTATTTCCACATATGGGTTCTGCAAGCAACATACTATCACATTACAACCAATTACTATCGAAACCACATTTCACATTGACGCGAAAGGTATGAAAGCCAGTCAACGGAATTGGATTTACAGCGTAATTAAGTTTAATTAGGTGGTTAAATTGAATGTTTTTGCATAAGCGCATTCCTTACCACAGCTAATATTGTCAGGTGGTACATGGACTGCGCCTCGAAGTCGAGCGGGCCGACCAGGAATATCTGGCCCTCCGTGTTCTCGTTGGAGACGCGGCGCTGCCGTATCGCGAACAGCGGGGATCCCTGTGGGAAACAGGATCATTAAGAAAAAATACGTAATTGCGGTGAAAGAACGAGCCGAAGCCTACCCAGATAATAGACAGGCCGCTTTAAAATTACAGTACCTACACGTAAGGACACGTTCTCCATTATTATAGCATTTAAGTGGTCGATAAAACGACCTCAGGTTACGGGTGCCTAGCCATTCTCCACGGACTGTGAGAAATTTAACACGCCTCGAGTCTTCTTAATGCCTGGTAATTGTGCAACATCATCAGCGCGGCCGCGACTGCCGCCTGTCCGACCCATCTCATTGCACACAATGGAATTCTGGAATTCCAGTGAAATCCTAAGAATTGCCATGATTTAATGTAAATTAGGGTAATTTGAAACACTTAAGCCGCAATATAGAGCCATTTGTAGTTTTATCTTACGCGACTCTATCTAAAATATTTCAAGTAGCATTTTTGGAACGGCACTTTAATGTCGATGTTAATTTTATTAGTTTAACGAGCACTAAGCGGAATGCACGTCGTACTTCCCATTAAGTCCACATTATGCACGCACTAATGAAATCATGCCACATGGATAATATTATTCATATTTCAAATGGAAACCTGAAACAAATTAAATATAAATACTGGACTCGTGTATTACTCAGATGAGCAATTGATTACGTCCATAGTGCCAGCGGGTGCATGCCTAATTTGCCTTACGTCGGCGCACGCCACACCACGCTACTTAAATTGTAAAATGAATTTTGCGGGATCCGTCAACGCTGTACTGGTTGAAACGGTCCTTAGCGAGCGCGAAACTTCATTATGCGGTTATAGCGAAACGCGTATCAAACACGGAACTGTGAAGTTGAAAACGTCATTAGGCACGCCTAATCATCGCCTCGTATCACGTCTCATTATATGCGTAATGAACTTACCCACAACTCCAGCTCCAACGGTTTCGGTGACAGAGGATTTTTTCTTGCGATTACGAATTCGAGGTCCGTGCCCCGCTTAGCGTCCTGTAATGAAGTTTCATGAAAGAAAAGAAAGTTATCAGTTTGTGAATGGTTACCTTCCTTGCATTGGATTTTAAAGCTTCTGAAGAATGATTACTAAAAGTTTATTAATTTCTGGTGACATAGAATTATGAAATTTGGCAAAAAGTACAGGATTTACAATGTAAATATTCAAAAAAATTAATATCACGTTGCCTTTTAATTTTCCACATTCAATATAACTTTGTTGTTCAAGGATGAGCTATAAGCATTTCTATGAAAATGTAAGTCTTTTACGTGAGGTAAAATAAACAGAATAAAAAACACGATCATAATTTTTAAATTTTCACGGCGGCACCGCTTGAGTGTCCGACTCCCTCGACCAAAATTTCAGGCAGCTTTCTTTAAATACTGAACCCTCTTCTCTAGCTCTTTGCGGGCATTATTATAACTTATAACACATGCAGCCTAAAGCGCGACATGTACTTAGAGTTAATTTTGGCGGGGGGTGCGTTCATCATCATCAATCACATCACATCAGGCTGACGCCGCCCCATTTGCCGCGTACGATAATCACGCCAGGTGCTTTCAACATGCGCGTGATACGTTCCAAGGGCGAAATTATGACTTGCTTGAGCTAAGATCGGTTCTATTGTACGAGTACTAAGTCATGCGCTCATTTGAAATTGCGATGGTGTTATCAAATTAATGAACCACACCCAATTATTACGCTGCTTTGCGATTATTTATCGCGACTGTCGATACAAGCGTCAAGTGTTTCATGTGTTGCTGATATATTAATGAGTTATTGTTCAGTCCGTTTTGCCTTAGGCTCTGCCTGAATGTAGTCGCGTATCGTAAAGTAAAGGCGTCCATGGTAAAAAAATAATGAAATCAAATTTCAATGGATATACTATACTGTACTACCTGCTCTGTCAAAATCTACCATTAAACAGTAAATTTACCAGTGTTTTTACCCTTACCCCTTAAAACTAATTTGGTGTAAACGATTTCATAAGCATAGCCAGGACAACCCGTATAATCTTATTAAGTAGTCACTTTGTGGCTCTTTTAATCCACCACCAACGGGGACAAAATTGAATAACCCTTGAACTTACCTTCACAACCGAGATTAAGGAAAATGCGGAAAAAACGTCAAATCGTGTCTCAATTAAGAAACTTAATTTTCAACGAACGCGGTGTGTTTTTATGTTAAACCTCAAACCTACAATTTTGTAGAATCTAATCGATCACTGACCAAATTGAATGAAGGTTTAACGTTTGTGGGCATGAGTGATCTTTCAATCTATTGGTTTTTGCATTAGCATAAGGAATACCTATAGATATAGTATAATATACTGTACATATAAATAATAGTATACTGGTATCTTACCGGTCAAGTTAATATTAGTTCTATGTAAAGATACTTAGGTAATCGTTTACTGCCGTTTTAGTCATAATAAACAGACGCCGTGTATCAGATGATGAAAAATCTCGCACTGAGAAAAATGGACTAGGGAGAACTGGAGCGACAAGAGTCTTACTCATAAATGTTGATGATAGATCAAGTTCAAGTACTTAATGCAGCTACTTTGGTTTTGAATGTTGCGAACGGGAAGTCTTTTCGGCTACGGCTACGCGGCGGCGGGAACGGCTAGTCCAAGTTCGCGAGCTCTTCGAATGCCATTCGGGTTTGTCTTGCTATCTCATTAACTCTCATGGGTTTTATAACTTTGATACTTGGATCGGCCGATGGTGCCCGAAACCAGATTGTCATTCTAAGAACTCACGGACTGTAACAGCCTAGCTCAAGATATCACAGCGGAATCATGGTTGCCTGGTACATGGGCTTACCTCAGGTATGAGTACGATGGGTGGCTGGTGCGGGAAAATGGTCTCCCGGGGCGTAGTGGCGTTGGTGCCTGTGATGGAGCATGCGATGCGGCTGCTTTGGCCTCGCGTGTTGCGGACAGACAGCCGAAAGTCCACGTAGCGGCCAGGCTCGAGCCGCCGGAGGAGGATCACGTTGGCCTGGCACACGGAGTTGTAACGCGTGCACGGCAACGTCTCGACACCGATGTCTAGTCGACCCATTTGACCTGATCAAAAATAAATTAAACATTGAAACCCATTGAAATCCAGTTCTATGTATGTATGTTCTGTGTGTGTCCAGTTGTGTAGTTTTATGTAGCTTTTAATATGTTTTTGTTTTTTAATTACTGTGATTGTCATAAATAAACTTTTTCTTTCTTTCTTTCTTTCTTTTACTCTTGCCATTGAAATGTTTCGTTGTTTGAAAGCGTCTGGTGTTAATGTCGTTTTCAACAGACTTGCTATCCTGTAGTTACCTCTATTATATTCGGCAACAGATTCTTCTGTGTAATAATTAAGTTGCTGATTTATGGAAGCGAGAGTGAAAGCGATGAAAATTTAAACAACGGAAATTAAAGGTGTCATGAAAGCCATTGAAGGCATTTTGTCTTCGGTTCACTAAACGATTGTCACTTTGTTTAAAGTTTTTTTTATTTCTCTGATTTTCGTTTCTGCTATTATACTTTTTGTTATTTTCGTTGATTCTGTTTGTATTGATAGCTGCATAAGTACGGAAATTTTAAATCGTGACCCGTATCAAGATTTTCTGATAGGCATTTAAAACTTGTTAAGTGTATCACAGAGCAGTAGAGATACCTAATTGCGATTAATGAGCTTAATTTTTGAGCTAATATAATACTAGCATGTTTCTGTTGAATTTGTCTGATATTATCTGGAACTAGCTGTTCTCGGCGGCTTCGTCAGCGCAAAATTAAATATTACACTCACAAATAATGTGACTTTCTATTGATTAAAGAATTTTGAAAATCGGATTAGTAGCTCTAGAGATTACCCCTACAACGTAACAAACTTTACCTCTCTATAATGTTAGTACAGATAAAGTTTAACAAAATTGGACTGGAGTTACTCACCAATCAGCTCAAAATGCAGCGGGTAGTCAAAGTCTGGGTCGGAGGCGCGCACGCGGTACACCACGGAGCCGACGGCCGCGTCCGCCGGCACCAACACCAGCCGCATCAGCGTCGTGGGGTCGAACACCGGCTCGCCGGCCAGCGCGCATGCTAGGCACGCCAACACCAGTGCCAAGCTGTAGGTCATCCTGCGAACAAATACAAATAGTTTATATCAAATTAATCAAGAAATTTACTTCTTGATTTTTAATGTTTACTTTTTACGTTTTACCGTTAGAAATTTAATTTCTAAACGACACTGAAAATTAGAACACATAGTCAAAAAGTCAAAAAGTCAAAAGTTTATTTTGCAAATAGGCCGCCGAGGGCTCTTTTACATGGTCTTTTTTTTAATCTACCAGCGCATTCGGAAATACAATCATTGCCAAGAAGAATGCGCCGCAAGAAACTTGGCAGAAAGTCATTTTTTCAAAATAAAATAGATTTACAATAGTACTTAAATTCTACTTAACTTACCTATAATACAAATAATAATATATTTTATAAAAGGGATGTAAAAGGTCCCTAAGTTAAGTCCGTACCTTAAATTACATTGGTCTATAGTAGAGATGTATAAAGTCTCACTGGTCAAAGCGAAACTATTCCCGGCCATAGCTTTACTTTTCGGATTTTTTTATGTGTTCTAATTTTCAGTGTCGTTTAGAAATTACAAATAGTTTATTTAAATAAGCGCTCTTAATAAAGGAAAATATCCATCAGACTCCCAACTAAGGCTGAGTCTGTATCTTGGGCTTCTGCGAGAGCGATTTTAACTAAGTAGTTACTAAGATACATTAACAAAATGGGCGTTATAAAAACAACGGTGAAGCACATGCAAATATAAACGGATCACTATATATTACAAAACAATGTCCTTCGCCGTGTCTGTCTCGTCGGTCAATAAAATCGCGATAAACTCAAAATTTCACCAGTAGATAGGGTGATTCATGAAGAAGGTTAAGGTATTCCAGCGTTTTAAACTTGCGCGATTTTCAGTAACATTTAAAGTATAACAAGGTAAAGGTAAGGTAGTTAATTAATAATTTGTCTAATTTGGTAATTTTGGTAATTTGTCTTGTCAATTTGTTTTATTTGTCTTGTTTATTTTGCACAATAAAGAGTTTACATACAATTTTACGCGGTTAAGTCCCGACAGAAATACTTTAAATATAAGGTTAAGGTATTTTATTGAATCAGGCGTTACTTTGCGGAGGTCCATTTCAATGAACACAAAATATTTACCTTGCTACTCCGCTACTTAAGCGCTACTTAAGTGTAAGTAGCGGAGTAGCAAGGTAAATATTTTGTGTTCAAGGTTAAGGTATATGATTTATCAAGGTTTTGTATAAATTGTTTAATTGTTGAAATTAGTTTTATACCTTAAGTTTTAATATTAGAACTTATTTTTGATCATCGATTCACAGTAGAATACAATAACAGCGGCACGCGAGACTAAAATCTGCAATAACTGTGCTTAAATGAGAAAACAATATAAAAAACAAAACAATTATAACCAGGACCATCTGATGTTGTGCCTGAGCACTACAAGACAATGAGATAAAGCAAGTAGAACGTTAAGATATAAGGCTGGTCCAAAGTTTCCTCTCTAAATAAGAGGTAGGTAATTTATTATCTTTCCTTTCTATCCAGAAACTTTTAAACCTGCAGATAAGTTTTATCTCTTACCACCCAAAGAGCTAAGTGCCAAAGTTCAGTAATGAAGTGGCACTATACGACGAAAGTTCAGTTCTTAAGACGGTATTCATTTCTTGTTCTTTTTCCAATTTCTAAATACCACTTGGAAATTGAGCAGACATTTAAAAACTGTTGTTCTCTGTAGCGTATTTGCATTTGAATTACTTCGTTCGGCTTCTTTTTATCAGCCGATTGTTTCCATTAATTCTTAACAAAACATTGAGTGCAAAAGTTAGAAACCAAACCAAGCGTAACCATATTAACAGCGCGATTCGTACGTCAAATTCAAAACAAGATTATCTCGCAGCCTCGCAACCGAGATTCTATCAACATCTCAAATGGCAGGAATCACAAAAGTTATTATATGTTGATATGGATCTAAGGGATTTCAAACAAAAAGCATTGGGTTATTTTTTCCAATTTCGTTACGGAGTTGTTTGTGTAGGCAACGTAAGGAAGTCGTCGTTTCGATTTCCGCGAGTATTCGATTTGGTAGCATTGTTATCGAAATCGGGAGAGTACTGGCTGGAAAGAAGCAATATTTTGTATTACTTCACCTCTTATGAAATGTTAAAGAACTTCTTGGCAATGCAGGCAAAGATGGCTTACAAAATGTTATTTCTGTGAATTTAAATCATTTAAAAATAATAAGGTTAAGGTTAGCTGTAATATTTTAAGGTTTTGTTTATAAATTAATGATAAATAGCTATTACCTGGCAGGTATGTATGTAAAAATGTCTCCGATATTGGCGTAGTAGGAAGCATTATCAAATCGTTTTCGTATTGTCAACTCGTTAAACAGGTTAATAATGCCCGTTTAGAGCCCTATAAATAAAGGTAACTGGCAGAACTGCTAGTGCTTTATTTATGTTACATTTGCAGTAAAAGATGCACTACCTCTTATGATTGCATCGCATTGCCAGTAGCTAAACGTTGCAACATCATCTTGCACAATGAAAACCGACATCGCACCAGAATAACCAATCTCAACTTCACATAGAAGTGTTGATTATAAAACTAAACATGCACATTTCGCTTTGATTCAACACTGGAGAGGTAATAAAAGTTTATCTTTATGCAATCTAACCGTGAATGTACAAATTAGATTACTTGTGTTGCAAAAGGTCTGTATACAGCTGAGTTTAAACTGTTCATGCAATTTTGCTTATACTTTTAAAAACATTACTGTATTGGGCTTCTGATTTGATAAATACATATTCGATGTTTCTCTGATCTGTGGTGTGATGTTTTGTATTTCATATCCAAATAATAAAATAAAATAAAATGAAAAAGCCATGTTTTCCACTGCCCATTTCACAATATTGATTAGTAAACATTGCATTAGACATTGTTATTCATGCATTAAGTATTAGAAATTTTTAGTTTTTATACAATTTTATCTTCTTTTTCGGGAATCTTAATTTCTTAATTCTTAGTAGGTATTCTAGTCAACGCAAACTTCACGAATCGAAATGTTACATTAGGTCCTAATTCGTTATTATTTCCACGCATTGAAAATATTACATAAACTGGAAAGTAGATTTTTTTTTCTTTCTTTATCAATGAAACTTAACTTTTCAGACCGTCTTAAGCTGCCCCAGCAGAGTGGAAAGATAGTAAAAATTAAGTTCTAAAGGTAGTTTATACCGCCAGTAAGAAACTAAAGTAAACCTTCGCGGCTCCAACTCGTGAAAGGGAAAATTGTTATGAAATCATAGCGCGGCTTCTGTCCGCCACAAGCAGGAACCGAACACTTTATAGCTTTGCGGGTAATAACTCGTTTGAACTTAGAAGTAGCCAGCTCATAGTTCAGCCAATACTCCGGTAAAGACTGTATAGATTTGGGGCCTACATAATTATAACGGATAGCCGAAAATTGTTTGTTCCCAATGATCGTTTGGTCTAAACGTTTTCTTTAACTTATTCTTTAATGAAACTATAGGTCTATTTGTATACATCTAATTACCATCACTTGATTATGTATGACTGTTTGTTTCTTAATAAAAGAAAAAAAAAATATAAGATAAACAAGTCTAATCTGATTTTACTTTTTGCCTTTGTAAAATATTTTCCGAAATATTTTCAGTTACCACTGGAGAAACTTTGGACTAAAATGATCATTCGATCAAACACTGCATTATATCCATTTTTGACCCAATATCCTCTGTCTTTAGTATATTAGCCAGAGAAAGAATAATGACCCGTTTCTTTGCGGTGGTGGAATAAGGGCCTTACTCAATTTAATTTCAAACCACTTTACGAGTCAAGTTTGTTTAAAATTTTACTGTATCTAACCTTGTTCAGATAAGCCTGTCCTTAGTGATACCTATGGGCGATTCAGTGCATAACATTTTATGTGTGATTGCTTTTATATTGCTTTATAATTAATTTTCGTATCGAGCAGTAAAAACGGAGACGACTTGTGCTTGTTGTATAATAAATATCTTAATTAATAATACTAATCCATCTGAAGAAACGGGGATGTAATGGAAAAGAGAATAGGACGATACCATCCAGTAGGCAACATAATGGTAGGTATACTATAGTACAAAGTAATAATAATATTTTTTAATAATGACAATAAATAATTTTTGTTTCAGGTCCATAACATTATATAGCGGATAACAGGACCTTAATATATCCTCGTTTCGTGTAAAGTGTGCACATTTCAATTTCTTAATCATGAGCCATCTCCTTCTTGAGGTCAGATAAAATAAGATCCTATTCTTGGATGCTGATAGAACACATCTAGCAATCAAAACAATCACTTTCTAAGTTACTTGAGCCATGAGGTACCACTTTAGGTAGGTATTTCAACATCGACAAAACCCGTGCATTATAAGTTGTGACAGTTCATTACTTTTCTAAAAATAGTATTGCTACTTGCATTCTTGCTCGGATAAGTCTCAGCAATTGATAAACTGTAGCAAGCGTGCTTTATGTCTGTGGCTTCAGTGTTATCTGCCTGAATAACGTCGACAAGCAACAAGTTTACTGCCAAGTAACTGCCAAGTATACAGGGATCAACTTGGAAACGCAACTCTGATGCTTTGAAAGCGGATCTAACTTGATTTCGAACGATTTTCCAACTTCATAGTTTAGTAACATTGTCAATGAACTTGTGTTTTGTTTTGTGTAAGGTCAGTTTCTTTTGTTTTGTGCCCAAAATACGGGGTTTATTTATGAACAGTGACAGTAACTAACGTTTCTATGCTGTGATTTATTTTAATATATAAAATTTTCTAAAATTATATTGGCAATGTCTCCTGATTTTTTTATTTATTTTAAGTATTTATCATTGCATAGGTCACAGATGATAAGTTACGAGTATTTAAATTTCAATTAAATTTTCCATTATAGCGCAGCAGCGTTTCTGGTGAGGTTGACTTGCACAGCATATTGCAATTGATATTTCTAACTACATTCATTCGATATATTTTCACTAGGAGACGTTTCTGTCGCCCAAGTGAAATTAGTTTGGTTGTTAAGAGTAAATTTATAGGCTGGCACTGTCCGTGAAACATTCTGGAATATTCAAGACACAGTCGCAAGACAAATATAGGAGTTGCAGGCCCGTGTCTGATTTACTGACGCTGCCTCGGGAGAAGGGTGAGAGCGTACCAGGATGTCAGAATGTTTGACGTTATGTAGCAGACGGAAGATGAATAGTTGGCTTGAAAAATATGCTGCTGATGATGTCTGATATGCTGGTAGCACAGACTGCGATCGCGGCTTGTAGAAATGAGATAGCTGTGAAAAAAATCTGATGATCTTTTAATGTTAACTCTACACTTAAATTCCCGTGAGAGACGATAAAAAAACCTAATAGGTTCTTAAAATTAATGTGAACGTTTTTTAAGAAATAGGGTGGGAAACGAGCAAGTTTGCCGCCAGGTTAGGTGACCGCCTACGGACACCAACACTAAAGGATTCTTGATGTTTCGCCAGCCTAGAAGGCTAGAAGATCTCGTGTGTCACTCTTCACGTTGAAACACAGCAGCACAAGCAATGCTGCTTATATCGGCACAGGAATAGGATTAGCGTGTAAGATGATGGTAGCGATCCAGACCACTCTAACAAGTAGATACAGTCAGCGTCATATAGTATGAAACATCCAAAGCGACCAAAAAGTTCTGCACGCCATACT
The DNA here is from genome assembly GCA_963854515.1 of Pandemis heparana. NCBI lineage: Eukaryota > Metazoa > Arthropoda > Insecta > Lepidoptera > Tortricidae > Pandemis > Pandemis heparana. Next base: position 5,610,468 of record OY978016.1, on the reverse strand, counting down.
GTACAGTCACTGTCATAATGGTATGTAACGTCCAAAGTGACCAAAAAGTTCGAAGCACTTTTCACACATTTTATAAAATAAAAAACAATTGATCGTTAAATAAATAAAAAACAGTTCTACTCAGTTCTACCGATACAAATTTTGACTAGAGCCCTATTTGTTTTTTGTTAATATAGTGGACAACTCTGTTATTTCCTAAGTTGCATTAGCAATGCTTCCGCTCGCCACAAACCAAGGTGAAATATTTGTCTGACGTGCCGTTCGGCCGCGATTCTAAATCTTGTCGCGTGCTGCCGCCGATATCGACGCCTCGATACTGCAGATTAAATTTTCCTACGTGTTGCAAACTTATGTGCCCCGGTGATGTGAAGCAAACCAGCACCACCATTATACTTGAAATATATCTAACGGCAAATACATCATCAACGAAAAAAATAAAATCTCCATCAGTCCTGCAAAAGATAACTCGAATAGTAAAACTGTTATCTGATTTCTATGTCACGCTCAAAAGTAAACAGGATTTTTATTACAATTCTTATTAATGAGCAGCAAAAATTACTTTCTAAACGACACTGAAAATTAGAACACATAGAAAAATCCGAAAAGTAAAGCTATGGCCGGGAAATAGCCATAGCTTTACTTTTCGGATTTTTCTATGTTCTAATTTTCAGTGTCGTTTAGAAATTAAATTTCTAACGGTAAAACGTAAAAAAGTAAACATTAAAAATCAAGAAGTAAAATTTCTTGATTCATTTGATAGCAAAAATTACAAAAATTACGACATCCTTTCTATGCATAAAATCGGCGGCAAAATTCCCATTTCCGATAGCTTAATTGGTCCGTTTTGACCCAACAGAAAAGCAATTACGACCATTCAATCAATGGGCGAAGCTCGGGATCGCAATTAAAGGATTATTATCCCCCTAGGACCCCTTGAACCCATCTTAAATCACAAAAGACAGTTCGTTATGCGTTTATGACCGTAAACTCGTAGTAGATGCCGTTTCAAACATTAGTTTTCTCCAATGCATCGCGGCCGCTATCCGGAGTCAACTCGTCCGAAATCGTGTACTGATGTAAATGGAAGAACGTGCTAAAACGCTCTATCATATCCCCATAAAAAGTAACGAGGGTGGAACATGACGCGGTCTACTCCAGAAATGGTTAGAGTGCAACGATCGTAGCGGAATATCATTTGTCATAGTTATTTATGTGTAATATTTCTCGAGTTGGAAGCGGTTGGGAGCCGCGGGGCAGCATGAGCGCGGAGCAGCGGGAGATACGCGGCAAAAATGGCGGCAGCACGATGTCGCCGGCTGACCCCGCGCCAAGCTCCATTATCCTAAATAACGCTCACTGTTCCTCTCGTTCAACCATTTGAGTTGAACACCTTACTTGAGAAGTCGAGACCGAGACAACTTGAGAAGCAAACTATACGTGTGGTGAACAGACGTAATCTGATGCGGCGCTTCGCTTATTATAAATTCTAATACACCATCTCATAACAACGCTCACGTTATGCTCGCCGATCGATTTGTAAAGATACCGGGTCAGCCTGCAGCCTCATTCACGCAACCAAACGCTCGTAAAATTTTATTGCTAATTTACTTCATGCATTCACAAAACTAAAGGCACATCTAACAATTTTTTCTCTTGTAAACGAGGCGTTCGAGGATTCCGCCGCTAATGCGAAATCCTAGGAATTCGGTTAATGCTCCCCAATCGGATTATCTCTAATCCCAAACTAGGTGGATTACAAAATCCCGGTTTAGTATAATGGGCTTCCCATAACTGCCTTTTTTGTTGACACGTGTACGGTAATTTGATGCGAGTCTTTATTGGTATATTAAAATCGTGGGAGGAAATGAATTCTTTATCTTCGTTCAGGTTCATAGATCTGAAGGGAAATGAGTTTTTCAACGTGACGTATTTTGGGAATGTTCTTTATGATAAAAGCTCGCGGATCAAATTCCTTAATGGCTCACGTTGCTTATTGGTTTTGTGAATGTAATGTAGTGAAAAGCGCGGGTCAGCACCAGGCGGCGTAGCGGTCAATACCATTTATTGATTTTCCGCTTTTAATATACTTAAAGCAGTTGAAATGTAGGCTACGTCGGCCACGTTCAATCAAAGTCTTTAACGAGGTTAACACTGGATATACATACCCATTCGTAACCGTAATTCTGAGTAACTTAGCGCTTACTAATAACGTTGGAAATACAAATCTAATTACTAGGTATTACCGAATACCCTTTTCATTAATTAATAACTTACGTGGGTTATAATCGGAAAACGGTCGACGAAAAGAAATGAGCATGGAGAGTGAAAAGAGATTAAAAAATCCTATCAAACAAGAACACAGTCAAAAGCTTTAGAAGTTCACGGTAATATTACGGTAGTATATTCTAATTCTATGGATAAAAGAGTCTCAACGAAAAGCATTTACTTGTAACGTGTAATCGAAATCAACGAATAGATGCTTAAGTTAGAATGTCGAGAATGCCAGGCATTTAAAAGTAAGTGACCAATGCTTAAGTTAAACCATTTAAAAACAAAAAATAATAACAAATTTAAAAGCCTCTCCGCGTAATGTTCATGCATATGTATTGTGATTCGCCGTATGAGTTTTTCATCTCCCCGTTTTGATTTTTAATGTGTACTTAGAGTAGAACAAACCCAGCAAATGAATAGCTTGTCTAATGACGTTGCTCTATAAAATAAAATAACAATGTAAGTAATTACTTGACGTTTTATAACTCGCTACATTGTTGTACAGCGTGCAATATACGTATGTGCTAGATCGCCGTCGCAATTGTCGATATTCCCTGCATCGGTATTACAAGGTACCATGTCGCATTTTCAAAGAAACCAACATTATACCCTGTAGAAGAAGCACAGGGTTTAATTCTCACTACTACCAAAAGAATACATAGAACCTAGCAGAAACGAATTAGGAATTTAACGAAGATAATTAAGAAGATAAGAGACTAAATAGGAAGCGAATCTGTTCGATCTAAGAGCGGAGGCAAACTTATTAGGGCTTATTAATGTCGTTCGTTTAACATCGTGACCTCATAGCACGGTCCATTACAACAGTGACACTTTACTGCATTATTTAGGCTGCTTTAAAAGAAGGTTCAATTTCATAAAGTATGTCATTTGTTCTTCACTATTTTAACGGTTAAGGCCAATAACTAGAGAATGATAAAAAAACAGTTTATAAGATAATGATCTGTCTGCTCATTATATGTATTTCAGCCCTTCGTTGGGGCGAGAATTGAGCCGACACTTTGATTAGCTTATTCATTTACAAAGTTAGGTACTTTTTCGCGGAAACGGCCTTTTTGCAACCATTATAAGTACGCCTGTTGCTCTCTACGCCACGACTTGACCATTTTATAAATGGCAGCGTATTTCCTCCATAACAAGGCCCATAGGGTATTTCAATCTCGCTGAAATGCAAAAGCACATGTAACTGCCGCCTACCGCGTAATCGTATATCGACAGATCACGAAATGAAATGCTAGTAGGTAACTATTTAAGTAAATGAAAACTGCGCTACACTACGCTGCTGTTATAAATTGCATCGTTTCATGTTTAATAAACAGGGAAGTGTCAATGGCGATTTAAATTGCTAGTGTCTATTTGTGTGCGTAAAACGGACGTAGATTTTGAATTTTAAAATCAAAATGACGCCACTAAGTTTATCAAAGTAGCTTCGACGGACAGTTGAGAGTTGAGACAGTTAGTTGTTGTTTGCCAAAATTTTATTGGTTGAATTTGCAAAGCTGTGGATGAGAATGGCACAGGTACCTACTGTGAAAAGTGGCATGAAAACGAACGGTATTTTTATTGCAGTGGCTGGTCGTGGCGTGGGCTGTTTTGAGAAAAATTTGAACTCAGTATTCATTAATGATCGTAAAGACAACTGCGTTTCTTTGAACCTTAACCTAACTGTTTAGTGGAAATTACAGCCAACGACGATTTTTCTAGCCGCTACAATTTATTTAATAAAGCGTCCCCATTATTTTCCTTCAAAAGTGTAACTTAGTATAATATTATTACTTTTTAAAGCGGTAAATCTGGACAAAGATATAGTTATTGCGGGACACACGCGAGCCCTTTGACCCGGTTAGTTTTTAGAGTACCGTAGACTAAGAAAAGGAATTTATTGCTAAGCCTACGTGTATTTAGTGTAAATTCTATAGTCCTATAGTACCTATTTACACCAAGAAAGGTTGTGGAAGTCGAGCTCGCGCCCGAACTAAATGAAAGAAACTTTGTTCTTTGTTTCTGTATTGTTTTGTACTGTTTTGTGGTGTTCAATAAAGAGTATTTGTATTGTATTGTATTTTTGTGTGACTCGACCCAAATACTGTGATGGTACGGAACCTTTGATGCGTAAATCCAACTCGCACTTGACCGGAATTTGAACATTTGGGTAAATGTTGCTGTAGAAAGACTCGAGTAAACAAATACCCGGATGTTTAGTGGCAAATATTTTATTTTGCTTTTTTTTTCAGCGCTTTTCTTATAGCAGTGATGTTTATTATGATATTAAATATTAGATTTCGAAGATTTTTGAGACTTCGCTGTGTTATGAAGAGCATACTCATATATTTTAGTTAGTTAAAACAATAATAAAATATGTGGCATAAATATCGATACAACCATCATGCCAAATAATATGTATCACTGACCTTATTGTTTGTGGCATTATTTTTAGGTATATACTTGTAGAATGTATGATGTTTTTGACGTCTTGGTAACGTACATATCGTCGCTTCGGAGGTAAAGATACTAAAGCGACACTTTGGGCCAAATTGAGTTATATATACCATCGGAATCAGCAAATTTTTCTGCGTCGATCTATCTGGGTTTCAGGACGATCGGAGGACTTTTTTGGCGCTTTAGTCCCTGAAAAATCAGTGAAATTTGGGACACTAATTACTAATCCGACGCTTAAATTGAGTGTTTTCTCTTTAGTGCTTTTACCTGTTTTAGTTTCTATACCATGTATATTGTTAAGTCATTTGTAATTTTTCACCGTTAAATACATTTGGCGTTTTAGTACTCTGTGCATATTAAGAAATTTGATTCTTCGTCGCTTTAGTTAATTGTTCCGTTATATTTTGAAGTTTTGGATGCTTTTAGTATTATGGTTAAACTGATAAGAATATATTTAAGTCGTTTGAGTATTTAGTACAAAACAGTTAACATAATTTGTGGTGTATTAGCGTTATTACAACGTATTTTCAACGTATTACAATGATATTTTCATACAAATTGTAGATATTATGCCAAAGCAATCTAGACTTAAATCGTAGGAATTTAAGTTACAATCACTTTACCAAGGATACTATGCGCGGCTGCGGCGAGCTTTTTATCACTTTTCCTGTCCCACTCCCCCTCGCATTGTTGCGAGTGGTGCGCGCTCGCGCTCGCTTACTGTCAGTCCGTTCCAACCACTGAACGTGTTGCTGCGCGCGCGTCTTTTGTTAATATCAATAAAATAATAGAGCATGTTGGCGACAAAACGTGAAATACCTAAGTGATCGTGATTACTATATGGTGAGAATTATATGGATCGGAAATAGGATCTGATATACAAACATACATACAGTCACGCCTCTTTCCCATAGGGGTAGGCAGAGACTACTTTGTTCCACTTGCTACGATTTTGACATACCTCTTTCGCTTCATCTACATTCATCAATCTCTTCATATATGCTCGTCGGTTCCGAGTACTCTTGACCTGTCATTTTTTCAAAACGTCTCCTGTTTGGTCCAGCAACGTCCGTCTAGCCCTTCCCCTCCCAACGCAACCATTCACAGTCCCCATATAGATCTGTTTAGTTAGTCTACTTTCATCCCCTCTCTATGTGACCTCAGCATACTTCTTTCTATCCTAGTCACTATATCTTCTTTCACACCAGCACATTCCCTTATCACACTATTCGTTATTCTGTCTTTTAGTGTCACCCCTTCCATATACTTCTTAACGCTGTCATTTCTGCTGCATTATTCTACTTTAAAGAAAGAAAGAAGACACTTTTTCCTTTCATGCTTCTTTTGCCATACCCAACTATCGCTGCCATACATTAGTGTTGGGACGACCACCCCTCTGTGAACAGCCAGACGCGCCTTGACCATGTTTCCTGCATTCACTCTTTTTCAATATCACTTTCACACTTTCCATCTTTCGTAAACGCCGAGCCCAGATATACAAACTCTTTTATCTGTTCTACTTTCTCACCCGCAATAATAACTTTCCTCCATAATTTTCTCCTTCCATTCCATTCTCCTTCCATAATTTTCGTCTTGCTTACATTAACTTTCATAGCTTTCCCTTCCAATGCCCCACATAAAACGTTAGCCATCGTTTGCAACTCCTCCTCCGACGATGCCAACAACACTTGGATGGTTAATTCACTCATTCTTGATCCACAGTCATTCTCTTTCAAATCATTCAGGCACGTATCCATGAATAGGTTGAACAGCCACAATGACGCAACACATCCTTGTCTAACACCTTTTTCGATGCTAAACCATTCAGTGTACGCCCGTTTATCCTCACACAAGCACTAGAATCCTCATAGAGAGATTTTATTGCTCGTATCAGATTACTATTCACCCCATGCATAGATAACGCTGACTCATTCCTCATCACCCTGTCATACGCCTTCTCCAAGTCAACGAATAAGCTGTATATTTTGTGGCCTTTAGCCATATACTTTTCGGTTATATCACAGAATAAATAATAGTATACGCCGCAAGAAAAAGACTTGATCCGTGCATCCCATTCGCCTTCTAAAACCCGCTTGTACATCCCATATTTTATTATCGGTCTCTTTCATAAGTCTTTCAATTAGTATCTTCGCATACAGTTTGCCGACGACGCTGAGAAGGCTTATTCCGCGGTAATTTTTGCAGTCTAGTTGTGACCCCTTTTCCCTTGTACAGCGGCACAATCACGGCCTTACACCAATCCTCCGGTACCCGACCGTTCGTCCAGCACAAGTTGAAAAGGTGGCACAACTGACTAACTAGTAAATACCACGCCTTCACCGGCTCTCAGCATTTCGACCGACACCCTATCATATCCCGCAGACTTTCCTAACTTCATTCTTTTCATAGCGTTCACAATTTCATCCATACCTATATCATTTTCCTGACTTCTTTCTTTCATCTCTCCGGCATGAGCCGGTACTTGGACTGGTTCTTCTGCTCTTTCAAACAAACTTTCAAAATATTCCTTCCATCTTTTTAGCACACACTCTTCTCCTTTTGTAACACTCCCATCCTGGGTTCTGATTTCACTCGGCTTCGAGGCTGTGTTTTTGCCACAGGCTGTCTTTATAGACTTCTTAATATTTGCCCAAAAGTCATCAGCAAGCCTCCTATCAAAACTATCTTCATGTTCTTTCCTCTTCTTCGTCGTCTTTACTAATCCTTTCACTCTTTTGTATTGATCTTTCGCTTTACATACTTCATCCGTCACCTTTTGCGTTCTTCGATTAGCCTTTTTCGCTAACCAATCCAACCATGCCTTCTTCTTTTCTAAAATCACCTGTTGTATTTCAGCATCCATCTATACGTTCCTCTTCTTTCTCCCTTTTCCCCTTTTGCACACCCCGCACACTTTAGTAGCAACATTCACAACTCCTTCCTTAAATGCCGTCCACACCTTTTCTATCTCACATACCTCATCTACATCCCGAAATCGATCCTTTAATTCATCCTTTTACTTTTCTCTTATATTCTCGTCTTGCAGATTCTCTACTTTTATTCGCTCTAGGACACTTAGTGGGTTCTTTGACCTGGTGCAGCCATCGTTTGAACAGACCACTAATTCGGCATATCACCAGGTGGCGGTCTGTATGGATGCCGACTCCGCGGTATGCGCGAGTGTCCCTGACTTTCATTCTCAATCTTTCATCCACGATCACGAAGTCAATCATACTCTTCGCACTTCCATTTTCTCTTGTGTACATATGGATCTTTTTATGTGCAAACATTGTGTTTGTCACACAAAGATTCCACTCCAAACACACTTCAAGTATACTTTTCCCGTTTTCATTCACTCTTTCATCCCCAATCTCACCAAGCACTCTTTCATACCCGTCACGCTTTTTACCTACCCATCCATTAAAATCACGTAGCATGATAATCCCCTCGTTCTCCTTGCATTAAAATTTCATTAAATTGCATTAAAACTTGTCTCTTTCAGTTTTGTCTTTTATAGACCCACTCGCTCCGACATCCGTCAGTCCATATGTATACACCGAGAATGAAGATACGAGTGAGTCTGGCCTGCCTGACAAGCCTGGGACTCACACACTCAAACTCAATCACTTACTCAGCCACTCTTGCGGAAAGTATGACATCAACTCCTTGACAGCCTCGATTGGCACCGGACCAATATGGCCTGTAGGGTTCATGTTCGATGGTGTCACATCCTTTCCGCTTGGTCTCATTCACACAGAACATCAATATGATCCATCATCTGACACACTTCGTCTATTTTATCCTGCATTCCTCCTCTAACATTCAAATTAGCGAAGCGGCTCTCCCTAGCCCACTTCTCGCCCCCGTAGTGAACGGGACGTGACGGGTTGCGAACCTCGTCGCCGCCATCCTGGACATCAATTTTATTTATAAATTGAACCATTTCGTTCCCACGAGCAGCCAGGGAATGGATGTCTGTCCTGGCAGAGCCCCGCATGCCAGGATAAGGCAAGCCTTTGACTGGGATCGCCTTGTCCCCAAGGCTATTTGGCACTAGTTTTTTGGCATTAGTATATTGTCTTTCAAAACATTCAACTTGCAAGTCTACTAAGTATTTGTAATGTTGTATGATTATCATTTAATCAGTGCTTAAGCATTATGCAATTGTAAAATAGTTTGATTTTTGGTGAATAAGCATTAAACACAGTTTGATAAGAAAATGACTAGCGCCATTAAGTAAATTGAAGATATAAAAACTAAGATAAATATCCCGTTAGTCATCTGAAATTATGATATATTAAACCACTTCTTACGTTTAGTCCTTTTACCTTATTGTGTTGTCTCAAAAAGTTGAAGACGAATGACTAAAGCGCCACCTATCTCCTGAACTATTGTACTTAGGTCAAAATTATAGACTTCAGTTCATAGTATGCTAAATTAGCTTTCATACAGTCTTAGAAATTCTAGAATGTGTTCACAAGGAAACGAGTTATGAATTTTTTTCGTTAAAAAAAACTTTAAATCGCTCTCCTGTAAAGTTGGTCAAATGTCGCTTTAGTATCTTTACCTCCGAAGCGACGATATTTATGTCCTTAGCTGTAGGTAACTATTATACATAGATACCTAGTTAAATGTTTTTAAAGATCTCTTTGAAATTTGAATTTTCTTTGTGTGCGCTACATTTTAAAAACCTTTCCTGAAAAATACCTACCAAATATCTTCCCATCAAACTGGCAAGATTAATTATTGTCATGCTAATTTCTTAAACTGGGTCAAAAAAAGGCCAACTAAAAACAATACCAGAACAACTGGGCACTTATCAATCTAATTTAAGGCCGTTGTCCATCGAGGCCAAGAAATATTGGCGCTAATAATAAAAAAAGACGGAGAGGAGAAATTATCTTCAATTATAAATTTTAATTAAGATGCTGGCTAATTCACTAGATAATTAATCCATGATAATGAATCCCATAAGTTCTCATGGGACATGGATGGAGGATTCTGCTTGAATGCTTTATTTAAATAACATAAAATTAAACGAGCAAAGGCCAATTGCCATTAAATATTAAATCTGTTTAAAGCTGTTAAACCTGGTTTTAGTTTGACGATTTTCTACAATCCCACAACTAAACTGCACTTAAAACTGATAATAGGTCCAAGTTTTTGCATAATACTTTATTATTTAACTTGTTTTACGTGAGTTAATTTGAAGTAGATTTCATAATTATGATTGGGTAATGTTAATGGGTACAGTAACTAGGATTTTATTGCTCTAGTACATTATGTTAAATGAAATAGGGTCGAAGTTAACAGTCACGTAGGTACCCAGTTTCAGTTGATGAGTCATCAACGGATGTTTTGGCGCAATAAAAATGTATCGGTGAGCTTTTTTAGTTCTTTCTATGGCGAGTAGGCTTTAACACCCAATATTGCCGACATAAGAGTTAGTCTGAGAGAAAATTAATGCAAATTGAAACGGGGGCGGGCTAGCAATCAACTGTGATGGATTTAAGGTCAAATAACTAACTTTTGTATTTGCCTTTTTGGGTCCGCTTCCCGAACAGACCCATTAATTTCTGCCAAAAACTAGGCTTTAGCTTTTATTGTTTAATATTTTAACCCGGTTTCGGGCTCGAGTGTAACAAAATTAATTATTTTTAAGACCAACTTTCGAAACACTTCGATTTCAATTAGCTGCGCGATTAACAATCGATTTATCCCAAACTAATACGTTAATCCGTTGGGCCTGTCAATTAATAACAAACCAGTGTTGTCAGTCATTACGATATAAGTTACAATACCAATAAACTAATACAAATGGTTCTCAAATCGCGTCTCGGTCGTGTCGACAAGCTTTATTGACAATCAGCTATAACTATAACATTACACAAAGATTTTGATCCGGATAGTATTAGAGCTCATATAAAATTTATTATCAAGATGTTATTGTGCAATTTGAAGTGGTACTGTTAACGAGCGGATCGTAAAAACGTTTAAGATAAATTATAATCGTTTCGGTGCTGGTTGATCGCTCGCACTTTGTTCTGCGCTGAACGTAGTTTGTCACTTAGTGATAAGATCTCATAATGCACTTGTCACGGCCCAATAAGGAAGAAAAAAAACCTTCACGAAACCAAACAGCATTAGATTGAATCAGGCGTTAGTTTGCAGAGGTTACTAATGGACAAAAACAATTGCCTTGCTAGTCCGCTACCGCAAGCAAGAAAGAAAGAAAGAAAGAAGACATTTTATTCGTTTTGCTAGACACACAAATATAAGAGCATACACACAATTTTATAGAAAAGGAACAAAAAAAAAACACAGACATGAAAATTGAATCATCAGCGTTGTGTGTCTGTTGTGTGTGTCGTTGTTTGTGGCAAGCGCGTGTATTTGATAAGCGGACCCTTAGATATGGTAAATATTAATTGCGATAAATGTACGAACGATATCACAAAAATGTTCATAGCTAGAAAGGCTTTATATAATGATGATATCTTGTGATTCTACAGCGAGGACAAGGGGCTCAAAGTACGGACTTCTACGCATCGCAGTCTATGCTCTGGCCCAAGATCTTAACAGTTGGAACCTATTGAGATCTCTTTCTCGCCCGATCCATGTCGTTTGCCACTTTGGTGTTTGGAGAAATGGATATCGGGTCTCCGCAACACGTATTTAATCCAGCGCCACTAACGTGACAAGACTCTCGGTCTATTAGCGTTAGGTTTGGTTTGGTTTAAAGGTCTTATACAAGCTGTCTTAAATTATTCTGGAATATTTTAGCAGAGGTCTGTTTGATTGAACGATCCTGTTTTTATCGGTATTTTTGGGTACTAATTAAGGCATTCATTTCACGCCGTATGCGTATCTATGAACATCGACCCATGAATATTAACATTTACGGGGTGCTAGTCAAAGTAAGCCAACCCCTTCTGCTGAAATATTTTGGATCAATTTTGAGACACATAGCAATCAGTATAGCAATTAAATTACATTTTATGCTAAAAACTATTTTAGGATTCGTAAGGGATTATTATTATATGACCATGAGGTGCACAATTTATTCGTAATGTTGCACACACATTTTAGTCGGGTACAAATATTTCAATCTGTTCAGCTTTTATTGCACGGTATGAAATTCGAAACTTTTACGACAACGACACTATTATGTTATTCTGGTATCGTGAATCAAGACCAATACAAGCTAGGTCTACTTGAGCTCTAAACTTAGAGCAATAAACCAAGAAGAGGTAATAAGCAATATGATTAAAACTAAAAAATATAATACCAGTGGTCGTACTTGTTATTCACCAAAAAATTACTAAAAATGTTATCTATAAGTGTGTGTACGCGCTCGAGACGATTTTATATGCGAAAACTTACACTAGAGGCTCAGTATGTAGTAAGTAGGATTTCTGGAATAATATACTGTTAAGCTTCTTTTTATCTCGAGATTCTCACAAATTGGATTTATATTCTCGGAATTTCACCTGCCAAATAAAGCCGCTGGTAATCATTATAATATTTGTCATTTTGTATGCCTACACTCCTCCACTGGCTGTCGAAAATGACTGACTATTGTATAGAAATGATTCTGCGTGACGCCTTTGGTTTTTAATGCTCCAAGGCTCTCAGTGAGGTGTTATGCAAGCCAGAGAGCTACCATCCGGTACACTTGATAAATTCGCACTCCGCGAACCACTTTCTCTGGTCACGTTCCATCTGAATACTGCATTTATTGTATGAAGTAATAAGTTCTCTTACGACATTTGATTTTATGTATAAAAAATTGAGTGATAATCTCATTCAAGGATGTAGGTAATAGATTCAAAGTCATTACGTTATTAGGAATTAAACATTTGGTTCAATTGCGGCTGTAGACAAGAGGATTAATATTAAAGGGTCGAAATGTTTGACCTAAAAGCTGATAATGTTACAGCTTTTGTTAACAAGAACCATCACGACAGTAAATGCTTCTATTTTGAGAAACAATACTGCACTTCGAATCTTGGTTATAAAAATCTTCAAGGTTTGCAATTTTGTACCATAAAACTGAGAGCATTGATGGCTACGGGGAACTATCAATTTGGGGTCCTAAAGCGAATGTCCAGACGCAGACGTAAAGGCCTTAAGGGATCGGAGCGACGGGGTTAACACCAGTTCTCTGCATAAAGGCATATTACTCAATTGAGTCGTAAAAGCGGCACCTCGCTTCTGAGAATTTTTGAGAGCCTTATACGATTCTTACTCTTAGAATGCGGTTTTGCAGTTTCCCGCTATTTTATATCGATTAAGCTATTAAAAGCGATGCAGTCGCAATGTTGTGTTTATCGTGTCGTGAACTCAGAACGAAAACCCTGTGCGTATATTTAGTATCGAATTGAACTTTCTAAATTTGCTGGAGCGTTATTGGTGATATACTTTTTGTCAGGGCTGTACGTAGAAAGGTGATCGTTATGCGCTGTATCACTAACTTGGATACGATTTGGACCGAAAACCGCAACATCTTTAGTAAACAGTTACCTCCTTATTAGACGCTGCCATGCCATTCACGGTACTTTGACGTGTTCAATTACCTGCCGATAACAAGACCTTGTAATGTACAAGACTCTAAACATAATTATTAGTAGCACCACAAACCATTTTGTACCATATGGCTATAGGGTAAGAGTGCATAGTGGACGCCGTATACTGATTACACGGGACGCTTTTTGGAGCACCAATTGCCTGTTACCGTTACATCGGACATTAGATCACGTACATTGTGTAAAAAGTTCAAACGTGTCAATGATTGATGTGAAAACCAGGGTTCCTATTATATCACTCAAGATACTCTCCGCCTCGTTTTCTGGACAAAGCTTGTTTACAAACACGGTGCTATTGATATCAATGATAAATAGGCACTAGAGGCACTTGTAATTATATAACATCGATTAAATGAAGCAATACATTAAAATGCCAGTTGGCGACAAGCTTTTAACACTACCTACTCGAACGCGTGGGAACCACTGATCAAAACGAACGACATTTTTCACTCAACAGACAGTTATAGCAGCAACTGATTAAATTAACGTAAAGAAACATTTCGACTATTCAAGTCTCGAATTGACTTCCGAAATAAAGAACACAATTGCTGCCTATTTCATGCTTAATTCCGATGAAATTGAAGCTGTTTTTTGAGCAGCCGCAATCATTAATATAAATGATAGCGTAGACGACACCTTTGAATGCTAGATCAAGTAGCATCCTCAAAGTATTAATATTCAAAGGAATACTTCATACAATATGCAGGAACTAGCTCGGGTCTAACTGCGGAGTCCGGGTTCTTTGTCGTCCCACGCTTTGGCAAAGGCATATTGTCCAGGGTGAGATTCAAAATAAAATTATAAATAAACTTAATGATATGGCTGGGCGGCAGTGTCGCGACAATGCGCGGGGTGGTTCCCTGGCACCGGATGCTGGTTATCGTCGGGATTATCATAATTATACACATTCGAGTGACACACTCTCGTGACGAATTGTGCTTTGACTTACGCAACGTCACTGCGGCTTTATATCTTTGTAATTGTGGCATTAGCATTTAAATGCAGGCGTTAAAAAGTGAGTAAATTTCATGACCCGCGTGGGAATAACAGTAGTGAAAGAAATAAAGTACACACAGAAGTCAACGCGCCTGTCTGAGCCTCAGGATTTCGGCTTATGGCGACTTATGAAGTTCAGCTTAGCTGATCTGAAAGTAACGTGAATAATATAGCGGGCAAGAGACAGACTTAAGTAAATTCGGTATATATAGCTATAGGATATAGATACATGTACAAATCCTAAGTAAGAAAGCATTTCTGGACTAATTCAAACATCAAAGTTTTTATTTCTTCGTAAACATATTTAAGAACTAAAAATCTGAAGCAGACATTTCTCGTGCTAATTGATTGCTGTCAACATAAATGCGGAAATACCGATGGAAGTTGAGTCGAGTATATCACGGAACGTACTAGGGGCGCATAATAACGAACAGCAACCATGAATTCAGTAGGATATTTAATGAGCGTGCACGGAGCAGATCGTTACGTCCAACTCATGTGTATTATTAAGCCTAAGAAGGAATGCGCCGGTGAACCGAGGTCACCGACAGAAGTGTACCGGTAGCTACCTAGCTAGTCGCTTGCGTAGTTTTGCTACCACATGGTACTCTCTGACCCTTAGCTAACAATTTCACCATAAGAAAAACCGCTCCAGAGTACTGTAGGAACCACAAGTATCATTTTCATGATTACAGAAATCATAATGATTTATAATGATTGTATTCATGTTTCTCTCTTGTTAAGAGACTCCGGAGTTATCGGAGCTCAATCACAATTTTATTTCTTAAGGGCACGGTTTATCTTTTGATATCAATCTCCATCCGTCTTTGTGTATAAAGGGAATGCTTTTATATTCGTTTTATTTGGTAAGGTGGTAGGATTAGTCCGTTTATCGATAGTGATCTGACCTCTGCTCCGCTAATAATCGTGTCGAACTCATCGTGTCGGCGGCGGGAGATTATTGTTGCTCTTTGTTATCCGTGTCATCGATATTTTTTAACTTACACACGATTTAAAGAAATTGCGACATGTAAGTACATACAGTCATATACATATAGTTGTGGCGCCTGTGCACGCTTGCTTTGCTTGTTTGAAATAGATTCGTAAGTTTTGGGGGGTTTCCATGACGTCTTAATGCGTAATTCCGATTCAGTCTAGATTCGCTTGCTGTCAGATCCATACAAAAAATGACAGCTAAAACCTGAACTGAGTCAGAATTGAATCGCATTAAGACGTCATGGTACGGCCCCAGGACATTAGGTTGCAGCAACAGCTCTGTTCCCAACTCCCTCAACCTACAAGCCTAAAGTTCACCCTAATTGCTCGATGGCACACCAGCAAAAGACCGGACAAAGGATCATATCATAGAGGTTGTAAATCTATTCGTGCAGTTGCAATAAATACTTATTTGCGATAGCGTGAGCTTGTCATCGTAAGGTACAATCAGCGGACAAGGGGCCGGTCGGTCAGACGTTTGCCCAAGGCATTGTTCCATAGTGCTTTAGCGCTTATATTTGCTTTACTAAGGGCTAACATATATCGCGCTGTGTTGCGACTGATAAATGCGCCCCATATGATTGTAAATAGCTGGTTATTGAATGCGACTTTGATATGCCCTGATATGCCAGCGGGTCGCAGGCTGAATGATGATTTTAGTTCCTACAATGTAACATGCACGGATTGTACGCGATGGTATTTATTACAGCGTTTGATTGCCCTTCACTTCAGAATGAAATCATCATCATCAAAATCAGCGAGAAGACGTCCACTATCGAATAAAGGCTTTCCCCTTAAAACGCCACAATGAACAACAATGCCACCTGTATCCATCGGCTTCTCGGACTTCTTGAGATGTCGTCGATCCACCTAATGGGAGGCCTGACGACACTGTGAACCTTTCTTCTCGAGATAAAATAAAGTTACTAAATCCAGTTGAAATACTTAGTCAAAGGATGTTTTTAAAGAATTCTGAGTATCATTATAAAATCTGAAATCTACGTTCGATAGCAAAAGTAAATAGAATAGAATTCTCGGAGCAGACAAACACGAATCTCGAGAGCATAATAATTAAATTCCACCTCTTATATTACACTACGTGTCTCTACAGCGGTGAACTCGAATTCCGTCGTCAACTTTGCCAGTTTATCTTTACCCCTATATTGTAGGTTTCTTGCAGTTGAGCTACAACAATTTTCATTAGAGTGAGTAATTTTAATATATGTAGATGCAGGTTGCCCCTTTTTGTACATTGTAATATTTGTAATACGCATAAAGGATAGGTACTTGAACGCCAGAAACTTTCTTAGAAAAATACGAGTACCAAGAGCTACGAAACAAAAAAAAATTACCCATCAATTATACAAAGTTTTTTTTTTATTCTAGCCTTCCTTCTAGTAGTTCTAATTTTATAAGGCAATTTTAGTAAATTTTTGAAAAAAGTATGTATGTATGTAAACTCTTTATTGTGCAAAATAAACAAGACAAAAATATAATTGACAAATACTGAGATACATGCAAAAGTAACCGTATCCTAGTCATTTCGGACCTTTGGTGAAATATCTTGTAAGTGATACTCGTAATAACTTGGGCTAACAGGTGAACCATAAAATTAGCTCTATCGCTCGTCTAAAATAAATTAGGATTCCGAATAAATTACCGGTCGCATGGACCCGTTCATTAGACTTGTGACGCATGCGTGCAGCGAGTTTTAAAATTATAATTTATCGCTTCTCGAGTGTTGAAAGATGGTGTGGGAGTTGTTACGGAACCTAAAGGATTTCGAATCGATAGTTGTCATGTTCACATTGTTCATCTCGGCTAGTAGTCGGATTTGGAACATTAATCGCGCTCGCGTTCGATTGTCGAGTCGTGTTCATTTGTTTGATACATGTGTCGACATTCTTTTGTTTGCGTAGGCTCGCGCCCGATGGTTCTTTGTGCGCTACTTTATTGTTTTTGTTAGTATCATCGTACAAGGTTCCTGTATATGTATTGTAATGTGTCAACTAATTTCGATTCGAAGCATGCCGCAGACTACTAAGAGAACTAACGCTAAGCATGCCTTTGAACTTCCATTTCATTTGTCAGTAATAGCTTTCCTTGGAAAAAGTCGACCAGCACTATTTTTGCTGTAACACTTAATGTTTCAATTTAAATAAGGAACTAAGGATAAAGACACATATACGCACAGCCAGTGACTAACCATAAACCATTAGCCATTGCAAAGATATTTATTCACCGTTGCAACGAGAGAACCATTTAATCTTCTACATCAGAATTCTTCAGCGGTATCAGACTTTGTCGGTATGCAAATAGAAAATCAGTAAAGGGCATGGCACAAAAACATATGCTCTGTGATAAAAACTAAGGGCGTACAAGTTGTGGGCAAGATGGTGGATTAGGATAGCCATCGGGAGATAGGTAGCCCTTAAAAGGCTAACTCGGCGTACGGGGCTCTTGCCTATTGCGAGAAAATTATTTTTTATAGTAACCAGTGTCAATATAGCACAAAAAATTGTGCTTATACAGTATGAATTTTATATGTAGACAAATAAGTATTGTGACTGTTAGACAAGAGGGTAATTTTATTAACAAATTTATCTTGCTACTCCGCTACTTACGTGCAAGATAACCAAGCTTTTGCGAAATGTATACGTTCTGCATGCAAGCCCTCCCTCCACTACTGCCACACAAAACGCACACAAATCCCACAAACTTAATTAATCCTATCACCACACAAACACACTGACGCGCGTTTCGATCCATCTACGGGATCATTATCAAAGTTAGAGCACAACCGATGTACATGCGAACCAACGTCGTACGAGTGTACTATTTATAGAGAGAGCGTATATTTTGTGTTCATTGAAATGGACCTCCGCGAAGTAACGCCTGATTCAATAAAATAACAACTACTGAATTTTGAGCTTCATCTGCTATTCATATTCGCATGGATTTAAGTAACTTGATATCCGTCGACGCAAAGTATGTTTATAATGAAATAAAATTTAGTTTTCTAGCTGATGTTAAGGCAAGTTAAACTAGTATTCCAATTAAAACGCAGTAAAATTCCAATAGAATAAGTTCTACTTCCAACAAATAACTTTACAAATATAGGAGAATCCCGTGTTTCAGCCGATGAATTCTGACCTAAGAAAACTTACCCAACGCAATAACGTTCTTAACCACGTTGAAGCGAAAAAGAAATATGAAATCAAATAAGGAAGTTAGAAGAACAATAAATCACTCAGCCCGTATACCCGTAACTAACTGGATATCTGCTGATACACAAAAATTCTGACCTTTTGGCATCGACTTATTTTTATTCCGACTACTTATTATGAGTATTATTGTCGGACAAAATGATGAATTGGATCCTTCATATGAGTATTTGTACTTGGATGATCGGTGTCCATCACGAGGTTCACGAGGATTACCTGCGGACAAAAAATATGATTCGTTATTATATTCGGACCTATCTGCTACATCATACAGTGTTAGTGATATGTATCGTAATGTTTTCTTTTTAAATTAGCCTATTTTGATATTCCACTCCTAATGTGTTATTAATACTATTATTCTGAAGTGGGATCTAGATGTAAATCGAAATTTATTGTGTTAGATAAATAGGTATATAAATAAAAATAAAATAGCTTTTAGCTTTAGAGTTAGTCACGTCTGTGATCTGATCACCGTGACTACGAACCGTTGTCACTGGCACCAGCTATTGATTGCTTTCAAAAACGCATAAAATCAATTTCCGAACAATAAAATGCTTTTAAACTCACAAGCAAAAATAAATATACCGCTACACCACGTATCTGTCCGGCGTCTCGAAAACTTAGCGGCTCTTTGTCAAAGAATTTTTCCGAACAACAATGTATTACAAAATTCTCATTGTAAAATACAAAACCATCGTTGCCTCGACAGGCTTATCGGTTACATCGTAAAGCACCTGCCAGAGATGACATGGTACTAAAAAATAACAATACGATAGGTAACTGTTAAATCATTGTTGATTATATTGGGCTCCGGTGGAGTCACGCTGATGACCATCTGATAACGTTAGTATAAAAATATCGAGCCGATACTCTCATCATCGACAGCTAAAAACCAACAGTTCACTGACAAGCACACGAGGTTGCAAAGCTTGTACTTGTTAACATTGACGTGAATGATGTCACAACTGACAAATTAGAGTGTGCTGATAAGCTATATTATTCCGCTGCAGGCGTTTTTACAAGTAACTGGTATGTTTACTGTCAAGCGATCAGTTCATGAACACAAATAAGGTCAATACTGACTTTAACGTGACAGATTTGCAACATACTGAATTAATTTTACTATAACACCATGATGATACACGCTTTCATGTCAGTTTAGCTATCGAAGGAGTCACAGTGGTAACCATAGCAGGAGTATACTGCGCTTACACGCTTAAATACTTTATTTAAGCAAGCTAAAAATAATGCTAATATGTTGACTCAAACGACCGAAAAGCACAGCGTAATGCCATACGATTGTACTTTCAAAATAGTTTATGTAAGTGTCTTTGACATTTAATCACCTGTTTACTTTAATCTCCTGCCTGGTGAGAATAATACAAACATTAAGACGCTCAGTCAACTTTACTGACGAAATAATTTTCACAGCATCAACTTTTCTCATGAACATCGCAGCTAATCTTAGAAAATCGACCCCAGTAATAGAGGCATAACAAGTGCACTAACCATTTTTAGCCGCTTCGAGTTCGATGGCGCGATCTCGAGTCGTGATAGATAGAGAATCGAAGTGTCACGCGCAGGTTCAACGACCTAGGGTCAGGGTCGCGGTCGGGACTTATTGCATTTATGCAACGCAAACATTGCATCCGACGGATGTGTCGTTGTGGAATATTGGATGGCTTAGCCATTGTTTGTTATGGGGTTTACCGTGGGAGTCCTTGTCTTTATTGAATTGTAAAGCTATAAAGTTATTATTTTACTTCGATTTCTTTGCACGTAGTAAAGTTCAGTTTGTTAGGCTGACGCGATGGAGTCGTACAGACTATCTGTACGTATAAAGACCTGGGGCCTTACCATGACGTCTTAATGCGATTCAACCCTGATTCAGTTTAGGTTTGCTCGCTGTCAGATCTATACTAAAATGACAGCTAAAACCTGAACTGAGTCCTAATTGAATAGCATTAAGACGTCATGGTAAGACCCCTGGAGGGACTGTACGAAAGAGACTGTATGAAAAATAGAAAGATAATAGCTGTTGCCAGCGACTTCATCTGCAAAGAATTCGTTTATCGCTATCCCGCGGGAACTACGCAATTTTCTGGGATAAAAAGTAGCCTATGTGCTATTCCAGACTTTTCTCTATCTATGTGCCGAATTTCATCCAGATCCGTTGGGCCGTTCTGGCGTGATTGAGTAACAAACAAACATCCATCCATCCATCCATCCATCCATACTTTCGCATTTATAATATTAGTAGAATAGTAGAAAGAATATGTATGTATGTATGTATGTACCTATAACTCTTTATTGTACATAAAACATATGAAAAAGGTAAATACAAGGTAAGTTAAATATAATGTAAGTTGAAGGGAAAGATTTAACGAGGAAAACACAAATTAAACTTTATACTAGTGCACGTCTTTCGGTTGACATGATGATGATGATGATCATGATGCACGGATTCATGCAAAATAAATTGCTGACCTTAAGAACAATTTGATACAAGAGTCCGGTTACAACTGAAAATCCCAAGAATCATTACGACAATAATTATTTAAGCTATCGTGAGTCAAGATGCGAAATCGTCGAGAACACTCTCCCCTGAGTAAAGTCCATTGTGTCTTTACGACGTCAATCACAAAATCGCAACAAATAAAGATCAATACACAATACCAGTCGTTACTACTTTGAATGCAACTGCAGACCCAGTTTTAAATCATAATATTTAGGTAACAAAGTGCACTGCACATTGCAGCTAGCAACATGATTAGTTCTCAGCAATATCTGTTATGACTTACCGACGGGCTCAATGGTATCAAATCACCATAAACTTCTTGACAGGGCTGGTTCCTATACGGGCCCGCGAGACTATTTTGTATCGTGGAAGTTACAATTGGATAACGCTCTGCAATATACAATTTTTAGTTTGAACTTAAGTCCTTAAGTCATGTCATTAGAACAGCTCGCCTCTTTATGAAGAAACTTGATCTCTTCTCTTCTCAGTCGGATGCTCTTGACAGAGCAGTCGTGGTCACGCAAGACGCCCGGCAGCGCTTCACCACCGCGCGCCATTTGTCCCTAGCTGAAGCCTGCCTTGCACAGTCGTTGAGGGATGTGTGTGTCAGCGACTTGATTTGGTCCGTCCATCGCAAAGGCGAACGCCCTCGCGATCTGTTGCCGTTTACTCGGCCCTGCACAACGAGCCGTTCCACGGAGTCCCCCCCGCGTCGCGTCACATGTCCAAAGAACTGGAGTATTCGGGAGTGCACCACCGCTGATAGTCTCTCACCGATATTAAGCTCCTTCAAGATGGAGACATTTGTGCGGTGCTGTGTCCAGGAGATATTAAGCAGCCTCCTCCAACACCACATTTCCAAGGCGTCAATACGCTGCCGCTCTCTTTCCTTCACCGTCCATGTCTCGGCCCCGTACAGGAAAATTGGGAATACAAGTGCTCTTACGAGACGGGTCTTGGTGGTCTTGGTTATGTTCCGGTCTCGCCACACTTTCGAAAGTCTGTCCATGGCACTGCGTGTGATGACCATGCGCCGCTTGATCTCATCCTCAGAACCTCCTTTATTTGAGATCAAAGAGCCCAGGTAGACGTATGATTGGACGACTTGGCAGTTCGCAATCTCAGTCAGCTCCGGAGCATTGTTGCGACCACGGTCCACAATCATTATAATGAACACAAAATATTTACCTTGCTACTCCGCTACTTACGTGCAAGATAACCAAGCTTGTGCGAAATATGTACGTTTTGCATGCAAGCCCTCCCACCACTACTACCACACAAAACGCACACAAATCCCACAAACTTAATTAATCCTACACGACGTTGGTTCGCATGTGCATCGGTTGTGCTCTAACTTTGAGAATGATCCCGTAGAGGGATCGAAACGCGCGTCAGTGTTTGTGTGGTGTTAGGATTAATTAAGTTTGTGGGATTTGTGTGCGTTTTGTGTGGTAGTAGTGGTGGGAGGGCTTGCATGCAAAACGTAC
Source organism: Pandemis heparana (assembly GCA_963854515.1). Lineage (NCBI taxonomy): Eukaryota > Metazoa > Arthropoda > Insecta > Lepidoptera > Tortricidae > Pandemis > Pandemis heparana. Next base: position 5,587,934 of record OY978016.1, on the reverse strand, counting down.
ATATTTCGCACAAGCTTGGTTATCTTGCACGTAAGTAGCGGAGTAGCAAGGTAAATATTTTGTGTTCATTGAAATGGACCTCCGCAAAGTAACGCCTGATTCAATAAAATATTCACAATCATTATTCTGGTTTTGGCTCTATTGAGCTTCAGTCCAAAGTCGAGACAAACGATTTCGATGCGATTCAGCAATTCTCCTATCTTGGCTTCACTTGTTGCGAGTAGGGTAGTGTCGTCCGCATAACGCAGGTTCGAGATATTCTTGCCGCCAATAGGAATTCCATCTGTCCAATTTTCCAAAGCGATACGCATTATGTGTTCCGTATATGCATTGAACAGAAGTGGCGACAGGATACATCCCTGCCGGACTCCTGCGGTTGTGAAGAAGCGCTGCAAAGTAACGCCATCCAGTTTCACTGAAGCAGCACTATTTTCATACAGAGTACGAAGGATGTGTACCAGATGTTTAGGTACCCCCATATCAAGCAGAATTTTCCACATTTTAGGCCAGCGAACAGAATCGAATGCTTTCTGAAAGTCAACAAAACATATGTACACCGGTCTGTTGAACTCCTTAGCTTTTTCGATTACCTGCCGTACTATCAGAATCTGCTCCCGAGTACCTTTACCTTTCACGAAACCCGCCTGCTCTGGTGCTATTTCCTTAGAGATAAATGAGTTAAGTCTCTGGTGAAGAATATGTAGCAGAACCTTGCTGGCATGCGTGATCAGTGCAATAAGGCGGTAATTACTGCATTTCGTGGTGGATCCTTTCTTATGAAGCGGTATAAACAAGGAGTGCGTCCATTCAGTCGGCTAAACGCCAGTTCTCCATATGAGGTTGCAAATCCTATGAAACATATCAATGCCATAATCACCACAGCATCTTATCGTCTCTATTGGAATTAAGTCACTTCCTACCGCTTTGCCAGATTTAAGGTGTTTAATGGCAGATTGTACTTCCTCTTTTAGTATGTCTGGTTCAATGTCGCTCTCACCCGGAACAGTTGAGGAGAAAACATGTGAATCCGGATCCAAGAAGAGTGATTGGCAATATTTTTTCCAGACTTCTAAAATATGTTCCAGCTCAGTGACCACATTTCCCTTAACATCTTCGACGGCCCACGATTGTATCTTGAACTTCTTGGTGATATATCGTATCTTTTGATGTAGATCTTTCGTCTCATTTTTCCCCGCATGTGCTTCAACTTCGGCACATATTGTTCTGAGAAAGTTGTTTTTATCCCTCCTACAAGCTGTCTGGATACGATTAGTGTATTCTTGAAGAAACTTGATAGACTTAGTGTTTGACTGAAAAACTCGTTTTTTGTTTATTGAAAACTATTTCATAAATTTATGTATTTTCTAGTTACACGTAAGTCGGGTTCTATCTATTTATTACTTTACTTCCGTAAAAGTTTATGGTTTATGTAGTATATTAATTTATTTCATCTACACTGTGTATCGTTTCTTGAGTCACAGACGGTTCTGGCTGAAAATCAGTGCTGCAGGTGTCTAACATCTCAGCGTAATGCTGAGCCAGCCACCGTTTCACTTTTGCGAAGACACACACAACGCTGATGATCTAATTTTCATGTCTGTTTTTTTTTGTTGTTTCTTTTCTATAAAATTGTGTGTACATGCTCTTACATTTGTGTGTCTTGCAAAATGAATAAATGTCTTCTTTCTTTCTTCTTTCTTTAAAAAATTATTCATTGATGGTGAAATACACGGACGTCGGAATTTGAAATAGAAATTATTTATGGAAGCATTTCACATTTATTGGTAAAATCAAATCCATGAATAATTATTGGATACCGTGTAAATGTGAGAACCATTACTATCGCTCTTAACGAGATGATAACATGCCGGCAATTAAAACTCCATTCCCAAGCATCCATTTATTTCAATTTCGGTTTCAATTTAAAAATCAATTATCGTTTTTATTGCCGGGAAAATGTGTGTGATTTTATAATGACGACGTTTTGATATTTTCTAAACGTGTGACAGGTCCATTAGAGTGCGGTCCTTAGCGGGAATCGCCTCTCCCGATATGGAGCGCACGAAATAACGGCGAGCTGTTACCTTTCGCAATGATGTACGCTTTATACTTTGACCCCCAGTTCCGTTTTGGTATGAGATTAAAGCAAAAAGTAACACATTGATTTTACAAGACGATATTAAAAAAATAATTAATCTGCCTGAAAAAACGAAACTAGCCGCGGATTTCTATTAAAACTGATGAGGTAGCCATTCGATCATTTAATTGGAAGTACTCAATTATGTTGCTCGGTTTTTGTTCACGTACCAGTATAAAACATGTTATTACGTTACATGTTACGTTTATAAAAACCTCAAATTGCAGATTGCTCAGGAGGAAAAACATGCTACACATGCTTAAACTATTTTAACCTGACAAAAACCATTTTCAATTACAAGGTAAAGAATGCAATCTACCCTGCGAATCGTTGCTGCTAGTCCACTGTAAGTAGATCAATCAAGGTGCATTGTACTTGTTTACATGGCAAAAATGTAATTGACCAGGGTTACACCGCGCGGCGATCGGCGCCGGAGCAGAGGTTAATCGAGTGTGCCTGGTTCACTTCACGAGTCAATACTTCGACTATAAACTTTAACCACAACCTCATCTAGAAAAGGTTCAGCTTCCTTTGCGCGCGTAACAGGGAGTTAAGACATTGCAGAACGGGGCACAAGTGTGGGCCCTCAGTACGTGTACTATTATGTATATACTCGGTGTCTGCTTAGAACGCGGAAGCGTTCCCGACTTTGATAACAAACACAATAACACAATACACCGTTCTTGTAATGGATTATTCAAGAATTTATCAACAATTTTTTAAATAGAATCAAAAGTCGAGGGCTCAGAGAGGTGAGCCAGACAAAACTTCGCCAAGTCTAGCATCTAGCATTAAGGCTTCTACAAGTAAATATTCTTGAACGTTTGTTTAATCCTAATGCATAACTGGTATTGATTGCATGTGAACGACTTGCTTGACGTTGTTCGGTACTTTCAATAGTAATTTAATATATTATGTCCCACTCTCATTCAAAAGTCACGAAACATCACTTCAAAGCTAATCGTGTAAGCGATCGTAACTTTTAAATTGTAATACGTTTACAAACGGCGGTTATCATCGCCTACATCTCATTATAGTAAACAAAAACATAAACTCCTAATTAAAATCAACCTACGCGTCCCGTCGTCGCGTGCATCTATTCATTTTTCTCATCGAAAAAAATATATTACGTATGCGTTGAAAAAAGTGTGATTATCGAAATTTTAATGAGCCCATAAATAACTTGTGGAGCGTCGATTATTCCAATACAGGACAAATTGAAGATGCACCCTCGGGCCGCGCGGCGGATAGTTAACAATGCGCCGAGAGGGTCAAACATTTTTTTCTCCACCCGAATAAACCGCTTTGAATGGAGCCTTGATTTTATGATTTATAGGGCCCTTTATCCGCTCTCTGCTTCTCCGTATTTTGTTTTGATTGAGGCTTCTTTCACAGTCCCGAAGATGGATTGTTCTTTATGGTGTGGGAGTTTTTGTTGATTGCGTTTGAGTGTAAATATTTTACTCTCATTCTTTTTACGTTTTGAAAAATAATCCGTTGACTAGAGGTAGTATCTATAACGTGATTAGTTAGACGTTGCGTTACATAATGATTCGCTTAAAGGTTCAAATGAATGCCTCGGATATTTGTGGGATGGGGTATGTCTGATATTATATCCCATGACAATGGGAGGAAACAAAGTGTTGGAGTTGAATATAGCCGATGGAAAATCTATTACATTCCCATTTCTACGAGAGCTAGGAGACTATTTGAGCGATCACACCCACCGCAAGCCTTCAATATCCTAGATTAAATATTCCTTCGAGCTTAACTCCATCCTTTCAAATAGACACGCGAGATTTACAGTCGGATTATATTCTCAGGCAAAAAAATGCTTCCCGTAATGTCCGAGAGAGGTTAAAATACGAGCAAGCGATAACACAGGTCGGCAAAACTAAATTACTTTCACGAGTCTTTCTCTAATTTATATTATTATCTGTAAGACAGTTGAGTTAGAGGATGGAGCATTTGTTAGTCACGCGTCAGTTCACACCCGATGGCATTTCTCATTAGGCAGCTCGTAAACAAGGACTCTTCGACGCTTACTAATGTCCCACGTCACAGTTTTACGATTATTGGCCACAATTTTAAGACGCGGGATGCTCTCAAACGACGTAATAGGGTTGTAATAAATTACCTGCGGGAACATGCAACTGTGACTTTGATTATTATAAACGATAAGAATTTTAAATCTTGAAATGCGCTCTGGTAAGTAAACCTATGCGGCCGCGTCTGGAGATGCTAAAGGGATTCCTCTTTTAAAGATACTTGCCCACAGGGCTGAGGGACTGCAATTGAAATGTCCCGCTAACGGAGTGGGTGCGAGCCGTGTCCATTTCCGCAATTTCAAGACGTACAAGAGGCGATCGTGTACCGACAATGGGCGCTATCGTGTGGCGTCTAATCACGCGGGCCGTTGTACTGTTAGGTCGCTGTAGCGCCCGCGGCCTGCGCCAGCGCTGGTAATATGCGTGCGAACGCGATCCGATCGTCGCCGGCTCTGCACAACATCTCCGAGGGCATACATAATGTTACACGGGGACCTCTCGTGTACCATTCTGAAATGTCGTAAATCACTACTACCGGAACGATTCCGTAATCCAGCGGAGTATGGTATCGAAGCAGTTTTGAGGGTGTATTTCCGTAAGCATTGGAAGCGGAGCTAATAGCCGTGCCCGAGCCAAACCTGCCGCTTATAATGTGCGTTTATCGATGTTAGGAGTAACTTGTTCTAGCGCATGTAACGCATTTGAATATGTCTATAGCAGAGATTGCAGAACTGACTTTTATGGTTACGCTTCAAGTTTGAATGGTTTATTAGATCAAACCGAGATTAGAGTTTGTGAGATTAAATTTTCAGTACGAACATCATCATCACCATCACCAGCCTATATAAATCCCGCTGCTGGGCACAGGCCTCCTCACAGAATAACTAACTATGAACTTCAATTTCAGAACCGTGGCTCTAAAATCCTCTTCCGCGCACCAAAACCCTGTTATCAGTGACTTAGTTTAATATTCATAAATAACTATCGATTATGTTACAATTGGGTTATTGATCAGCCATAATGTCGAATTAGTTGACAGTTAATTAGAGGTTGCCATTCAGCGGGTTCTCTTGTTGCAACATTTCGCAACTATGTACGTCCAGCCCGGTACAATGCGGCGGTGGAACTTGCTGCTATTATTTTAAATATTTATGCTGGCGAGGTCTTGATCTGAATGGAATAAGGTACTTGGGTACTAACAAGGCGTAGCTCTAGACTAGCAACTGTTTTATTCAATGATGGCCCATTTGGTTTATTGCGTAAGGGCCGTTCTTGATATGTGCACAGGATAAAAAGATCATGTGGTTTTATTGACAGTTCAGGAAGCTCGTATTTTGTATTTATGTCAATAATTTTACAAAAGTAATACTTTGATCAACTATTGGTTTATTTGTGGAATAATATTAATTAATCGTAAATGTTAGATATAACTTTTGCCGTAGATAGACGATAACCCTAAGATGGATGTAGGATAACTTTGTCCTGGAAAACAGAGGAATTCTCCAGAATTCGCTTTGTAATCGACATTTACGACCAAGATTCTTCTGTGGATTTGCATTGATACTTCTGTCGATTTGAGTAGATCTAAATGCGGCAGTTTCTGTTCTGGACATCAATTGCGTATGCGTATGTGGTGATGACGGTGGTCATAAAACTCGTGAATGAGATAAAAAAAACTTGACAGTTTAACTAATTGGAAGGTGCCAACTAATGATAAGGTGTTCTCACTTCCCAACGAGCTTTTTGAAAGCAATTATAACAGGGTTAGGTAACAGCAATGTTGCGGTAAACAACACTGACAAAGGTTGCGCGTAACAGTGGTCGACCCGCTTGCCAACGTCCATTCTGCCCCAACCCGTATTGTTGATAATTATACTTATATATTCCGCAACATTTCATGATTTATTATCAGCCCAGTATTAAACTCTTTGTACTCATTGACAAATTACGCAGCAACCATTTACTTTTATCCAGTTTAGAGCTGCTAAATGTCATATAAATTTCAAGTCTGGATTACTTACAAGAAATCTTGTTGTGAACTAGTAACGTTGATAAATGGAGTGTGGGACATTTGGAGGTCTTAAACGGCTTTGGTGATAATTGTTTCGCGGCTTTTGTATAAATCTTATGGCAATGATAGATGGACGGCGTTTATATCAGCCAGCTACACATCAAAGACACCGCTTATGGGTTGTGAATTATGACAGATATTTTAAGTGGACTGCATTAATAATTGGTTTCAAATTATGATTTGACAACATGTTCTAGTTAAACAACAACTCCATCGCCAGCCCATTTTCCTTCCCATTGGTATAGGCACAGGCCTTCTCTCAGAATGAGAGGGCTTGGCTGGTTAGTCCACGCGAGCTCAGAGCGGATTAGGAACTTCACACGCACCATTGAATTTCTTTACAAGTGTTTCCTCACGACGTTTTCGGTCACCAAAAGTCCATTGTAAATTTCGAATTTCATTACGTACATAAATTAAGGAAAACAGAGAGCTAAACTTGAGAGGCCATAGGTCAAACCTCTAGACTACCACGGCCGCGTCTCTTATTTTCTGTAGAGTCATAATCATAACTCATTCTACAGATTCCAGAAAACTTCTTCTGTTCCAAAAGTTGGGTCAACCTGGGAAATGTAATGAGAGAGCGTTCACACCTACAGTTCTATTCAGTCCACTAACATTTACGCCGGACAACAATGAACCAGGGCTGCAGAACTCGCTTGAAATAACCACTTATAAATCTAGCTGAGGCAGCATTTAATCATTCCCGTGGAGTTTCTATGAGGACTGAATTATTTTAATCCTTCGCACAGAATGGGGCATCTCTAAAGCTGCGTATACACGTGCAAATGCAGTCGCAAAACCCATCCGCTTTGCTATTTGCATTCACAATTGCGATTTGAGAGTCATGACGTTTGACCTGGCGTTAAATTCTGTTTTACCAAGCTTGTGTGCCAAAGAAAACGCTTTTAATACGATCAAAGTTTTTATTTTTGATGCAGTTCATTTTGAAACGGTAACAACTACGGAATATGAAAAACAAGTGGTATGTCTCAATTACTATCACAGACAGTCGCCAAAACTTGAACTTATCTGTGTTGTATTTATGAAACTTCGTAAAAACGTGCCACGAAGCGTTTTTCTCTACGAACATTTGTACCAACTACTATCAGCTTGCAAATGTAAAGCAATGTCTCACTGGTAGTCGAGCTCAGTAAATCAGCTTAGTGGACAGATGGCGCTGTTCCTATCTGCCAGCCTTTGTGTTGTGCAGTGCAGATCTGTCATTTTTGATGGTCCTTCGCGCCGGCTTATAGCGCCTGCACTTTGTAACTATCGTGTTTTATTCCGCTTTTATGCAAATTCAAGTTTATTGTGTACTTTAGAGAGGTTTGTTTCCTTGAGTGACTATTCAAGACAATGTGCTTTGAGTTTCCCTACTGAGTTAAATCGAATACAATGTTTGAATGTAAATATTTCATAATAGTTATTGCTTTGTTTACGTTGTGTTCGTGTATCGCTACTCCGCGGGGTCATTGCATTGTTCCTATATTAAAAGTAATTCATGTGCATCACCGATAAACTATATAAATATATATTACGGAGAAGGCAAACGAGCAAGTGGGTCAGATGATGCTAAGTGAGACCCATGGAGACCCGAAACATAAAGGCAGATGCATTACCAGCCTAGATCGCTAAGATAGAATGGCACCAGTAATGTCATCGACTGACATACTTTCCACACCGAAACACAGCGGCATAAGCACTGCTGCTTGGCAGAATTAGCGAGTCAGACGGTGGTAGCCATCCGGACGGAACTAGGACGAAGTCCAACCATCCAAAAAGTTAAATTAGCATTTGTGGTTACTAAGTATATTACTAGTTTTGAAAGTGTAACATAACAAACTATTACTAAACGAATAATAAAATCGTAAAGTATCTAATAAATAAACTATCTTCAATTTCGTGTTCAACAATTGAGAATAAAGACATTTCAATTTATATAAAGAGCTTACCTACTCCCAAATAACATTCTGTTTCACCGGTTTCATGATTTTGCCTGGCGAGGCGTTCACCGAATTTTCTAACAAACGTTATGAAGCGTGTGTCAAAAATATCTTTCCAACGTCGAATACATTATTGGCCTATCAAATATCCATAAATATTGATACTTTGGAAGTTTTATCTTCGAGACCTTTACATAAATTGGAGAGGCAAATGGAAATTCAACGTGTTTCCCTTTCGTTTTTACCTGCTCTTTATTTTATGTTTGCGGCGGGTCTAAAGCTATCATCTACTCAATTATTAAATGATAATAAAGCTATGAGACCAAAATGTTTCCAATAAGTACCCAATTTTTGTAGGTATTTTTTTCATGGAAAAATATTAATGCTCTACGAGCTCTTTATTGACACATTTTTTAAGGTAGGAAAAGATTACAAAATATGCCTATTCGGTGAACTGCTATGATAAATGAATGTTCGACGAGTAAAATCAAAACACATCGATGATCGTTTTAGTATCCATTATTTTAAATACACACAACAATTCAAAATACTTTTATAGGCGATACATTTTAGTCTTTAAGCTGATCTGTATACGACGGAATCTAAGGCGACAAAATCGTAAACAATTTAAATGTTTCAAAGCAACCTCAATAATCTACATGGGTCGTAATAAAATATGCTTTAATGCCCTAGCGGAACCGATTCGACAGATAACCAGCTACTGAAGCATTTTCGGTCATTTAGTACTCCAACTTTGACAAGTATAAGTAGCTTTACGTAATAACATTACCATAATCTCATGTTTTTCTCAGCAGACGTTTATAAATTGTTTAGTGTAATTTTATACATAATCTCGGTACTATAAAATTATTGTTAGTAAATAGTTTTTTTAGATGATATTAATTTTGTTCACGAGTAATGGGAGTGAGTTACGGTCTTTGAGATTATTTACTTCTATTGGTCGAACGAAATACACAAATAGAATTTAGGCGGAATAGACGTTTCCTTCCATTTACATTTTGAGTCCCAGTCGAAATTAAAGTGATTTATTTGCAAGCATAAACATAGTGAAACTAGTTACAAAATCAAAACGTGTTAAGCGCAATGATTTGCCTGTGAGGATACTAAATTGGTAGGGCCCTCCCTATAAAATAAAATCACCCCTAATGTGGCTGCAAAGCATGGAAATTTGTTAAGTCACTGTTAGGTCGGGCTTTCATAGAAGTGAAATGGAAACAAGCCGAATCGGACCAATTACATCAGTTGCAATCTACGTCTTGTCCCGTTCCTCTTACAATGTGCGAATGTGACTATTAACTATTGTGGGCTTAAACTATCGTGATTGGTCAAAAGTGGAAGGTTGACAGTGCGATTCTTGAGATGAAGTACGGCTTTACATTTGAAGTTACAAATTCGAAGCTCGTATAGCGCCGTTCCGCTCATACTAATAATCATTACTATGGGATTGCTAAGGATGGTGTGATACAAACTTTGAATTTCGAATTTTGGAGTAACCGCCAGTTTTTATCTGCCAAAAAATATCAACGAGAAAAATAGTGGCGCACTATCCCATTTTGAAATGACTTTTCAACAATGGAAAGCAGGTTACCACTTTTTGGTAATGACTTCATGACATCATTGTTATGCTAGTTCGTTGACCGAAGTCCATTAAAGCATCATGACGTAAGAGTCCCTCCTGTTTAAGCAACTTTTTTAATGTGCGTACCAGAACGGCTACCACAACTGACTGTGACACTTTCGACATTTGTGTCGCGGGATGTTAGACGAAGAATCGGATGGAGCTACAAACATGACTGTAGGTAAATAACATGTGAGTCGAAGCCAGTTACTTTAACAATAACATTAAACATAGACCGATGATTTTTACGTATAGGTATTTGACAGAAAAGCTATGCCAAAATCAACGGTTACGGTTAAAGTTGTTGTTAAAATAAACTTGTTGCAACTCACACTAAAAGTTTGGTGTTTTAAAAAGTCACAGTTTTAGAAGTAGGTATAAGCATTACATACGTTCCTTAACGGCGACATTTATAACGCTACAGATTCTACATTTTTTGTAAACTACTTAACAGAAGGTTAATGATTTAAGATGACCCTATTATAATCCGCAGCAGGTAGGCTGCCGCATCCACTAGTAGCTTTAAAAAACAAAACAAAACAAATATAAATAAACCTAGTGAAAAAAAATAAAACACTTTGTATGTGGTAACACTTCAGTGCACATTATGTAGTGTCCGTGGTCAAACGGCTAAGGCGCTTAGGAGTAAAGCCCTACCCAGCCATCCGATTAAAATTATTTTTCTTCACTTCAACCGCTTCTTTAATACTTGAGTAAACTTTATAACGCATTAGGAATCTCTGAAGAGTTCCATTTATAACAAATCTCTTCGTTTGTACGATCTAAGTATAGGTCTTAATGGGTTTTAATTTAAGTGGTTTACGAAAAAAGTACTTTCATCCTTTAAGCCTTATATTAGTATGCCTATTTTCATAAAAATTCTATAGTTTTAACAATACTAACGAATAAATAGATTTTCGTTTCTTACCTTTAATCAATTTAATTTGTACCACCTTCTTTAAACATTAACACGACAGTGCAAGTAAAGTCAACAAGTCCAGTCAGATAAAACTTTGTATTTTTTACAAATATGTACCTACTTATTAAGTTCTTATAGATATACCCTGATGATTTGACGTAGTAAAAAATTACAAACAAAATAGCAATGCCTCGCACGTCGACTTCGAAAAGTACACACTCGTTCCTCGCAAAGTTAAAAAATAATTAGTCCAAAACAAGATTAACATATTAAATCAAAACAAGAGTAATTACGTTCGATAAGCCGACTGACGACAGAGCAATCATCTCAGACCGGCCTTGATTGGGCGACCTTTACGAAATACTGCACCAATCCGTCTTAATACCAGTTTCGACACTATCAAAGTTAAGCAGCTACTTGATATCAGAACATCTCTGATGACGTCATGTAACCCAGTTGCCTTACTCACACGACGTGATTAGGATCGCAGTGTGATGTGAATGGAGAAGTGGACCTAAATATGAAAATGCCTGTATGTATGTTAAGTGCACTGGTATGACGAGATGGAATAACTTTTCGGACCTTTTTAGGACGGTTAGTAATGCAGTTGTTTTTGCAATGTGCCTCTGCTTATCGTGTATTGCGAGCTTGTGACACCACGGGAAGCAATATGATCGTTTCTGATACAAAATGCTTACAAGAAAATACGATTCTGTTTTGTTAATAAATCTTACCTTTCTAAGGTTGATGGACGATGTACAGTTTCTGATATGCATTTACTACAGTGACATGAACAAATCATTTCATTCTTATCCAACTCAGAAAAACTGTACTGGATTATCTAGACATCTGGCCCCACTAAATACCGCCCACATAATACCCAAACCTGTAACAATCCTCTGTAGTTATAGCGAAAGCAATTATCAATTAATACAATTAATACACCATTTAGTAATGGCTAATGGCTTGATGCCGTATTAGATCGTTAGCCACTTGTTTTATTGTCGCTACCAAGCGCGTTACATAAATTCGTTTATACGAAAAGAAAGTGGGTTTCTAATCAAAGATAGGTACTAATGCGAGATGTGGGTCGGGGCGATAACGCTTTGGTTTTAATTTGGAGCGATCGTGGCTGGTCCGGGGTACAAGGTGCTCGTTGCCTAACACTCGATCGCGATCGGCCATGTACCTGCGACGTATTGTTCATCTCCGCTAACAAGGCTTGTAGGGCTGTCGTGAACACTGAACTTATTGTAATAACTAAATCCGTATCTCGGATTGAGAAAAAATTATACACTGATTAAGTAATTGTAAAGTCAATTCAATAGTCACTTTTTAATTAATTATTATATTAGATGTATTGTATGACACTGTTTTTAAAAGCCGTTATCCATAAATCACGTATTTATCCCTTACGGGATAGACAGAGCCTAAAGTAACAAGACCTAAGACCACATTTTGCATGATGGAGGTGGAGAGGGGTTGCTAACCGCATCGTCTATAACACGATTCCTAAGATTTTAGCCCATTCCCTCGATGGACTTTTACCATCTGCGCGGGAAGAGAAGCAACTATATGCGAAAATTATATGGATTTTCTTTTGAACTACATAACCAACACAACGATGGCCACATATTGGACACAATACTATGGTGGCCTAAAAGTATGATGGCCTAGTAAGTTTAAAATAGTGTATTAAAATTAATAGTGTCTATGGAGTCTGACGCCCTCTCATTCTGAAGGGATGCCTATCCCCAGCAATAGGACGGATTTAGCCTGGAGATGATTCGTTTGTCAGGAAGAGTGTCTTTTGGCTAGCGCTTTGACGACTTTCGCAGCGTCATCCCCACACGCACGCGCCAGCCCTACCGTGACCGATTTACGTCAGTAGCTAATCATTTAACTCGGATGGCTAATGACAGTGGGCAGTATTGTTCCCCCGAGCGCTTGCGCAACTCGTGTTGTAACGGCTTTGAACTCCAAACTTTCCTGTTATTAATTATGCTCCGCTGCCTCCTTATAGTCAGGCTTGAATGCTTTGTTTGTGCCTTGGGAAATCTTGGACGCAACTGTTTACGAATTGCTTATCGATAATTTGCTAATCGTTTTTGAAATTAAGATGGGCGTAGGGTGCCAAATGTTAAAAATGAAAATACGTATATTTCCTTACAAGTCCGTAATTTTATCTGTTTTTGATTTGAAGAATTCGACGTCGGCCAGGCATTGACATTCGCATAAAATTAAATCAAAATGGCTTGTAGAGTTAGCGTTAGAGGTTAAGTTGATTTGAAAATCAACTATTTCAAAATCAAGTAGAGAAAGAAAACAAATATAATAGGTATCACAGGTCAATTAAAGTATTAGTTAGGTAGTTGTTTAGATATAGAGCCGATTTTGCCAGTATTTCGAAAATGATATCTACTTTGGAAAATACTGGAAGTAATCCAGAACCCTTTTTCTTTTTTAATATATTTTATAGGAAGAATCACAAGGTACCCGCCCTTAAATAAATAGTCTTTTTGTATGTTCGTATAAACTTTAAACTTAAGTAATGACATTACGAATTATTAAGCAATTGGAAAGATCGTAGGATGTTTCCCTCCCAACCAAATAAATATACCTCCCTTTCTCTTGTAAGAAATTGCTTATTATATTTAAACTTCCATACTTACCTGCACTGCGGAAATAATAATAATGAGTAATAATATCTACTTAGACCAAGAATTTGTTACATTTGCATGTCAGACAGGGATAGGTACATTTTATAAAGAGTAACACACGACAAGCCTTATTATATTATGTAAAACAAGCTATCTAGCTCTACTCTAGCAGATACAATTTAAAACCACTTAAGTGTTGGTTCTTAAAGCAAGATACGTAACAAATGACAAACAATACGTAATTTTATTTCGTTTCACGTGGCATCCTGTGAAAAAACATACGTTTTATACGAGCGAGCTTTTAGATTCGCGGGTTGTCATATTATACGGCGCATTTGATTAAATTACACAATTCGGGCACGCGCCATGTGGGCTTGCCGAGTGGGACCGAAGCACACCGCAATGCTTGCAATCGCCCCCTAATGGGCCGATATATGAACCCCCACACTCCTGACACGAATAAAATGTAAGCGTTATTGAATCGGCGATTGCCCACAACAGCGCAACGATAAAAACCTAAATGCCGTCACAGCTCAATACTTACGACGTAAAAATAAGTCATGATAATGCATAATGCCATTTTACAGGCGTCTCATTGAAATGCGAATAAATTAACATAAACGACGCGACGCTAGCAGGAGCGTTTGCGGAACAACCTAACGCAATAAATATCTGAGTAAATGACGGCGTGGTAAGTTTCATTTGGAGATGGCGCGATTCGCGACTCGAAGACATAAATAAAGATTTATTGTGGCTGAGTGTGCGACATCTCAGCACGCTTCCCGAGGCGGTGAATTACTTCAAAACATTTTTGCCTACAAGTCGCGACCTAAATATACGCACTCGAACGGTAATGCCTGTTACCCGTAATATAACAGCCGATCGGCTAACGGCGCTTGGGGGTCGCTTTACCGAACAAGCATTTTTTGCCGATAAAGGCGCACCGATACTACACGGTTTTGAATCTAACGGTACAATGTTGAATCGTGACTGCCGATTACTGGGAAATAGAAAAGTAAACATAAACCAAGATTGCAGGCCGCTCGTCGGTTGTTGCCGTTACGAAACCATATTAAGCGTAAGTCGGCAATTTAAAAGAAAACTCGTGTTTCTCTTGAAAAAGTACTATACTTTGAATTGAATGTAAAGGTTATTATGCAGCGTGCGTACAGGAGGCAGGCGGCGCACGGGAGGCGTATATCGCGCAGGCATCTGCGCTGCGCCCGCGCCACGCCGAGCTTTGTTAGCTGCGCGGACAGAATAACAAGTCTATCGGGACCTTTAGCAAATATGAAACTTTCAATTAGACCCTATTTAAGGCAAAAACATCAGACAACGCTTGCGTTGGGCGGATCTTTGCAGCCCAACCGATGTTACGTGTAATTTATTACTATTATAGCTTAGGCTACGGTGTTAAATCCATATCCTTATATGGCGATCGAATCATACATGAAAACAAGCGGCTATTCGAATTGCAAATGCATCAGTTTTGCAA